>CM053559.1:29860883-29975226 GCA_028646485.1 Cryptoprocta ferox | reverse complement strand
AAATCTGGCCATTCGTAGCAAAGTGGATGGACCTCGAGGGTGTCATGCTCAGTGAAATAAGTCAGGCGGAGAAGGACAGATACCATATGTTCGCACTCATAGGTCTAACAGGAGAAACCCAACAGAGGACCATGGGGAGGGGAAGGAGGAAAAAGAGTTAGGGAGAGGGAGGGAGACAAAACACGAGAGACTCTTGAATCCTGAAAACAAACAGAGGGGGAAAGAGGAAGGGGAAAAGGTAAAGGGGGGGTGTTGGTCTTGGTGGAGGTCACTTGTGGGGAAGAGCACTGGGTGTTATATGGAAACCAACCTGACAATAAACTATAAAGTTTAAAAAAAAAAAAAAAAGGAGGGCCTATAGATCACAGCTCTGGATTTCAAAGTGTCAAAAAAAAAATGTGTGGCCATCTTGAATCTACCATACTGGCATTTTTCAGCAAGTGTTAGGTGGATGGATGGATGTATAGATAAATGAAAAAGATCTAGGCCAAAGAAAGCAGATTAATGAGAAGAAATTATAGGTAAAAATTGAAAATGAAAATATTTATAAAGACTATTACTATTTTAAGTTTAAAAGGTCCTGGGATTATGCATTATAGTCTAGGCATTAAGATATAAAATACTTAAGTAAAATATATAAATGTATATATAAAAAAAAAAAGACAAAACTTTGAATTACATTTTAAATCATTCCAGATCTGTAAACATGCCAAGGATTATTTATAACGATTTTCAAAATTGCTGTATTTATAGCATACCAAAGATTTGAAGTTGTTTCTTCCATGGATTCAAAGTTATTGCACTTCTTAGTGCAGTTATCTGCACTAAGCAGTTATCTCTGCTAACCCTAAGATGGAATATTAAAAGCACATCTTAAAAAATTCCTTCCATATTCAATAATTGTCTCCATATATATTTGTATAAGTATTCAATACTTCTATAGCATGAGGTTTACTGTCCTCAAAATGCATATATCAACTAATATTAATTAGAAACTAATAACGCTAATGGGAAATGACAATGTATTATATAATACCAAATAGCATTACTGTAAAATGATTTAATATCCTTTTATAATTAATACAAGTTTTAACTTTCTTTATATATACCTTCATATGAAGATATTAACCTTTTTTTAAACTTTTTATTTATTTATTTTGAGAGAGACTGTTAGGAGCCATTCTGAACTCACAAGTTGAAAATACTCCTTGTGAGGTTAAGGCAGGTTTGCAAGGCCTCCTGCTGTCAGATGAAGACCAATATCTACCTCCACTCAATTGTTTTTGCTTGTGCACCGACCCCCAAGGCACCTTGTTAATTGGTATTGGGAGTGACTTGTTCCCTTATTCTGGCCGTAAGATATGCTGATTGCACCTTGTGAAGGAACTTATGGTAGGAACTTCTTCTTTTGTGATTATGGGAGCAAACATTGCATTTCCTGAGAATCCTGTTTTTCTTATGCTTCCCTTTAAGCAGACAGGCTATTGATCCTTGCTCACAAAGAACTAACTTTTGCCTTTGCTATGCTAAAAAATTGTCTTGTATTCAAATGCTAAAGATACCTTCCTTCCCCATATGATAAGCATCTAAATGATCTACATCAATCACTATTGATAAAGATTATGCATGAGTCTACTACAAATCTATGTTCTGGGAAATACAGATTTACGTATCAAAGAAATTTATCATCAGAAATCATTGTCTAAGGCAAATGTCACTTCTGTGTTGTTCCCCACACACTTAACCATAAATAAAGCTGAGTCTCAGTCAGAGCAGAGATGCCTGCCTGGTGATGAGAAAGAATCATGTGGATCTCTCATCCCTCCCTTTCGCCGACACCATCCATCCTTCAGGGAACCCTGGACCTGTTGGAGTGGACTCCAGCAAAAGACAGAGACAGTGCGAATTGGGAAGAGGCAGAGAGAGAGAAGGAGACAGAGTATCTCAAGCAGTCTCCGTACTATCAGCATAGACCCCAATGTGGGTCTGGAACCCACAAAACCATCAGATCCTGATCTGAGCTGAAACCAAGAGTGGAACGCTTAACTGACTACATCACCCAGGAGCCCCAAAGATATTATACTTTAAATTATGTCTCTGTAATTCCTTCAGAAACAATGTTGGATATACTATATATGCAAGAGAGAAACACAGTGTGAACTTTGTTAAAGAGCCCTAGATAAAGTTAAATTAATCCCTGTTACCTGTATTCTCTTACTACATAGAAGACAGTAGTTCCTGGACTCACACACATTTGTATTTAAAAAGTAACATACAATTACCCAGTACATGAGCAGTGCCTAAGTAAAGAATGGACCAAGTGCTGCCTTATTAAGTGAGACTGATAAATTTCAACTTCTTTATCAGGCAGACCCATGTTTCTAAACACCCTCTGGTCTTTCTTGTGTAAACATATTTTGCCTTTTTTTTTTTTTTTTTTTTTTTTTTTTTGCCTCATGAGATTTTGAAGCCTGTTCTGTATATTTGGCTCTCCAGTTTTCCCTTCCAACCTCAGCATCATCCCATTTAGTTCCCTATTAACTAATATAACTTCTCTTTTCTTTCCTTTCTTTTCCTTTGAGATAAAATTGACATGTAACATTGTATAAACCTAATACCAATTTCTGAGCCCTGTTTAATTTCAACTTTACACCCTCAGCTATATCTGAAGAACTGGATTTAAATGGCCATCTGAAATCTCTCTGCCTCATTTAGGGTAAGCAAGGAATTCTTGAGTTTAAGCATACAGCTGTAGATGGACATTTCTCTACTTTCATTTTTTTAAATGTTTATTTACTTTTGAGAGACAGAGAGACAGCGTGAGTGGGGGAGCGGCAGAGAGAGTGGGACACAGAATCTGAAGCAGGCTGTGCTGACAGCTCAGAGCCTGACATGGGGTTCGAACTCATGGACGGCAAGATCATGACCCAAGCTGAAGTCGGGCATTTAACTGACTGACCCACCCATGCGCCCCTCCACTTTCATTATTTCTCTCCTAGAGAAAATGTCATATCTATATGACCACTGAAGTTTCACTAAAAAATGACACTAGCACTGTAATCTGGATATTTAAATACACAATTCACTTTAGGTAATCTCTCAAAATTCTTAATAATTAAACTCATGTATTTTTTTTATCATGCGTTAGAGTAAATGAGAGAAAATTCTTGAGAATACCAGAGGTGTTACAGAGAAAGAAATCAGGCCTTGGTGTGCGATGATTTAGGTTGTAATCCCTGCTTTGGTATTTATCATCTTTACGCCCTAAGACAACTCACTTAATTTCTCTAAGTCTAGTTTCCTCATCTATATAAGCAGATTATCAGTACCGGTCAAATATGATTGTTGCAAGAATAAAATGAGATAATGCAAGAAAAGCACTTAGTACCCTGTCTGGCACATAACTAGCTCACAAAAAAATGTAAGCATAAAGCTGTTCCATTTTTGCATGGATAAGGATAGCAATTATTTTTCCAAAGATATTAAGTGAATATAAAACGTAAAAGGGGGGTGCCTGGATGGCTTAGCCGGTTAAGTGTCCAACTTCAGCTCAGGTCATCATCTCGCAGTTCTTGAGTTCGAGTCCCGCATCAGGCTCTGTGCTGACAGCTCAGAGCCTGGAGCCTGCTTCAGATTCTGTGTTTCCCTCTCTCTCTACTCCTTCCCCGCTTATGCTCTGTCTCTCTCTCAAAAATAAATAAATGTTTAAAAAAACTTAAAAGGAAGCCTGGAAAATCCCATGTATTCCTATCATGCTTGAAAATGTGTTTGTGTAACCTGGCATTAAAGTTCTCAACCTTCATTTCACAATATAAATTTTTTCAATGCAGTTTGATAAAATTCCTATTAAAGTAATAATGATACATTATTTTCTCTAAGCTTCCAATTTGTAGGGTCAAAATCAATGCCAAAATGAAATCCTACCTGAAAGAACACACTTAATTGCTTTATTGGATATGGAAATTGTTAGAAAATAAAAATAAAGGCAAAGTAAAAAAATATTTTTATTTGAGAACATTCAAGTTGGAATTACCAAGTATGTTTGCAGAAAAAGTCTATGGAGGAAGTCTTAGAAGTCTAAAAGCTTATTTGGATACTGTAAGAGCCAAAAATGTTTATAAAGAACATAGCTTTAATTATAACTGCTGTGCTTTCTTCAGAGTATTCAAAACACTGAGCTGTTATAGTACAGTAAAATCACAGTTTAAAAACCTTTCCAAATAATATTTGGCCATTCTCTACATCTCTCACACGATATGTATTTGCACCTTCCAGAGCAAGTGTAATTTCCACCTACGGACACTTGTACTTTTCTAAGCCACATGAAGGCAAGGACATCAATCACATTCACCACTGTATTGCCAAAGCCTAGCACAGTGCCTCGCAGAGAATAAGAGATGTGCACATATTTGCTAAACAATTGAAAACAGTCAATCTCCTCTTTCCTTTATCAATTCACTTCAAAGACATATGGTGATAAGCAGCTAAAATCTCTATGTATCATCCCTGTTTGTGGTATCATCAAAACTCAAAGAACATGGGTAGTCTCAAGAATTCCAGAATCATATGGGAACTTTTGGACCAAACTAGAATGACCCATAGCTACTACAGAAATTCATATCCAAATAATAATAATAATAATAATAATAATAAAAGGAGGAATGACTGAGTGAGTCAGAGACATTCTTGGATTCTTGGTTTCTGGATATCTTTTTTTGAGAGTTTTCAGAATCACATTTTTTCTCTAACCTTCCATGAAAATGTTACAGAAAACCCCTGTATGGAGAGAAAGAATGTGAAATGTGAAGAGTTTGAAATGTGAGGCAGGTAAGCTTAGGTATGAATTCCAGTTTTACCACTTTCTGGACAAGATTTCCTTTGAAATTTAGGAAATGATGTCACCTTGTTATGTTACTCAATTTGAAATAATATATATTAAAATCCCTATCCACACAGTATGTGTAAACATTAGCCATGAGGATTATTCTTTATAACAGACTTAGATAGTCCCACTCGCTCAGTTGAATGTGGTCTGTCAGTGAACACTTTTGGTACCTGTGATTTGGAAGTAACCAAATGCTTGTTGGCTATTTGGAAAATTCTAAGTTTCACCCCTCTCCCCCATCTCCATGGACTCAGTGGAGAAGTTTTCACAATAAGAAAATAATACTTTATTTTTGAAACATTTTTAAGTTTATTTATTTATTTTGAGAGAGTATGCGAGTGCGCAAGTGAAGTAGAGGTAGAGAGAGAGAATCCCAAGTAGGTTCCACACTGTCAGCATGGAGTCTGGCACGGAGCTTGAGCTCGCCAACTGTGAGATCACGACCTGAGCCAAAATCAAGAAATGGACACTTAATGGACGGAGTCACTCAGGTGCCCCAAGAAAATGATATTTTAATCTGATTCTTTCTACTATCACCTTTATACTTCTTATTTCTATCTTTCTATTATTGAGCTTTATTCAGAAGACAAAGCAAAAAACTGAACATAGGTAGAAATTAAGCACATATTAAGAATTATCTATTAGGCATTCATCCTGTCTTGATAATTTCCACATTCCTAAAACATTCACAGCACAAATCTTTTCCAAATAAATGTACATCCAGATTAAAAGAGGATGGGAGAGCAGTGTCTAAGTGGTAAAATATGCAAACCACTTAGAGAAAAAGGGAAAGAAGTAAAGATTATTGCTGTCTTAGGCAAGAAAGAATGCAAGTTCAATTACAATACCACATGGATGTGTCTTTTGGAATGTCAAAGAATAGCAAAGAATTCTTGATTCTAAAACAAGGGGAAAAGATATCTTTCTACCCTTGGCACTTCAAAAAATCAGTTTTTCAGACATCTCTTCAATAAAACTAATGTATTACATTACTCTCATAACATTATAAGTTCTCTTTCTAAGTTACCTTGTGTACTCTTTTACTTATTCACTCAGAAAGGGTTGGCTGCCAGGGACTGTCAAGCATCAGTATTAAGTAGTCATACAACTTGGACTGTTCAAATAATATATTTGATACATTAAAAAGAAGCACCTATATCATCTATCTAGTGCAAATTTGTAAATTCATATACTTCAGGAAAAATTGTTACAAGCTATAAATGGCATTTCAAGACTAAGCCTAGAGCAATTAAAATTTTTTTAATGTTTTTTATTTATTTTTGAAAGACAGAGAGAGACAGCACAAGCAGGGCAGGGTCAGAGAGAGAGGGAGACACAGAATCTGAAAACAGGCTCCAGGCTCGGAGCTGTTAGCACAGAGCCCGATGCGGGGCTCGAACCCACGAACCGTGAGATCATGACCTGAGCCGAAGCCAGACACTTAACTGACTGAGCCACCCAGGTGTCCTGAGAGCAATTAAATTTTGCATTTATCTATAATATCTTTTATAAACAATAAATTGCAATTTTGCATTTGTCTATAATATCTATTGTCTATAATATTCTTTTACTTCAAATACTATTTGAAAGGTAAAGTCGTTATAATCAGAAGGTAAATTATGCCTTAATGGTGAAAAATAAATTTAAATCAACTAGGAGAAGAGATTGTCTGTAATTTGCTATTTATACATTTCTGTCACATAACTTCAACTACTAGAATCTGACTTTTAAAATATATGTCAGCTTCTCTGGTTATTATTTTATAAAGGACACAGACTACATGAGCAAGGATGAATCATGTTACAGCAGAAAGAGCACTAGGTTAAGAGCCCAAAGACCCAACTAAAGTTCTGGTTTTATCTCATACAGGACATCTTGTCTTCAGGAATTTAATTAATCACTCAAGAATTCTCACATGTAAAGTTAGTATGTTGACATGTCATTAACCTAACATGGATATCATGTAGTTCTTACAAAGTGCATATAAATATTTGAAAAATGGTTAACAGACCACATAGACATAACTATTTCTTTAAAGGGATTAAATTTTTCAACTTAATTTTAGAACGCCTGCTTAAGATCTATTCTATTTTTTCATTACAAAATAGACAACACACACACACACATACACACACACACACACACACACACATCACCAGAGGGAAAGGTAAGGAAATATCTGTTATATCTGTTATTTAATTACCAAATAAGGTTGTCATCTGTGTCAGTGATGCCATTTAATCATATACATGTTATTTTATCTCTAGGATTAATTTTTTTTCCACTCCATTTTTAAGGCCACTAATGGAGCCTGGGTTGCTAGGACTGTATGCCTGAGTTATTACCATCGGTATTCTGGACTCTGCCTCTAGACTCCAACCCAGGCAGTGCCTCATGTTTCCAGATTTGTTTTCTTAAAGTGTTTGCTTTCAAAATGCCATTTCCAATTTAAAATATAAACTCCCTAGTTTGGCATGCCAGTTCCTCCTTTACATAAATCTCTGTTCCTCAATGTGCAGTCGTTGTTCCAGGCAAGATGGTCCACAAACACATGCCATCCAAGTCATGTTCATTTCCTTCTCCTGCACATGTTGTCCTGCCCTCCCATATCCAATCTCATCCAAAAAGCATTTCTGGATAAATTCCAGGTCAAAACATTCACTCCCTATCAGGATCACTACGGTATAGTTTTCTCTACCACATTAATTTACAGCCAAGTTATCTTGTATATGGTTTGAATTGTGCACACCTCTTATCTTTACAAAGATGCTTAAACATAGAAAATGTATGTATTTTTAAATCTACCTCAAACAGCTCCTAGGACCTGACAAGACTCAAAGTAGAAGCCCCATAAATGTTATTAGATAGATAAGGCATCAATTATAAAGGGAAAACATAATAAAAATATTTTCTCTTCTGGCCTATTAAATGTTAAATGAAATTTGGGGATAGAAGCCTGTGTAGATTTTCTAACAGAAAAGATATCCTTTAAAATCCTGGAAATCACATGGAAACTTTTGTGATAGGGAAAAAATAGAGCAATTACTATCAGGAATGGGAGAGATAGGCAACACTTTATTTTTTTTAATGTTTATTTATTATTTTTGAGAAAGAAAGAGACAGAGAGCAAATGGGGGAGGGGCAGAGAGATCGGGAAACATAGAATCCAAAGCAGGTTCCAGGCTCCGAGCTGATCACAGAGAGCCAGATGAGGGACTCGAACTCATGAACTCTGAGACCATGACCTGAGCCAAAGTCAGATGCTTAACTGACTGAACCACCCAGGCGCCCTAAGGCTATACTTTATTAAGAAAATAAAACACTGAGGTGTGCATGAAGAAATACCACACTGTTTCTCAGGTATCTGGGTATGGCCACACCATTCTTATCCATTTCTTTTTGAGATATTTACCCATCTATTGGGTGATTTTATCTTAAAACAAATTCTCATGTAAAGTGATTTTCCAGAAATCTTCCAATGGGTTTATAATTCAGCCTAAAATAATCATATTTCAGGTAATATACCCAAAGTCATGGTTATGATGTGCATGTATAACCACATAATAACTTCTGTGATGTCTACTAAGGTCTGGTTCAATTGAAAGTCTATAATGAAATGATACTAAAAGATGCAAATTAGCTTGTAACTTTACAAATGGTGTTTTCCTTGAAAAACAGTATCGGTTTTTTTTCTTAAGCAAAATCTCTCTATTATGACAGGAATGGGCATATGGGTCTGGCAGGAACCACTAAGCTGTTTGCAGTATACACATCCTTACTTCAAATGAGGAATCCAAATGTACCAGCCCTGAATTTGAGCAGGGAACATGGTAGAAGTCACATTTCATATCCTTCTCACAGCTGGTGAGAGAGGGTAAATAAATTCTCACTAGTTCAGAGTGATGTGTATAATGCCCTTGACATCGCTTTTAAATAAATTGCTGACTTCCATTCCCTTTCATGCCCTACTGTAACAGGCAAGAATGTGGACAAGGTGCTTGTAAGCCAGCTATGGTCACACTGAAGCTGAAGGCAACACTCTGAGGAACGCGGGGCAAGAAGACAGGTAGCAGAACAGAGCCACTTACTCACCCTATATCTGTCCTTCTGCACAACCAAGAAACACACTACTATCTCGTTTGAGCACTGTGGTTTTTTTTTTTTTTTGTTTGTTTGTTTGTTTTGTAGCAGGAAAACAATGCATGCTCATTTTATTAATAGTTTTTAAAAGCCGGTTTTAAGGATAGAGTTAAAACCCATAGACCTAAATCTTTGATACGTTTTGTACCCACCATTACTTAAAATACATTTCCTAATAAAATTATTTTAAAACAACATAAACGTAGAATGATACCTGCCCTAAAATGATCAGCAAGTAAAGTTTTAATATTTCTGTCATGAGATCAGAGGATAAGAGTTAGCGGATTTTCTTTCATCTTTGTAAAATGCCATCTCTCTCAGCCAAACAGAGTTCAGCAGTACTTACTCCAAAGTCTTCTACGTTTGTGTCTTTCTTTCAGCATGGAGATACTATCGCTACTTTCTTCATTCATTTTTGCAATGAAATGTCACAGACATGTTCTCTAACAGCAACTACTGCTGAAATACTAGTTAATAAGCTGTTAATACATGTGGATCAAAAGTCTGAAATGATAATCAACTTGGAATTGATTAGAAGTTAAAAAAAGAAAGAAAAGGAAAATATAAAGCATGACCTTATTTTATGGCTAACAGACAGTGTATGTGTCACTGTAAACAAGATAAATGCAGCCCAACCCCACTCAGTGAAAAGAAAAGTACATTGTGGAATTACTTTATAAGTTAACTTTGGAAAACACTTTTCATGTTCATAAAAATATAGGAGGCACAATAACTAAGCATGTCCTGTACCTACATATCACAATAGTTATAATACCTTTCATTTATTTAAACACATAAAATTATGTTAGAATACCTATATAATATATAATGAATATATAGTAAATGTATAAATTGACTCATAAACATTTAACACTGAACTATACGGGAAACTAATATCAGACCAGATAATAACACTCACATTCTTTGGTTGGTTGGTTTTTAAAATGTTTATTTACTTTGAGAGAGAGAGAGAAAGAGAAAGAGAGAGAACATGAGCAGAAGAGGGGTAGACAGAGGGAGAGAGAGAATCCCAAGCAGGCTCCACACCGTTGATGCAGAGCCCAATGCGTGGCTCGATCCCATAAACTGTGAGATCATGACCTGAGCCGAAATCAAGAGTCGGATGCTTACCCGACTGAACCACCCAGGCTCCTCAACACTCACACTCTTTGAATACCCCATTACTACAAAACATATTTAGTGTAATCAGCATAGTCCTCACACAAAGGGCAAACCCAAGAAATTTCATTTTCAGCCTCTTAGAATTTTTCACTCTTTTCAATATCAACTATAACTGACAAACACCTTTTTGAACCGTTAGAAGGGTCTTCAACTGAAAACATCATATTATCAACAAACATTTGACTACCAATCTGAAGAAAGCAGTATCATCATGGACTCCTGACATTAATTTGAGGCCAGATTCTGCCACCAGCAAGCTTTTTCTCCTTAGATAACTAATGTGACCTTGCTATGGTCTGCGTATTTGTGCCCCCCTCCTTTCATATGTTGAAATCTTAAATCCCCAAAGCCCATGGCATCAGTGGATGGGGTTTGGGAAGGTATTTAAGTCATAAGGATGGAACCCTCATATATGGAATTAGTGCCTTTAAAAAGAGGGCCCCAGAGAGATCCCTAGCCCCTTCCATCACGTGAGAACACAGGGAGAAGGTGCCAACTGTAAATCAGGAAGAGGGCCCTCACTATCAGGTGACCATGCTGGAGCCTTGCTATTGGACTTCCAGCCTCCAGAACTGTGACCAATTAGTTGTTGTTTTTATAAACGACCCAGTTAGTGGCATTTTGTTATAGCAGTCTAAACAGAGGAAGACAGACCTCTCTAGGTTTTACCGTCATTTTCTTTAAAATAAGAAAGCTATGGGGCACCTGGGTGGCTCAGTCAGTTAAACCTCTGACTTCGGCTCAGGTCATGATCTTGTGGTTTGTGAGTTCGAGCTTCTCATCTGGCTCTGTGCTAACAGCTCAGAGACTAGAGCCTGCTTCAGATTCTGTGTCTCCTTCTCTCTCTGCCTCTTCCCTGCTTGCACTGTGTCTCTCTCTGTCTCTCTCTCAAAAGTTAATAAACATTTTAAAAAGTTTAAAAAATAAATTTAAAAAATAAATTAAAATGGATTATATTTGTTCACAGTATTTATCACTTATACTATTGTGATAAGTACCTTATTCTGATATTATCATAAATAACAATGCAGTAGTAATATTATCACACTGAACACATTAATGCCTTCATAATAACTTATTTGGCTATGCATAAGGAAAAGGAAATCAAGAAGGGCTTAGACAATGCAAAATACATCTAAGAATTTCAACATTAATTTACATTCAGATAAATAATTCTTTGGGATTTCACAAAAATAAAGAACATACTTTGTAGCCATTATTATTTAATTGAGTTTTATAAACAGCATTACATGCCTTAATAAAGTATTCAACATAATATACAATAGTTTGCTATGTTATAATTCATCTGTAGGGAAAATCTATTGAACAATAATCTGAGTAAAGATAATCCAAAAATTATATTTAATGAAGAGTTGTCATAAGTTTTGGATGCACAGCTAATTAAAGTATGTGCTCTATGATCCATAGGTTTGAAACATAGGTTAAGTAATATGTTTTCTTGAAAAGAAGGAAAAAGTTGAATTAAGGAATGTTTTTGATGGTGGTAATGATGATAGTTTTAAATTCATTCAATTATGATTTATAAAGCATTTACAATGTGATAGAGATTCTTCTAGGTGTTGGGGACAAAAAAAGAAACAAACTGGTTAGTTCCCACTCCCAGTGAAGCTTACTCTCTATTAAGCAGGGGTACAGGGAGGCACATAGTAGTCAAAAGACGTATCGCATAGATCATGACAAGTGCTATGGAAAAAAGAATGCCACTGGGGTTGGGGTTTGCAATTATAAAGAAAGGTCTCGGTGAAAAGTTAAATTGGAGCAAAGATCTGGAGAAGGTCAACATTCAGTGAATGAAACATCCAGAGCTTTAGCTGTGGAGGTGGTAAAAAGTGATGGTCAGATTCTGCAGGTGTTCTCATAATGGAGTCAATACCACTCATCAAGAGACTGGATTTGGGATGTAAGAGAGAAATGCCCAAGGGGAGGTGTTCTGGACAATCAAAATTTGGGTTTTGGAAACATTAGATTTGAGTACCGGACATGCACGGAGCAACCCCTAGAAGGCAGCTGAATTCAAGTCAGCAGTGCAAGGGTAGCAGTCAGGGATGGACGCTCAGTGCACCACCCGCGGCAGAGTTCGATCTCATGACCTTGGGATCATGACTTGAGCTGAAGTCGGATGCTTAACTGACTGAGCCACACAAGTGCCCCAAAACAAGTTTTTACAGAACACAGCAAAGAGTTGTTTCCTTTTGAAATTCAAATTAGAGTGAAAATATAATCAGCCTACTCATATTCAATCAGTCTTGAGATGAGTGACTACTACTTGCCATTCTTCGAGAGTTACATGTTGTCCGAATATGAGAACTAATTAAATTACGTGGCATTATAGAATGCCATATATTATATAAAGGGCTAAAGTAAACTCATACCATCAATGGATATGAACTGATGTGTCTCACTGTTCCAATGTGTGTGAGATCACTTATGTTAAGAAAAAGACCTTGAGACATTCTTCATCATGATGTCACTTTCAATTATCAGCACACAACTTGGTTCAACTCTCCTATTACAACTAAGTTCTTACTGTTTTAATTCCGTGACTCCGTCATATATCACTTATTCTGTAGAACCAATGGTCTAAAACTTACAAGATAAAAACATATTATTAACAGTTTCTGATTACCACAGTTTCTTAAGAGTCCTTCTTAAGAGCCAGATCTACGCAACCCAAGTTTCAAGAAGTTTTCTAGGATTAATAATCTGGGGCTACATGAATGAGTGCCTAATATGACTAGGGGTAGGATGGAGGGGAGTTTGAAAAAGACTCTTATTTAGATCAATGTTTTGGTTTTATTACATAAAAATAGCAAAATTCAAAATACATTTGGAATTCTCAAAAGAAGAAAACAATCTGCCTTAATCTATTTCTTGTTGTAGAGAGAGAAACTTGATATTTCTTCACAAAGTCGGAGCGCTGTTCTTGCACCAACTAGCTTAGCTGCCAAGAAAAACCAATTTTATATCATTAAAACAACCGAGGGGATTCTACACCGCAAAACACAGACATAACCCTCAGCACCGATTAAAGTTATAGGGTTCTTTATACATTCTCTCACAATGCACAATATCTTAGTGTAAAATTCAAGGTCAATTTTACTGCTGCTCATTTTATTAATAATAGATTGTGGTGATTACAAAAGTAGTATTTTTGCCTTCCACACCATGAAACCACGGATAAGCAAAAAGAAGAAAATAAAAACATCATACCCCTCATCACACTCCACTCAGAGATTGTCACCATTAAAATCTTGTTTATCTTTCCATATTTTTCTGCGTATATACCTAACTATACTTTATCACAATGAGATTACATCAAATGTTCTCTTTTATAACTTACTTAGAAGTGAGTTATCTTCATTCTACCCGTCAGTAACTTTTTATTCTATTTAACATTCACTCCACATTAAAATTTTCAGGATTGTCTTCAAACTATTCTTTATATCTGGTTTGTCCAACTTAAGATCCAATTCAGTGGGACACACTGTAACTAGTCATTGTGTCTGTGCCATTTGTCAGTCTAGCACAGAAATCACCCCCCTGTTCTCTTTTCATGACAATAACTTATTGATGGGAGTTAGCTTCCAGTTATCTTTCTAAAAATGCTTTAACCTGTTCATAAATTTTCATGTTATCAAGAGTCAATAAGTTATTTGAAAACCATGTGTGAACTAACTGCACAATATGCCTATTTCTCAAAGCTTTTGCTGGAATCCAGAGAAAATTAATCACTGTGCTATCGGGGATACTGTGCTAATTTTTAAAAGATTGAATGTTCTCTTGATCTTTCTCCACTGGGAGCAGGGCATGGTGCACTGCCCTTAATGAATGAGCAGGAAAGTTTCTGAGGACAGAGTCTTAACTATAACTTAAAGGCACCTTCTTTGTGGTCTGTACAAAGCAATTTCCCCCACATACTCTTTCACCCATCAGAGGAAAATCTAAATAAGAGTGTATTCCTGTTGGGCTGAGTAGTACCAGTTTACCTAAATTAATGTTTATTTAGTATTAATAATGTTTTCTACAGAGAGAAGCTGGGCTCTGTTTTCTCAAGGTTTTTGCCAAGTCTCATAAATCTGGGAAAAAGCAGTCAATGTAACCTCTCCTAATAACCAAAGTGGCCACACACAGAATAAACAAGGGCCTAGTTTATAAAATCGTCACTGAGAGACCCTATTGGAGTAAATTTGGATTTCTCAGTATTAATTTATGATGTGTGCAATGCACTTTGCACTCAAAAAAAAGAGAATAGGAAAAGAGTTTAAAAAAGGCATTTAAACAGAGCTTTAATACATTAATGCACTATTTAAATTTAACAACCACCCTACCCTCCAAAAAAAAAAAAACAAAAAAGAAGAGAAAAGAAAGACAAAGAATGTGTTTCTGTCAATTGCATGGAGTTTGGCCATGTATTTGAGTTGATCTGATTGTGTAAGAATTTCTCAACATTGATATACAACATCACATAAAAAAAGACAATTTTCTAGGTATTTCTCCCCCAATTTTTAAATAATTCAATTGCATACTTAAATTGCATACTTAAAACTTGAGCTGTCATTTCTTTACCAATATAGATTTTTGAACCAAAAATACCTAGTGGGGGGCGCCTGGGTGGCTCAGTCAGTTAAGTGTCTGACTTTTTTTTTTTTTTTAATGTTTTATTTTTGAGAGAGAGAGACAGCTTGAGTAGGGGAGGGTCAGAGAGAGAGGGAGACACAGAATCTGAAGTCAGGCTCCAGGCTCTGAACCAGCAGTCAGCACAGAGCCTGACGCGGGGCTCGAACCCACGAACCGCGAGATCATGACCTCAGCTGAAGCTGGACGCTCAACCGACTGAGCCACCCAGGTGCCCCAGTGTCTGACTCTTGATATCAGCTCAGGTCATGATCTCAGGGTTCCTGAGATTGAGCCTCACATCCAGCTCTGGGCTGACAGCACAGATTCTCTCTCTCCTTTTTTCTCTGCCCCTCCCCTGTTGCTCATGTTCACTCGCATGTGCTCACTCTTTCAAAATAAATAATATAAACATTAAGAAAAAGTTTTAAATGCCTAGTGAAATGTTGAGAAAGTGCTTAGTTTTATCTATAATTTCAGTATCAGCTAGAGTTAATTCCATGTGAACTTTATTGCCTTAAAAGTTCAAATTTATTTCTCTAGACACGAAATCACAACCTTATTTAAAACTTCATAATAAAGTTTCTGAAGATGTCATAATTTATCTATAAAAGACATAGATTACACCAGGGAAATAAGGAATCTAACTATCTCATGGTGGTCCTATTTTTATATAATAGTTCTCCATGGTAATACAGCATTTTCCTCAATTTGCATTCATCATGGATCTCCAAGAGCAGGATATAGACAAGTTTTAGAGAGAAGAAATAAGTCTTTTGGTATTTGTTTGATTTTGGAGATCCCAGGAAGACGTTCTTCATAAGAAAGGAAAGAGGGATGGCATTTCTTAGTGTCTGAAAATCCTGTCAATGTTTTCTTTAATTTTATGGTTCCTTTTGTTTTCTCACTAAAAAGATTCCCAGACAAGCAATATGATGTGAATGTAATAACCTTTTCTCTTTATGGCTGAGTGATGGTTTCTCAAAATAAATATAACCCATCTTATACATCTTTTTTCCTGAATATTTCTCTTTTGAACCATACCCATAAATTGAAAAGACTTTCTCTAAGAATGCCAAATGCCAAGATGTCACCCACTTAATTAGGAAAAGTAAAGTCAAGAGCAAGTCTACTTCAAGACAATTTTCTAAATTTTTCAAAAAGATATCAGCTGGAAACTTGGAGTACTGAGAATACAATTCCCAGAAAAGAACTTCCAGGGGCACCTGGGTGGCTCAGTTGGTTAAGCGTCCGACTTTGGCTCAGGTCATGATCTCACGGTTTGTGGATTCAAGCCCCGAGTTGGGCTCTGTGCTGACAGCTCAGAGCCGGGAGCCTGCTTCGGATTCTGTGTCTCCCTCTCTCTCTGCCCCTCTCCCACTCGGGCTATGTTTCTGTCTCAATAATAAAAATTAAAAAAAACATTTAAAAAATTAAAAAAAAAAAAAAAGAACTTCCATAAAAGGGACAGGAAATTACCAGTAGTTAATCTTCTCACTGAACAATAGAGCGTGTTTAATAACCACTACCACAAAATATCTGTTAGGGAAAAGGCCCTAAGCTGGGGGGAAATTGTAATATATTTGCAAAGATAAGTTATTTTTTAATATTTATTTAATTTTGAAAGAGAGAGTTTGTGTGGCAGGAAGGAGAGAGAGAAAGACAGAGGGAGAGAGTCCCAAGCGGACTCTGAGCTGTCAGCACAGAGCCCACTGTGGGGCTCAGTCTCATGAAGGTGAGATCATGACCTGAGCCAAAATCAAGAGTCAGACACTTAAACAACTGAGCCAGCCAGATGCCCCAGTAAGTTATCTTTGATGACTCGGATACAAAACTTTGAGAGATTTAAAACACATAAACATAAAGAGAAAGCACTTGGTATAAAAAAAATTATGTAGGGGAGCCTAAGTGGCTTAGTCAGTTAAGTGTCCAATTCTTGATTTTCACTCAGGTCATGATCTCAGGGTCATCAGATCGAGCCCTGTGCCAGGCTCCATGCTAAGCATGGAGCCTGCTTGAGATTCTCTCTCTCTTTCCCTCTCCCCCTCCCCTGCTCACTTGCGTGCCTTCCCTCTCTCTATCTCTCTCTCTCAAAACAAAACAAAACAAAAAATGATGGTGCACCTGAGTAGCTCTGTCGGTTAAGCCTCCAACTCCTGATTTCGGCTCAGGTTATGATCTCATGGTTCACGGAATCAAGCCCCGTGTCGGGCACTGCACTGCTGGTATGTAGCCTGCCTGGGATTTTCTCTACCCCCTAGCTCTCTGCCCCTCCCCCACTTGCACATTCTCTCTCCTCTCTCTCTCTCTCTCTCAAAATAAATAAATAAACTTTAAAAAAAGGATCATTTAATCTACCTATATTTATGTAGTATTTTATAGTTTTGTTACATACACATGCAACATCACATTTCACATGTTCTACTATTTTAAAATCCTTTACTTAATTCTGCATTTAAAATAGCACACTATCATACTGAGAAAAAAATGTAGTCATGTTTGCAAAATAAAAGCCCAGCATAGTTGCAGATACTATAGAGAAAAGAAATGGAGGAGTGGGCTGCAAGGACCAGTCTTCTCATATATTGACAAATTTATATGCGTGGAGAAATATACAGCAAAATCTGCAGATGCTTTTCATAACAGCAGGAGACTTTTAAAGCAGGCTACCAAAGGATGTTTGTTGTTCATCGTGTGAGTGCTCAGAGGAGTAGCAAATTTAACACCGGACAATTCAAGGGAAGCGACTCAGGAATAGAAAGGCCAAAAGAAGACATTTTGATAGAGCAATTAAGATGAAGTCAGTGAACCAGGAAAACATTCAGTCCTCCGGGGAAGGGGCTCATCAAGCTGTAAGCCACAATGTTTAGAGGACTTGCTCACAGGCACAGGGTTCTGTCCATCTTTTTAATCATCCTTATTTCGAACTATCTGTAAATATGTTTCTAACTACAGACCTACTACTAGCTACCCATCTAGAAAGCAATTCAATACCAATCACACACAAAAAAAGGAATGCCATAATCAATAGAGAGGTAAAAGTGAAAACACACTCACATGTAGGAACACATACATATACACAGAAAAACACACACTTACATCTCCTACATTTAGGTGACACGATCTCATGAAATAAAAAAAAATCAAATTATTTTTTCTTCTAGTACCTTATTTTTACATATTATTTCTTTCTCCTAATGTTTTACTTATCTAGATATTGCACATGACAGTATCAGCTAATTTATTGCTTTCTGCTCATGTAGTTGGTTCTGAAATAATCAGAGTCAGGGAAGCCTGGGCGGCTCAGTCGGTTGGGCGACCAACTTCAGCTCAGGTCATGATCTTGAGGTCTGTGAGTTCCAGCCCTGCTGACACCTCAAAGCCTGGAGGCTGCTTCAGTTTCTGTGTCTTCTTCTCTTTCTGCCTCTCCCCTGCTTGTTCTCTCTCTCTCTCTCAAAAATAAATCAAAACATTAAAAAAATTTTGAAATGAACAGAATCAGTCCTGGACATATAACATAGGTGAAATGTCCCTCCCATTATCTTCAAAAAGCTTCAAAAAGCTTTCCTCCATATGACCAACTCCCTGCTACATCTCCCTCTGGATTTTTAGGACTGTTTCAGCTGAGAGAATTCACAAGGTCCCAGACAAACCAGCCTGCTGGGGACAAGTTCTGGCTTTCATTTCCTCAAACACCTATAATCTAGCAGACGGTAAATGATTTCAACCAGTGAGTACAAATTAAATAAATTATCCCTGCTACTAAAGCCTGCTACTAATTTGTTACCACAGCAAAAGATTATGATGATTCATTCTTTAAAGTTATGGAAACTTTATTGACAAAGTTTCTGGTAGGAAATTAGGATTGAAAATGAAAAGGTGGGAAGAAATTAACTCAAACTTTGATTTCAAAATCATAAGAACTTCAGTGACAGGAACTAATATCAACATGAGCTTCAGCCTTGTCTGAGATAAGAGCTCTCTTATGTCTGCTATGACATTTCCTGTTTTTCTTTTCACTTAAAAATTGATTTATATTCTTCATGATTCACTTTATTATAACTTGCTGTAGTTTTCTGTTCTGAGCCTTCAGTTGGGGACACTGATAGGTTTCATGGTTGACTGTGAAGGAAACAAGGATGTAGTTCAAAAATTCTCATATGTGATTTCTTCTAATAATCCAGATAAGATCCACTGAGTTCCTTAGCTGAGGGTAAATACACATTTCTATAAGATATTTGTTTTTAAAAGGAAACAGTGTTTATATAGTTAACTGTGTTACTGAAATATAAAAATGAGATAAAGGGAAAATTAGTTCAAATCCTCTGACTCAGAGCACACTAGTTTATGTGCAGTTAAGATATACACATAAAAACATAGGAACTCTACTCTCAGTAAAACACATCTCATACAGATTGTTAAAAAAAAAGTAGTACTTCTGAGTGAAAAATATCATTAGAAACTTTGAAAACCACTTAGTCCAACTCTTAAAATGCCACATCAAAATGTTAAATGTCCTAACGGACACTGATAACATTATTTTCTACAAATATACAGGTAATGCTCGCCTCGAGCCATGATGATCGTATCATGGATGACCACCGTGTATTCTAACTTCAAATTTCCAAAGCCACAGACAATTATACTGTGAATCCTGGCAATATTCACAATAACTGGGCTGAGAAAACGGGGAAACACCAAGATGAAAGAATAAGATGTAAGAGTTTATAGCTGCTACCTAGGGCTTTCCATTGGCTTTCACTGTGGCAGAAGCTTTTTGACTTTTCAATTTTAAGATTCAGGGGCTATGATTCATATTAGCATCAACTAGTTTAAATTTATGATTCCAAAACGATGTGCTAAGGCATCCCGGAGCACTATAGTGAACTCCCCTGGGATGCTGTGGGGTGTTTGGAAATTTCAAGGTAAACACAACATCTGATGTCTCTCAGACACTACGTAAACTACTACATGAGGTATTTCACTGTTTTGACATTAGAGAGTGCAACATTCCTTTCAAGGATGTCATAGCTGTGTGAAGCTGGGTTTCCAGAAGGTCATGTGATCAAAAAGCAAGTGCGTCCTGAAAATCCATGTGGACAGAGAATGAAGTTGGCAGCATTCCGTGTCCAAGGTTTGAGAAGCTGTGTACATACACACCCAATATGTGCACACACACACACACACACACACACACACACAAAGTAACTGTTATTTATGAATGAAATAAAAATATTATTTTTAATATTTGTTTCCATTTAGGTTATCAGGACATAAATAACTTCCTAAGTTATTTGGCCAGAATTAATATGTCATTTGGCTGCAACTATTTAATAAACAGAATTCTTGGTCTTTGTGTATTGGCCTAGTGGTGCCTTAAAAATATTACTGAGCTGCTAAAAGTATCATGAACTGAGAAATGCTGGAAACTTCTACATGCTTTTCTAGAAAATTTAAAAGATGCAGGGCTTCAAGTAAGATCACCCACCAAATCATTCCTGAAGAAAAATTTGTGTATGCAATATACTAATTAATTCACCACTTGAATCTTCAAGTTTCATTTTGATATTTCCTTTACTCATCCACATTTTCCAGCTTTTGCTAGACTTATAGCCAGAAGATTATAGTTATTGAAGCTTTCCCATATTGCTGGTTTTTGAGTTTATGTCTGAGTTCACTAGGTAGGGAGAAGCCTGGTCTAACAATGTCCTCATTGTAGCAACTCAATTAAGCCCTGCTGGAAAGAGTCCAAAGCTGACTTTCTTCACCCCAACGTTCCTCTGTGGTACTGGTGTTATTTTGTGTTTCCTGAGAATTCCTTTCATTGTAAAGGTGGAATAAACAAAGTAACATTTCAAAATAATGTTCCTTTAGTTTTAAAAATAAATTAACCCAGTTATAATAAAAAAAGTTTAATATCACCTTGCACTTTCTTCAAATGATAAACAATATATGTGTTTAAATAGCAATGTTACCTGCAACAAATACACACACACACACACACACACACATACACATGAATTTAGAGAGATGATCTGATATTACTGAGAATAAAAAAACAAGTAAGCTATATTAAAAGGAAATTGCCACTGAAATTCTGTATAAAAATTGAATAGAGGAAATAAATCGTTATATGTGAAGTTTGTTGATTTTCTCATTCCTTCTTTTGGTCCTGCATAGTCTGTCTTCTTGCCTTGCTTTGGAAATCTTCAATAAAATCAGATAAACTTCCCCACATTTATGCATATATAAAAATTTCCTGGAAATCCTTTCTAATTTCAAGTTAAAACAAAACAAAGCAAACACACAGGTAAACAAAAAGAGTGTGACATTCTTAACAGTAATAGATTATTTTCAAAATCAGATCCAAAAATTATATAGTTCTTCATCAGAACAGTTAATAATTAGACAAGAATATATTTCAATACGAGTTAAAATTGAGCTTCACAATGGATTTGTGTGCGAATGTGATGACCACCCAGGCATAATTTTTACCTTAATTATTATAGTTTATCTGAATACTATTCTCCTATATCCTAAAAGCATCTTGCATAACGCTTTCTGCATTAATAATCTACATTCAGTTTACTATACTGAATTCAAGGTTCTAGGACATGTTAAGCTTTTATATTAGGCTTTTCCTAAAAATAATTTTTAATTCATATTGTAAATTCAGAAATTTTAGACCCTCTCTAAAAAAGAATGAAAAGTTTTCTGAACTTACTTTGATCAAAATAATGAAAAACCTCACAAAACCAATTTGAAAGAAAAAAACCCTCTTACAAATGTATATTCCCTGAGTGTTTTTTCTTTACTTCTATCAAATGTTGATTATTGTATGTATATTCTGGCCTGATAACAAAATACAGGAAAATATCAGAAAATATCATCACTGTAAAATTTTTTGCTTCCCTCTGATTTATTAACCGCTTATTATAATTTTGATCTCTTTGTTTTGTTTTTATGTTTTGTTTTACACCTATACCTAGTTGTAGGAAAGCATTTGTTTATCCAAAGAGAGTGCTTTTTGATCTTAGTTTTGATTACTTCAACTACCTGTTAGACGATTTTTATTGAAATGTGCAAATAAGTAATGAATGAATTGACCTCCTACTCATTATTTGGCTAAGCCAAAGTTGTATATGAAAGGATCATTGTTAACCATATGCAAGTCAAAGAGATTTCAAAAATGCAACTAAATTTTATCTCAGGAAAAAAATTATACAATTTGGTAGCCAAAAGACAGCCCTGCTCTTGCCCCAAAAGCAATTAGTTTATAGCATGAGGACAACAAACCTATGTCAGGTCTGTGGAGGAGAGAAGTTGGCAAAGATAAAAATGACCTCAGGCAAACTGAGTGTAAAAGGTTAATTTTATCTTATGGTAAAAGAAAACTAAGAGCTATTGATGATGCTTCGAAAAAAGGGAAACAACAGAATATTAACAGTGTATGATAGCAAGTAATAATTTAATAACAGAGGAGTATTGTTTCTATTATGTAAGCAGTGTAACAGTGTATTGATAACCTCATTGTCAAAATAATTTCTATAAAAAAGTATGTTTTAGAAAACAAACACAAATATGGATCCACATGAGAAAACGATCAATGGCTTGTAGTCGATATGGCAAATTTTTGTTATTCTGTGACACTAATGAGATAGTAGAAAGCCCTGGAAGGGTTGCCAGTCTTTTGCTCTAGTTCCCATGAAAATCAAAGTCAAGTAGCCTCAGAAATCGGGACAACTTGCATTGTTCATATTGAGCAAATGTCGGAAAGCCACGGCTGCTAATTCTGAGAGAGCTAAGTAACTATTTACAGGTAATTTCTAGCCTGGTGACAACATTAGGCATCATAACGAGTTCACACTGTATTTGTTTCAGGGAAAAACAGCAGTAAAGTTATATAGCAGAAACCCGAACATCATTTGTGGTTTTGAACTGATCATATCTGTAAAAAATATTGCAAGAGGTACAGACATGGACTATCCGAAGACTGCTAGCCTGGATAAACCATCATGTAAGACTGCCTTCTCTCCTTCCATCACCTCAGTCCAAAGAGACCCTTACCTGGGTCCTCTTTTTTAGCACACAGTCCTCCCGCTTCTGACTTTCTGCCCCCCAAGCTGGGATCTCCCTTGCGCCTGCTGAACTAAGAAACGCTCAGATGGTATCAACACGAGAGAATTTCTAAGCTCCAAACTCTCTCCATGCCCCATTTTCTTAGGACTGTCTAGGATATACACTAATTAAAGCTCAGATAGTAATAACTCATAGTGGTTGATAATGTTTACCTTTTAACAAGACATCTTAACTATTTCATTTTTGAAAAGGTGGAACAAAACCTGAAAGAAGAGAGGGAATAGGCAGGGACGCACACTGTTAGTATCCCATCAAACCTCACACAAATCCATCATGCGGGGGGCCTGCCACTTGCTCTGTGCCAAGGCTGACCAGACTTTTACTTATTAACACTTCAGAAATGAGCTTGTATGAAATGCACTTGCCCAATTTATTCGTGCTTTTTATTGCAAATGAAGTAATGGTCAGTGTGACAATGATTTGAAATACAGTAGTACAGACTGTTTCCTTGTTAATAGGGAACTAGAAAGGCAGTATGAAGTGTACTTTCTAAGTGTACCAGAGAGAACCATAAAACTGAATAAGCCCATTGACGAGAATACAATACAAGGTGATAACTTGAGGTTAGTCCTAAATAATAGACAACCGTAAAAAATAATTAGGTTTAAATACATAATCTAGAGAAAAGACTAAAAACCTTTTTCAAAAAAAATGTATAAATCTAAAGGGAATTTCGCTAAATCTAAAGGTTTATATTTACTTAAAAAATATATTTCTCATTTTAAAATACGGCATGGCTTGTCTTTCTACTTATAAGGAATTATGTCATGTTATTATTGGCACCTCCCTTCACGTTTTATCACATTGATTGCTTTAAAATGATGTAATAGTCTTTCTTATTTTGTAAATGTTTTTCCAAAATTTTATTATAAAAATTGTCAAATATACACAGAGGAAAAGTGTACAACAAACATCTATATCCTGATAACTGGATTCTATAAGTAACAGTTTTCTATATTTACTTTAACGCATATCTATCCATCCAGCCAAGCCATCTGTTTTTTTTTAATGTTTTTCAGAGTGAGGTGAAGATAATAGTACATTTCACCCATAAACACTTTAGCATGATATACTTTTATTTTCCCTTGTAGTTTAAAAATCTGTTGCTAAGAGATAATGATAATGATTTCTTACTGTGCACTGTATCACTAGGAGGCTAGTTAACTTGTCCATTAGAGCTTAGTGCTTATGAGGCTACGGTCTTAGTTTTAATCTCCCTAATGGGTCAATTAGTTATTTTCTCTTCCATGGGTACATATTAAATCTCTAATAACACTTAGTTATGCTGAAATTTAATGTATTTTCAACAAGGAAGTAACATGCAAGAGTACACAGATCTTTAGTTACAGGCATGTAACTAAATTGGTGTAGCAGCCTCTATTAATGATGTTAATTAAAGACGTTTGTGAATTATTCATTTGTATATTCAGTAACTGTGAAACACTTATTATTTGAAAAAAAGTATAATAAAGTAATTATGGCTTATTTACTTTCAAGATACATCATATTTCCATATATCAATGGTTTATTTTGGATATTTATTTCTACTGCAGGTTAGCTCTTCAAGAGAATGCCAATTATTAGAGTCTAATATTACCAGAGTGATCTTTGCATTTATCATAGAGCAACAAGTAAACAGTCTTCAATTTCTCATTAAAAAACAGAGGCACCTTAATCAACAATTTGATGCTGAGCTGTTGAAGATATGAAGGAACAGTATAATACATCACACTTATACAATTCCCTTTATTTTACCTGATGTGCTTTTATTTATTTTCTATTTTTTTAATGTGTATTTATTTTTGAGAGAGAGAGAGAGAGAGAGAGAGAGAGAGAGAGAGTGTGAGCAAGGGAGGGGCAGAGAGAGACACATAGACAGAATCTGAAACAGGCCCCAGGCTCTGAGCTGTCAGCACAGAGCCCGACACGGGGCTCCAACTCATGAGCTGTGAGATCATGACCTCAGTTAAAGTCAGATGCTTAGCTGTCTAAGCCACCCAGGTACCCCCTGATGTGCTTTTAAATCTAAATTTATCTAGATTTTTATATATGCTTAGAAATGCTACATGTAGGCAAAATAAGGCATTAATATATTCACATTTCATATTATGCCACAAGATAAGTAATTCTTAAGATAATAAGCAGCCTCCAACTTTTATGTATTTCATTGAAAGCTGGACCTGGTTCAACAAATAAGCAAATTTGAGTACAAAGTTTCATAACTGCCTCTTGAGAAAAACAAGTCTCTCTTTAAAACTTAGGATCCTGATGAATTCTAATTCGATATGGAAAAATTTTCAGATGCTTACCCATTTAGGAGCAAACTCCATCCCCATATGTGTTTTTTACATGTCCCTCCAAAGTTACCGCCTACATGTCATCCGTATTCATTCAGTATAAAGAATACATATAGAAAGACAGCAAGCAAAGATTAAGAAATTGACATTTCTTTATAAAAAGGAGCAACCTGTCTACCAAGAAAATCATTAGCATAAGAGATAGTAAAAAGAAAATAGTTGTGCCATGTGAATGTCTTACAGGCTACAAACCTTTCATGGAAATTCCCACAGGAAACCGACTATATAAAGCAATGGTTCTAACACATTTCGTTTGGAATAATGACACCATTAACACTTAGCACTACAGTTCCCAAATGGAAATCAGTTTGTGTAATGGTTTACTCTTTATAAAGATAAACACAGTAAGTCACTCCACAGAGAGGCTGACATGCTTCAGGAATAAACACCACTTAAAATATACAAAATCTCACTATCCCTGACACAAACCTACTATTTTAGTCAGTTAAAAAAAAATCTGAGTTTTCATTCTGTTTTTTCATTTTATAAAAATAGAGATTGCTTCTTATAGGCTTGGAGATATAGAGAAAGTCAATACTAAAAATATGACAGTAAATAAATAATAATATCAAACAAGATAACAATTTTGATGTTAATGTTAATATACTGATGTGGGTTAAATGAAAATAACTGTAATGGAAGATTAATACCTTCAAAGTATTAATAGAAAGATTTTTAGTTTATCTCCCCAAGTGAGACTAAGTTCCTAAAAAGAGGTTATACAAATATATAGATAAGTTAACAATTTGGTAACCCTAAACAGCTCTCCACTATATAGTTCATGTAACTTCCCACCGCTATTTGACCCTTGCCCCAAACCTTATGTATATTATCTAAAGCGCTTGTTCTAATATTTTGATGTCTGGATCTTTTGCACTGTAATTTAAGATGATCTGCCACTGACTTTTTTATTTTTCTTTCACAAGACTTATGTCTTGTGACACAATGAAAAGTGTCAATTTACAGTTTTATGTGCATCACCATTATTTGGGAAACCAAACCAACAAACAACAAAATCTCCACTGGCCAGGAATGCAGTTCCTTTCCCCAGCAATATGCTGCCCTCAACTTATCACTTTAGTTGCAAAACACACTGATTTGCCACATCACTCATAAGTTTTTCTATTCTCCTAAAAGCAAAAGCTGAGACTCCCTTGGTCTCTCACAGATTACTTTCACTTACTTCTTTCAGCCATTCCCACTGACTGTATCCATTTTGTCTACCTGCGTTGTTAACTACAACACTTTCGCATTGCAGCCATTGGCTTTTCCCTGGTTGATCTTAGTCTCCATTAATCCCCTTTGGCTACACTTTTTGGCTACCCTTTTTTTTTTCCCTACTCACACTAAACCCTAAAATTAACTTATTTTGACAATGACTGCTCTTTCATCTCAAAATTTTGTAACCAGTTATAAGACCATGAATCAACTGAGGGGATTATAACCATTAGTTTTCCACCACTGACATCTCCAAATATTCTTTCCATTCCAACAGGCCACAGAAGAGTGTTAAGGAGTCTAGATTAATCATGAAAATATTCCAAGTGGTATAACTCAATACAACCAATTTCAACCAGCTACTGATTTTAAAGCTAGTTCCCAAAGCCAGGGTACCACACTCAAATTTTCCTCTGTACTCTAATCTTTATTGTCCTTATTATCTATCTAATTCCTGGACTATCACATTTTCCAAGCTTGTTTTCCAGCCTCCCTTACTTCATTTCTCCATTTGTATACAAACCACATTCATGCTCTGAAGGTGTTTTGATAAAATTCATTGGGCGGGCAATGAGAAGACTTCCACTGTTTTACACATAACTTTTCAAGTTTTCGATGTCCTTCCACAATGATCCAAAACTTGATTTAGGATTTATCTCTCACTATTCCTATAAGCTGTGAATAAAATGCTATCTTAGTCTCACTTCATCATCATATTTTTGAACCCTGCTCTTGCTATGTATGAAGACACAAATGACAATGTACGTGATTGGATGTAACTACACAGTGATCGCTGTTAGAGCAGGTCAAGAATACAGGTGCTGCATTCTCTCCTTCACACT
This sequence comes from Cryptoprocta ferox, assembly GCA_028646485.1. Lineage (NCBI taxonomy): Eukaryota > Metazoa > Chordata > Mammalia > Carnivora > Eupleridae > Cryptoprocta > Cryptoprocta ferox. The sequence goes on along the minus strand of CM053559.1, from coordinate 29,947,828 downwards.
AGCCTGCCAATGATAGGACTTTAGTAACCATCATGTGACTGGAGGAAAGAAGGAGAAAAGGCAGGAAAGAATGAAGTGAAAGGAGGAAGAAAGGAAGGAAGGGAGGGAGGGAGGGAGGGAGAGAGAGAGGGAGAGAGAGAAGGAAGGAAGAAAAAGAAAGAGGGAAAGAAAGAAAGAAAGAAAGAAAGAAAGAAAGAAAGAATTAGAATTTTAAAAACACAAGCCATCATTTACATTGTAAATGTTTCAGAGATACCGTACCTATCATACATTTCCCCAAAATATATAATTTACAGATAAAAAAAACTGAACTGAATCCTATTTTATGTTGCAAAGACCAGTATTAAAAAAATAATGCATAGCTCTATTCTCTGAGTGACTGTGATAACATTAAATTTTCAAGCCTAACAGAGTAATGCCAAACCACTTATCAATTTGCTTTTAAAAAAAAAAAGGTAAGACATTAGACAAACAGAAGGGAATAAGTGTATCCTTTCCCATGGATGTGTGAAAGAAGTTGATGTGTTTAAGAGATGGATGCATATGTGGTCAGAGTGGCAGAGATGGCCATTAGCATGAGCATGAAATTGTGGAACTGGGAAGACACTGGGTTATATCAAGAAAAAGAGAAAGAGGGAAATAAACAGATTAATTAGATCATAAGTCAGGCAGGATCTGTACAATAAAAACTGTGAGAACAACAGAGACAGTAATAGAGCTCCAGAGCAAGAAAATGGGTGAGAGAGACTAAAAATTCACTCTGGAAAAAGGCTTACCCAGGAGGGAGTTAAAGGAAAAGAGGGGAGATGGAGCACACTGACTTTGCCTGTAGAGACAGGCATGGTCTCTGTAATGAGTACCTCAGGGAATAAAAAGGCATCACAGCAGTGCTGGAGGCCACGGGACCCTCCTAGACAGGACTGGTGGGATTGCACCTGGTGTTCAGACTCAGGCACCTCATTATCCAAAAGGTGAAGAGAAGCTGGAAGGAGTTCAGAGACATGATGGAAGAATGATTACGATGCGGAGAAAAATGATTTATGATGCAAGATTAAAGCACTAAACAAGCAGTAAGTTCGGCTGAGCCACAAGTTGATGGGTAAAAGAGCTATCTACAAACAGACAAAAGGCATAAATAACCTAGATGAAAAACATTATTACGGAGCCTGGTACCAGGAGGAGCGGTTTATGGAGAACAATTGCAATAAGGCAGGAAAGAAGGTAATCCTAAGATTATGAAGGGAAGCACAAACATACAAGTGAGAAATCTGCTTGTCTGATAATGGAACAAGGCACTATCCTGGGAAATAGCTGGTATCAGTCTGTATGTACAAGATACAAGCAACTTGACCACACAGATGTTGCCATGATTCTAGAAAACACAATCAACAGAATAAAGAAATACCAGAACTATACTAACAATTCAAACTCGGTTCTCAAAAAGACTCAAAAATGTAGCTTTGTCCTCCATAACTTGTTCATATGATGGCCTTATTAAAGACTTGAAATGTAAAGTAATGGAGCAGTTTCCAGAAAGGAATAAAATGGGCTAAGTCCTTTACTGTTGCTTCCAGTTAGTCTATGTGTTGGTTTGCAATATGGCCTTTTTAAAGATTAAAACATAAATGAATCACTTATATAATTAGACATGTGGGCAGATATAAAACCTTGAAATCACCATCCCTGTAGGAGGGAGATGGCTTCTCACAGAAGGAAGCAAAGGATTCCCAGGTGGAACTTCATCCATAATAACACATGCTCCTGCATGTCCAAGGAGGCCATCTGTGTCTTCCCTATGAAACACACCGGAATACTCATCCTATCACAGGAAGAAAGTGCAAACTACCCCCACAGGTATTATTTTTGGATTATGATTTCCAGGTCAGCAAAACAAATATGGTACCCACCCACCTCCCTCCCTCCAATATTCACAGCACGTCCTAGAAAGTTTGTTTCATTAAATAAAACCTATGACACAGATTTCAAGATTTGAAGAAAACTCCTGATGCTCAATAGTAAATGGAATCAAATAAAATTCTGATACTGATGGAGTCATATTTTCCATGTTTTTATTAAAATTTGTACATGCTTGACAACTTTAATGTCTGTACTTTAAGAATCATCTGTACCTGTTGGATAGCAATTTCCAATTTCTAAAACACATGTGCACTTCTTAGCCCATTTGAACTTCACCTTTGAAGTTAGGTATTATTAATCCTCCATTTTATATAACAGAGCTGAGAAAAGGAGTTACTTAGAAGCTAAAGTCAGGCTGACAAGAACCACCAGCCGCAAAGACCGGCATCTTCTGACAGAATGCCCTGTGCTCTATCCACTACACTGTATTTCTTACATGATTCCTATCCTCAATCACAGCACTGATAAACATTTACAGTTCTCACAACAGTGTTGACTGTGTAAAGCCACGTCATCATGAGTTTCTGGGGAGTCATTAAAGCAATTTTAGTAAAGGTATTATTATAAAATAGGAATGAAAGAAGCAGATGAAGTAGATCAGGAAAAAAAGAGAAAAAAAATAAGAACAGGGACACCTGGGTGGCTCAATTGGTTAAGTGCCTGACTCTTGATTTCGGCTCAGGTCATAATCTCATGGTTTTGTGAGTTCGAGACCCATGGCGGACTCCATGTTGACAGTGCAGAACTTGCTTGGGATTTTCTGTCTCCCCCCTCTCTCTCTGCCCCTTCCCCATTTGTGGTGTCTCTGTCTCTCTCAAAACAAATAAATAAACTAAAAAAAATTTTTTTTTCAAGTAAATAAGAATAAAACTTAGTTGCTTAAGTTTCCAGAATGTGTAGCCATTTGTTTTTACAGAAGGGCCTATCATAGTTGATTAAAATACAGCCCTTGCCACAATGGAACAAGATGGTGGAAGGTTCAGGTAGATTTCAGCATTTGGAATGAGAGGATATTCTGACGTGAACTGGGGTGGAGAGAAAACAACGTGGCAGAGGTGTACAAGAAGGGTGAGGCGAAACTTGAGGAAGAAGAATGTGGAAAAATAGTGGAAGCTCTGTCAAGTTTCCAGGATCTGAAAAACAAGCACATGCACAAAAAGAGACTTGGCAACTTCTCCTCAAATGCACCAAGGAGCAATCTGCAGAACAGAAGATTCCAGTAGCTGGGAGGAAATACACTTAGCAGAGGCAAACATCATCTTGGAACTGACTTAAAGGAAAATAACATTGAATAAGCTCAGATTCCTTGGAAGACAGAAGTAAAGGAACGGAGTCAACTATGGAATGTCACAGGACAGAGGCTTAGAGGCTGAGGACATCCCAAGCAGTGAGCTAATAACCTGGAAAGCTCTGAAAGGTGAGGGACAGGCGAGGGAAAAGCAGTATATTCTAAAATAGTAATTTACATTTTGAAGGGAAAGGTAAATTTTCTAAGAGAAATGTGCAGAAATTAAAATAGAGAAAGAACAAAGACAAAATTAAAAGGTAGCCTTTGCAAGTGCCTCTCCAAGAAAGTAAGTTAATATTTGTGCATTTGAGGACCTGAGCTCTGGAATCAAACTGCCTGGGTCTACATCCCATCTTTACCTCTTAGGATGGAACTTGGGAAAGTCATTTAATCTCTTTGTGACTCACTTTACTCACCTGTGAAAAGCAGAAAATACTATCAGTCACCTCACAGTAGGGTTATAATTCAGTAAGAAAATGCTTGCAAAGAACACAGCGCTTGAGAGAGTGAACAGTAAAATAAAGCTAAATTTCAAAATTCATAAATATTTAGAATAGTTGAAAATAAGAAATGGAATCTGAAAATTAAAAAAACAAAAAACAAAACCAAAGGCTATATATAAAAATGGTAAGCCTCACTGGAAAATAATAAGAAAGAATCAAGTGTCCAACCAAAAGGATATATAAAATGAATGAAAAAGATTAAGATTAAGGCCATCTTTTTTAACATAATGGAAAAATGAGAGATGTTACTTAAAATTTGTCTGATCCAAGGCAATTTAATATGAAAAATGTAAACTCATGGAAAATGGGCAATGCAGCCCCTTATTTCTGAAAGAACCAATTCAGAAATCCAGCTTCCATCATCCAGAGGCGCCCTTCTTCTCATTCCCAGAATTGCCTTCAACTAGCCAAGTGTTTCAATCCTGATTCAAGTAAATAATCAAGCATTTCATGTTGGAACGCCCTTTCAAAAGTACTAAAGCAAAGTAATTCCTGCCTATCTTCCAAATATAAATTGAATTAAATCATAGATGTTTATTCTAACAAAGAAGTCTTAAACTTTCACTATATTTATTTTTAAAATGGAACGGTCAATAGAAACAATAACCATTTTTTTTTGACTGCGCACTGTGTGTTAAAACCAACATATTTCATTTCAAGCTCCTATAGGTAGATACTATTTTTAACCCAAATTAGCTTGTGAAAAAGTTGATACTTAGAGCAGTTAAACTAGTATTCCAGGTAGTATAGTCCATCAGTTGTAGAGTGGATTTCAATTAAGATCTATCTAAAGTAAAAATCTGCTCTTTTAACAACGTTTCTATATTCAAAGCCATTTTTGAATAATAACTTGAACTGAGCCAATACATCACATGATGCCAATCACCCTAGATTTAAAGTAGTTATTTAAACTAGCATTTTAAAATGATTTTTAATTTTGGCAAAAAAAATAACACGACATTTACCATCATAGCCATTTTTAAGTGTATAATTCAGTATCAGTATGCATATTCACATTGTTGCCCAAGAAATCTCCAGAACTTTTTCATCCTATAAAACTGAAACTTTTTGCCTAATGAACAAGTCCCCATTTCTCCTGCCCCCTAATCCTTGAAACCACCATTCTACTTTGTATTTTGATGAGTTTGACTACTATAGATACCTCATATAGGAATCATACAGAATTTCTCCTTTCATGACTAGATTATTTCACTTAGCATAATGTCCTCAGGGTTTATCCATGTTATAGCATGTAACAGGATTTCCTTATTTTGTTAAGGCTGCAGAGTTTTTCATTGCATATACATTCCACATTCTGTCTGGCCATTTATCCATTGATGGACTTGGGTTGTTTCCCCCTCAACTATTATGAATAATGCTACAATGAACATGGAAACGCAAATATCTCTTTGAGATCCTGTTTTCAAGTCTTTTGGACATACACCCAGAAGTGGAATTGCTGGATTATGTTGTAATTATATTTTCCAATTTTTTATGGAAACTCCATACTGTTATCCTAAGCTGCTGACCATTTTACATTTCCATTAACCATGCACAAGTTTCCAATTTCTCCATATCCGCACCAACACTTGTTATTTTTTGTTGTTTGGATTGTAGTCATCTTTATGGGTCTGAAGTGATATCTCATTATGGTTTTGATTTGAATTTCTCTATTGATCAGTGATGTTGAGCATCATCTCATATGCGTGTTAACCATTTTTCTATCTTCTTTGGAGATATGTCTATTCCAGTCCTTTGCTCATTTTTTTCAATCAGTTTATGTTTTCTACTGCTATGTTTTATAGCAGTCCTTTATGTACTCTGAATATTAATCATTTTCATATATATGATTTGTAATTAGTCTTTCCCATTCCACAGGGTGCCTGTTTCATCTGTTGTCTCCTTTCATGGACAGAAGTGTTCAGGTTTGCTATAAGCAAAACCAGTTTATTTTTACCCCAACTTGTGTCTATCTATCTAACTCTTATGAATATGAGCAACTAAATTTCATGAAAACCAAGAAGATAGAGAGAATTTTGGAACCATCTAGCTTTTAAACAATAATTGCAAGGAAAAAAATGCCCTTAGTCATTTTTAGTTCTCATAGTCTGAGCATCTAACTAAGCTGTATTTGATTTTCATGTTTAAAGATGCATGGACTTTTTTTTTTCAGACAATACAGCCTCCAAATATAAGCCAATTACTTCATCTGTTTTGAAGTGAAGAAACAATGATTTGATCCAATGTAGAAGGAAATTTCAGTGTTCCATGGTGAGAGACTAAATGTCAGGCTTCAATGTGGCACATGAACTCTGTAGAATACATTTAATATATTACTTCTGGAAATTTTCAGGATACTATTGATAGTATGCGATTTTAACTTTAAATACTGATTTTAGAATAAAGAACCTATGTAAGATTCAACTCTACTGTATTTGTTTACAGCTGACCAATACAATGTGGTCCTTTACTCTGGGAGATAACAATGTAATTTTAAAAATGGATGCAAACAGCTGTATTTTAAGCAGAATGTAAATGCTATAAAAGATATAATTATAAATGAAATGATTAAAAAATCCTGTCTTGACTGAGATGGGAGAGGAATGCAGTGGAATCGACAACAATTTCGTAGGAGAAATGTCAATTAAGTTGGAGTTTGAGAGTAAGTAAAATTTCAAGAGACACGTAAAATATGACATAAGACAAGAGGTGATGTAAGATGAGAGAGAGGTGTCATACTTTTATGTGGTAAAAGCAGCATGATCTAAGCTGCAAAGTCATATTACAGCCAAAGGCATTTAGACTGGATTCTGCTGTCACTTAGGACATGGATTAAATGACAACAGTGGCATCTGAGAATGGTTGACAATGAGGGGATCACATTTTCAGGAGAAAATCATGCCTTGCCCAGAATGCTTTCATTACTTGTGGTTTTTCAGTAACTGGATGCATATATACATCAATATCTAAAACTTCACATTTTGGGTCCACTTCAGGTCATTCTCTCTAAATAAAAGAAGAGTCGCAACTATTCCTGATCCTCCTCATATAAAATAGGAACAAATGTGTGGTGTAGGAATTGCAAATTATGAAGAGAATATGTGCTTGAAAAGAAATATATAGAGATACACAGACATATATGGATATATGTCAAAAGAAAATTCAAACTGGTTCACAATTTTAAAAAAATTATGTTTTCCATAACATAAAATTATATAAAAACATATTAGAGCATATTACATGCTTTAGTAGTTTTTTTTTTTAAATAACGTTTGTTTATTTTTGAGAGACAGAGACAGAGCGCTAACCCTGCAGGGGCAGAGAGAGGGAGGCACAGAATCCGAAGTAGGCTCCAGGCTCTGAGCTGTCAGCACAGAGCCCAACATGGGGCTCAAACTCACAAACCATGAGATCATGACCTGAGCTGAAGTCGGACACTTAACCAACTGAGACACTCTGGTTCCTTCACTTCAACAGTTTTTAATCAACAGAGGAAGGTGCCAAGAAAATGATTAACAACATAAGCAAATTTAATAACCGTGAATACCTAATTTGGTTAGAATGAGTTTGCTTTCACTTTTATTCAATGCAAGATTTCATATACGTAACTATACACACACCTATATATACACATATAATACTTAATGTTTTAGTTTTGCTTAAATTTTATATTTTTATGTAAGACTTTGATCTTACAAAATACAGTGTTCTTACCCAAGATAAAGGTTTTTGAATGCAACATCCTAAATTTGTTAGGGTTTAGGATTAAATGAGATCAGAAATATGAGTTAGGAGACTATTAAAATAATTCAAGCAAAAGATCATGAAGGTTTGGATCATGATGCTGGCAGTGAAAATGGAAAGGAGGGAAATTTTTAAAAAATCTTGATGAACTAAGTGGAAATAGAGAGCAGGGGATAGGGATAACAGTAGCAGCTAGCACTTATGCAGTGATAACTAAAGAACAGATACTATCTTAAACTGTGAATCCATTGATTTATTTAATCCCCACAGTAACCTATTAAATATTCTCATTACCCCATTTTATAGATGTGGAAACTGAGAGGATAAAGTAAGGTGTCCTAAGCTATAAGCCAATAAGTGACAGTCAGGACGGGAACACAGGCTGACTAAACCCAAAACACATATTCTACATTACATCAGAGATGACTATTGTACGAAACTGAGATTATTTGTTGGATAGTGGTAACAGAAATAAACAAAAGAGGTTAAGAAGTTTGGTAAAGAAAACAAAATATTAAAAACTCCTGTTTTATTTTACACATTTGTGCTTGAAGGCCAGAAAGATGTGTAGATCAGAAAACAAGACATGGTGGTTTTGTACAGGGGATATAACAGATTATGACCAAAGCAACTGATGATGCCATTGTCTGATTAATGGTGTACAGGTGCTGTGAACATGAGTATAAATTACCACATTTTCAAAAGCTGGATGAAAAATGTCCTGAAATCAGCACAAATGAATTGGCCCTAGGGAAATATCTACAGCCGAGGCTGTTGAACCAGAAGTATTTTATTAAATACAGGTAAACGGAAACCACCACAGATATCATGGAGCACAAACAAGATTATGCATCATTATGTAGGAAACTACATCAACCACATCAAAGCATGAGATGTTACAAGAGGCTGATTTTTGTTGTTGCTTAAAATGCCTGATCTAGAAATCTAGGCTAAATACATGGACAACCAAGAGTGTCTGGAAATATGGAGGACAGTCAAGGGTGGTTCTAAAGGAGACACAAATAATTTCAAAGTGAAGAAAAGAAATATAAGAGCTAGAATAATAGGCGTTTCAATTATTAAAAGTTTTTACATTTAGAAGACAGTAAACTTTTCTATGAAGGTGATACTATTGTTGGAGATCATTTTGTTTATATTTTAGCAGGAATATGATTATTTCCGCCTAAAATTCCCTAGATTTGTTTTTATGCTACTACAGAAATATCCTCAGGAAGAGTTATTACTATGCAAGCTGTACCTGTGTAGATGATACAATCAAAAGACCAATACATGTAAGAAGGGAGAATGTATTTTCACATCTATTCACCAGTTTAAAAAAAACAAAACATATAAAACTGAGAATGATCATTCCAGGAAGGTTGGAATTTCCCTCTACAGGAAAATATCCACAACTGAAAGATGAAATGCAATAAATAAATACATGATTAAGAGAAAAATAAGACTGCACATCTGCTTCCTGATAGAATTACGATGAATACATTGGGAAATGTTGTTTTGGGTTTCTATTATTAAAGGTGACCACATCAAGAAAGCATGGTATTGCATAAAACATTATCTTCTTTGTTCACACCCAGATGATAAAAGTGGCAACGCTTTAGATAAGTCTATACCTCCTAAAAACAAAGAGCTATAAACAACAGGCCAATAGCTGCACTGCATAATGTTAACATGAATATTTTTGATGACGCCATTTATTTTGGATTAAAGTCTACACTATAGTTGGATGGTTTGACAGCATTTTGTACCAGAGTTTCTTATTTTAAAAAATGTGGAAAAGGATGCAAGTCTGCCCACATAATCTATCCATTACTTAGCATTTTGGGGTGGGGGGGTGAGTACAGTTAGACACAAGACCCACACCAGACCCAGAGGGAATGTCATCCTTTCTACAAGCTACTCCAAACAAATTGTACAAGAAATGACCAACAGCAAATACAATATAATGACTTCTAACAATGTTTAAGTATAATCTGTTGTACTTTTTTAAATTTTTATGGTTATGAATATCTCAAGCAGGGCTCTTTCTCCGCAAACATTCAACACTGATTTTAGAATACGGCAGTTGTTCTTTCATGTTTAAGGAAGGAAGAACAGAAAGTAAAGAGGAAGGGGAGAATTCACATTACATCATTCTCAATCTTCTCTGTAAAATTAAGAAATTGGACTAGACATTGTCTCAGAAGTTTTTTTTCTTGTGAAATATCATGAGTCTATGAGACAAATGAGACAAAAATTATTTTACTATTTATTGCTGTTATTTTTTTTTAAATAGAAAGATTTCCAATTAAACATTCTGAGACTAACAATTTGTCAGGCTTACACTCTGATTATTTCCAAGGCTGTAATTAAACAAACTAAATCAAACAAAAAACAAAATACAAACAAAATCCCTTGGGTACTAGTTCTGTTAAATAAGTTTTAACAAAATACACCATGTTGGAGAAATCACAAACTTCTGTATTGAATATACACAAATACAATATATTTAGACTGTAATACAAAACTTTAGGAATACTATTTTTTGAACACTAACAGGTTGTCTGTTACTCTCACAAAGCATTTTTTGTTGTTAACATTATTGTGAATGTGGGTAATCTAAAGCCGAAATAAACTGATAGTAAGGAGGCAAATAGTATACTTGGGATATTTTCCTAGCTTATTAACTTAATGGTACATAAAGCTATAAAAACCTCATCCTAGCACCTAACATTTTTAAATTAAATAACTACAGCTATCTTGTGAGAATTATTTTAGATTCTTTGATTGAAAGAGGGATAATCAATCTAAGACTCCTTGATATTTCCAACTAAAACAGAGAAAGAACAGCTGAAGTATGGAATTCCATTATTTAAACAAAATACTATTTTGCTGATGCTACATATGACTTGGGATCTTATTTTTGGCTCTTACAACTCTACTTTGAATCTCTTTTTTCAATTCCAGTTACAAATCAATGAAGATTGACTGCTAAGCTAGATCTCAGGGAGAATGAATATAAGATGTGAACAAAATCTCTACCCTAAGGAGCTGCTAGTTTGTTATGTATATAAAATGCACCCAGAGGCACCTGGGTGGCTCAGTGGGTTGGGCATTTGACTTCTCCTCAGGTCATCATCTCATGGTTCCTGAGTTCGAGCCCCGCGTAGGGCTCTGTGCTGATAGCTTGGAGCCTGGACCCTGCTTTGGATTTTGTGTCTCCCTCTCTCTCTGCCCCACAACCGCCTCTGCTCTCTCTCTCTCTCTCTCTCTCTCTCTTAAAAATGAATAAATGTTAAAAAAAATTTAATGTGTCCAGATAAATTATTTTAAATTTAAGTAATTTATTATAAAATGTGAATCTGCATGACAGAGAAAATAAGTTACTGAATTTATTTATGTTTTGTGAATTGTTACCTTGATGAAGAAACCGAGACTTAAATTAGCTTTGAAAAATGGACAGGATACTAAGAGATTAAAAAAAAGACAAAAGGAAAGAGCTCCACTCAGGATGAACAGCATGAGCAACACTGGACATGAAATGTTAAACATATATAACAACAAGGTAAGGATTTACTATTTTATTTTACCAACTATTTAATTAAGATTGTCATAGGCTTCAATTTCCAGTTCTGTGATCTCTCCCTTAAAGTTTCGATCTACACAAGGTCTCCATCCTTTCTATCTAAAGCTTATTTCAGTAACCTAAAAAATTCAACTTCCTTTAGCAGGAAAAAATTCATTAGGTATTCTGTATCCTGCAGGAATTAAGTCTGACCTCAGACCTCCTATGTGGGAGGATACTACTTGTTTCTTTGTGAGTTCCGGAAACAATATACACTCATTTCAAAAAGTGTAACATCAATGAGAAAGTTTGAAGGTTAGCACATCTAGGTCCTGAGAGGAATATAAAACAGTTCCAAGTTAGGCTGAGTGCAAAGTTCTCATTATAATAAAATGCTCTGAGTATACAATAGGACAAAACCATGAAATCCACAAGTAAAGAACAAAATATACAAATTACAAAAAGTCTGATATAATAGTCTTGTGTTTCCCTGGTACCCTTATTTTTCTATTCTCATCACCATTGTGTTAATTGTGTTAATCCAGCCCTTATTACATCCATGAGGAGTCTCTTAATTGGTCTCCTTGAGAACTAGTCCTAGGTCTATCTTCCTAAAACATTAAGTCTTGGATTATTTCATGGTTCAAAAATGTTTAATGGCTCCCAATTGCCTATAGAATAAAATCCAAACTCTGTACCCTGGTATCTCAAGGCGTCTGCAACTAATAGAGCAGCTTACTGTATATATTGTATACTGTATATGTTTGAGAAGAAATCAAACTCTTAGTGCGGTTTTTTTAAATAACAATGGTGTCAGGAATTGGGTGAGGTTCTTTATCTATATTTTTTCATCCAATACTCACATGTGTTTTGAATGTAAGGTTGTCATTTACTCCACTTCAATATGAGTATACCAAAGTTGATCAGGTTAAATATCTTCCCAAATTTTCCCAAATAATAAATTGTGACTTCAAAGTGTACTCTTTTTCCACAATATAGTGTAAACGATTATGTGTACAAAATCACAACCACAATGGAAGAAAGCACATGGTGAGATCATTCTAAGAATTTAAACTGCTTTCTAAGTGGATGATCAATAGCCTTAGACCAGCATCTACTGGAAAAAGCACTGGCTAAGTGACCAAAACCAGGAGAGAGTTCAGGGTTAATAATTTATGTGTCTTTTCCATTTAAATAATAACCAGAATGAGGAAAGTGAATGGATCTGTGGGAAAAGACTGTAGAAAGAAGACAGCTGTAGGCAAAGTGCAGTTAGTGGGAGGAAGAGAAAGGCAAACCATGACGTGGCTAAAGAAAGAGCAGTCAGATACAATCAAGGAATTATAGGGGCCCCCAAGTAACAACCTGCATAGTAGCTCAAAGGTTTTCTCACCTTCCCTATCTGTCTTCAATCCGGAGGTACAGACCTGGAAAAAGAATCATTGCCTTGACCCAGATCACTCTTTTTCTAGTGACCCTGGAACAACCTGGAGAACCCACTATTAGCCTGGCTGGTCCCTAGGAATGACATCCAAAAGTAATCATCTGAAAAAAAAAAAAAAACAAAAACAAAAAACCCTTAACCCAGCAAAATATCTATAAATTATCACCTTCCCTTAAAATTCCATCAAGAGATAAACCAGCAGATTTATAAGTATTTATTCACTAAAGTAATTAAAAAAACAATAAGGGGACGCCTGTGTGGCTCAGTCGGTTAAGTATCTGACTCTTAATTTCGGCTCAGGTCATGATCTCGAGGTTTGTGAGATGGAGCTCCACATCGGGCTCCACACCTGTAGCGTGGAGCCTTCTTGGGAGTCTCTCTCTCCCCCTCTCTCTTCCCCTAGCTCGCTCTCTCTCTTGCTCAAAATAAACACTAAAAAAAAGAAAGGAATAGGAATAAGAGTACATTTTTTTAAAATGAAACAAACTAACTTGACTTTTTATTCTTTAAAATTGTCCTTCTCCTGATTTGCTCTAACAAAATTATCCTTAAGAAGTCATAGAATAGAAAATGTCACATTCTAAAGGTATAAAGAGAGAGAATGATATATATAGAGAGAGTTATTGGCTTTATGATTATTTAGAAAATATTTATAAATTATTTCAAATAAATCTTATTTAACCTATCTCCAAAACATTTTATTTCCTATAAAATAGAATACGGTTTTATAAATTATTATTAATGTAAGATATGTAATTAATATAAGGTATATAAATAATTTATAAATTATTATGAATATAAGCCTATTGATGAAGATTCATATGCAAAAGTGACAATGAAGGGAATAGATTAATCTGAAACAATACTAAGAAAGGCATTAGAAAAGTATTTTCCCATAAAACATTATTCAGTTTCACTTCCACTTGCGCAGAAGCTGAAGTGACCTTTAAGTTCAATTTCTGGAAATGACCATTGATTAACGTACTTGCTCTATTAGTTTATTCCAGAAAACAGCCAAGCAGATGAGGCAGCATGAGATGGAGATGCTCTCTGCATGTTAGATTGCTTGCATCGAGATGCAGGCATCACTCATTTATCTCTGGGCTCTTCCTAAACTTCCTCCTTGAGAGATAGGGCTTAGCTTCCCTTAGTGAATTTCATCTTTAAATGCTGTATTTCAGTTTTCTGCAAGGTACCCCGAAGTCCAAAATTTAGGGAGTAGGGATCCAGGGCTCTCTTAGTAGTTAAATAGCTCAGTAGAGCAAGTTTACCACTGGTATTTGGTCTGGAAAAGGTCTAGTCCCTGGACATGTGACTGAAATACAAGAGAATGTTGCTGGGCCAAGTTCCAGCTCCTGTAGTGGTGGACAGTGAATTAGGTCACTTCATTTTCCTTCACTCTTTACAAAGGACACTAGAATACTCTGAAACTGCAGAATAGTGAGAGCATTAAGTGAAAAGTTCCAAGAGCAATACCTCATGAGGAGTGATATAGGGATATGGTAGTGGAAATAAGCTGTTGACCAAGGGGATCAAATTGGCAGTGAGTTCATATCGAAGGGCTAAAGAAATATCTATGCACTGGGTAAAAGAAAGGAGAAGGGGGAAGGAAAGCTGTTGAACAAATCTTTATGGCTTATTTTGGGGATGGAGCACTTCAGCAAGGAAATATGAAATGTTACAAACCCAACAGGAGATAGGTCAACCACAATGGTGAGAAATAAGTCTGGAAATTTAGATGGAGTGCCTAAGGATTTTATTACTCCCTTTCCAGCCTCTATAACTAGCTGTTTCCTCTGTGACAAAACTAGTATTGATGATTTCCTTTGCCCTGGATTCTTCTTGACATCCCTGTATCATGGTCTGTTGCAATGTGCCCCCAAATTACAGTTGGCCCTTGAACAATACAGGGGTTGGGGCACTGATTCCCACATAATTTCCACACAGCTTATCTACTGTTGACTGGAAGCCTTACCAATACCATAAACAGTCCACTAGCACATATTTTGTATCTCATACGTATTATATACTATATTCTTACAGTAAAGTAGGATAGAGAAAAGAAAATGTTATTAAGAAAATCATGAAGAAGCGAAAATACACTTATAGTACTATACTATACCTAATCGATACTATAAGTTACATCATCTGTTTGTAAGATGAATCACCTGTCAGCACCTATGTCAATATTGTCTTACATGGTACAAAACACTGTAGATAATATAGTATTACTAATATTAGGCAACAAAAATGAAAATAAAATGTGAAAAAGAAATTCATATTTATTTACAGATATAACAACTCATGCACTGATAATGAAGCAGCTATATGATTGCTTGTTTCATAGTAGCCTAGCCTACACACTCACGGATGGTTATAAAGTTTTTATGGCATATAGTATTACAGTCCTTCATAATACAATATTAGAAACCCTGTTAACATTTTTAAACCACTTACCTGTGATGATTGGTGAAAACACAGTTTCTCCAATTATGAGAAAGAGGCACACTGTATGGTAGTATAATTATTTGACAGCAAAGTTATAAAACAGTAAGAAAACTAACACATTAATTTTATGTTAAATGCCACTCACCTTATGCACATGATGTTCTACAGGATGAACACATGGACTATGATGATGATAATGATGCAGAAATGTCTCATACAGTTCTTGCTGTACAGTTATTAGATTTTCATCAAAGACACACACATACACAAGAGGTAGGGTTATTAACTGTATGGCATGATGATTATTTGCTGTTCATTAAATGGAAGGGGATCATCATAAGGTTTTCATCATCGTGATCCTTACGTTGCATAAGTTTTTTTTTTTTTAAACTTTATAGTTTATTGTCAGGTTGGTTTCCATACGTTGCATAAGTTTAAAAGGAGGAGGGAGAGGGGCAGTTGGTCTTACTGTCAGAGGGATGGGGGGGGGGAAGAGGTAGAGGAAGTGGAAGGGGAGACAAGAAAGGCAGGCAGACTTGGTGTAACTACAGAGTGGAAATACGTTGTCATTTCTGTCCCATTTTCTCTTTCTTTCTTTCTTTCTTTCTTTCTTTCTTTCTGCTTTTTCATTTCTGTAAAAGTGTTTCTAAATAGTATCAATCCTTCTTCCATTATTTAGTTTCAGTGTCCCTTTCAATAGAAGACTCCATGCTATTAAAAAAAAAAAAGTCAAAAGCAGTCTTGAATCATTGGACCTCTTTGGCCAGATTGTCTAATGTCAACTTGTTTTCTGCACTGCTTTTCTATGTCTTTTTCCTCATCATCAGGCATTGGTACAAAGTACTCATCTCCATCAAGTTATCTTCTGTTAATTCTTCTAGTGTGATGACTATTAGCTTTTCAACTTCTCCAAGATCCAAACATAACTTTAAGCCCTTCATCCCCTGCCTCTTTTTTTTCCATATCCACAATCTCTCTGATGATTTCCTTGATTGGCTCTGTCATAAATCCTGTGAAGTCACTCACAACATCTGGACACAGTTTTCTCCAGCATGGATTTCTTGTTTCAGTCTTGATGGCTTTCATAGTTTTTTTCTATAAAGATGACATCTTCAATGGTGTAATCCTTCCAGACTTTCATGGTGTTCTCTCTCTGTCAGGGTTCTCTTTCATAACATTGACAATCCTACCATGTGTAATGAACCTAAAGGTCCATAAGACCCCCCTGATCTGGAGGTTGAATTAGAGACATTATGTTTAGAGGCATTATTTTGATGCCTTCGGTGTTGAGCTCATGGGGTGCTGGGTGGCTCGGGGCATTGTCCAATATCTAAAGAATTTTAAAAAGCAATCTATTTCTAACAAGGTACTTCCTGACTTCAGGGACAAAGCATGGAGAGAACCAATACAGAGAAAGTGTTCTCGTTGCCCAGACCTTGCTGTTATACAATTAAAAAACTGGCAGCTGCTGTTTATCTCTTCCCTTTGAAGGCTCAGGGGTTAGCAGCTTTATAGATAGGGCAGTCCGGATCATAATCCTAACTGCATTTGCACAAAACAGTAGAGTTAGTTTATCCCTTCCTGCCTTAAATCTGGTGCTCACTTCTCTTCCTAACAAATACCCTTTGTGGCACTTTTTCCCAGAATAAGGCACTTTCATCTGCATGAAAAACCTGTTCAAGCAGATACCCTTCCTCCTCAAATTTTGTAACGGCGTCTGGAAACTCATCTGCTGCCTCTTGGTTGGCGGAAACTGCTTCTTCTCTTATCTTGACATTTTGTAAGCCAAACCTCTTTCTAAAATTATGGCATCCTCCTCTATTGGCATTGCATCCCCCAGCTTTAGATCCTTCGCTTTCTTTTTGGCTTAAGTTGTCATAAAATGACTTCAGTTTCTCTCAAATCATATCAGAAGCTATAGGTATGCTTTTCTTCTAGCAATTCTGCACCTACATAAAAGCTACATTTTTTGCTATATTTTCAATAAGAGACAAAGCAGATAATCTTCAAAAAGTGGAAGGTTTTAGTGCTTGCTGGTACAGCTGCAATGATGGCTTCATTTACTTCTTTTCCTTTTATCTACAATGGTCCTTACACTGGATTCCTTTATCTTGAAATGGCGGGCATCGCAGCTGCAGACCTCAGTCCGCGGTACATATCAAGCCTTTCGACTTTTTCTTTTAATGTCATAACTTTCCTCTGCTTCCTGGGTGCACTTCCAGAATCACCACCCTTCATGTGGTTGCCATGGTTTATTTAAGGTTTACGGTATTGCACTAAACACAATGAAAAATACGCGAGAACCACAAAAGATCACTTTTTACTATGATATGACATTTACTAGGGAGAGATGAACTGTTCACATGGAGATGATTAGGGTCACACCGTGTTTTTAGTAGGGCTCACAACACTTGAGCTCACCACAACAGCAACAGGATATGACTACAAAATTGTTTCAGTAGTACAGTATACACTACAGTTAATTTTATGCAGCTATAATTTAACACTGCATTTTTATGTTGGTTTACATTTTTCTCAAGTATGAATGGTGCCATGATAAATTGATAAATTTTAACTTTTCATAAAATATTTGTATATATTTTATGGTAGTAAATGACAAAATAAACTAGTATCTACATATATTTATGTACCTGAAATAATTCAGTTATTCTATGCTGTATGAGTTTTTTCAAGTTATCATAAATCTTCTAAAAGTTTTCTGATTTTTTTTTTGAAAAAAAAGGGCATATAAGTGGACCTGTGCAGTTGAAGTCCCTGTTGTTCAACGGTCAGCTGTGTGGCTCTTTATTAAACACACTTCTGTGAAAAATAAGAAGGTGGTAATTGTCAATCCTAAAACGTCATTCTATTATCCAGGAACAAAACAGGGGGAGGTCACCAAAGCATTTTTCTTTAAATGAAATGAACGGAATTCAGCAGATAAAGAACAAGAAGGCACTAGGAACAGTGTGTAGATGGTGTGAGAATCTGACCTTAAATGAAATATGCATGATCTGAATAAGGACAAAGAAAAGATGATACCCACAGATATTGTAATGTGCCACACAGCATATGATTCTCCTGTGTTAACTCACTTAATGCTCACAATGCCCTTATGAGGTCAGCACCTTCACGAACCCCTAGGTGAAAGACAGGAAAGAGGTACAGAAAGGTCAAGCAACTTGTCTGAATCACACAGCTAAGATGGGACAGAACTACGATCTGAACCCAGGCTGTCTGCTTTCACAGGGCATTTTCTCAACTATTGCACCACATCCCCTCCCTTTAAAGCCCCAGTTTCAAGTTACACTAATCAAAGAGTCTGAAACTTTCAGTTACCAGTGAAACCTCCTTGTAAGTGGAGTATTGAGCAATGAAGACCAACCCACAAGCATCGAAGTAGTATGGTGCAATAGATGAGATCCAAGAGAGAAGTCAGGACACTTGGAGAGGACACTTGAGGCATAAGCTACAAACAGATAAAAGCAGAAGTTAAGGAATAAGATGGCATATTTTTTTAAAAGGCCCTAGAGAGAAAAGACCAGCAGTATGAATAGGACCTTTTGTTTATTGTATTTAAGATTCCAAAGAGATGTGATTTGACCCATAATGATCATGAATTCTTTTATAATTGTCCACTGCAGGGTAGCCATGTTTTTTCATCTGTATTTCATCAGTGACTCTCATAGTGCTCAATGAAGACACCCAACAAATACTCTTCAAATAAAAGATGACAAGGGAATTAGAGGTGGGAAGGCTCAAAAATAATCCGAATACGTGTAAAGTAATCTTTGTGATGATAGAATATAGACGTGAAATGAATTTTATGATGAATTATATATCTAAAGTAGTCACACGAGGAAGAAATGCAGGCAATGGATTCTGAATGGATTAATTTCCATTCAAATATGGAAATAAGATGGTGTACTTATTATACATAGGACTTGATGATATGCTATGGGAATATGAAAGAAGTCAAGGTAACAACCATTTGATCTTCATCCTTGAGAAACTTAGTTTTGTGATCCTAGAAGTAAGAGAGAGGGTAATAGTTAATAGTTACTGGGGACTGGAAAAGATCTTAAGGACCGGTGGGTAGAATTTGAGTGAAAAGCACTTTTTCAGGCAAGACTTAGAGGACATATGTAAAGGTGGCAAGGAGAATGGGCATCGTCTAGGGGCCAGGAGAGGTGGTAGCAGTAAAGGGCGTAATTATTCCAAGTGAAAGGAGAAATCAGAGCAAAGATCCATGAGGAAAGAGTACAGAGAATGTAGTCCCATGAGGTTGATGCTGGTTTGCCCTGCTTATTGATTTGGGGTATTTACAAGCCTTTTTGGTTTTGCTTGTCCTGATACATTAACTACTTAAAGCACAAACACTTTCAACACTGCTTGTACGCAATAAAGTAAGGGAAAAAGAGGGAAATTCTTTATCTTCATTTCTGATTATCAGAAATAACCAAGGGTCACGATTACAGAGAAAGGATGATTGTTGGCTGTCATGCAAATGATCGTTGTGTGACTGATAAATATTAGGGAAACGCAGATCTCAATGCAATTGCTATTTTTAATAAATCTCAAGTGAAAGCACACAGGATATGAAATGACCACTCACTACCTTCTAATAACTTCTGAAATATGAGTCAAAAGTACCATTTCTTGGGAAATGAAAAGGCCTATATGATAGTGACACAACAAAATGGTTCTAAACAGTCAACATACAGAGAGAGAGGGGTAGGGTGGAGTGAGGAATCCGTAATTTCTTAGCCCAAGCTCTCTGAAGGGTTTATTGAGTGCACATGTGTAAGCATAGCATTTCTTTTCTATGCAAGTTACTCCTGCCAAAAACTTGCCCTTTTTAAAACCTGAACAATGAACAGTCTCTGCCAAGCCTCATCACAGTGCAGTCTAAGACAACAATCCCCACGGCTCTGTGAAATATGAATCAAGCCAAAGAAAGGGAAATGTTATTCTCTCATCTGTATATCCAGCATAAATGCTTTTGAACAGCTACTTTACAGGTGATAAAAGTCTTAACTTCAAAAGTTGATTGGTATTAACTTCCCATTTTAATGTCATAAATAACATCTTACACTGTTCCATCATGCAAATACTTCTGCAGGCAGAATGGTCTGGCTTCTTTAACCTTCTAGCATCCGGCTTGAAGAGCAACTTATAACACACTGATTTGATAGTGATAAGGAAATACATGAAGCTATAAGACAGACCCTAATGTGGCCAAAAGGGTGAATTTTGAATCAGAATACATGTCAGTGATAAAATTAAGAAGTGTACATTTACACTATCTAATGATGTTGTCATCTAATATGGAGTCAAATCTCATAGTTGATAAAATTTGAGATGCTTACTTTTATTTACAAAGATCTTTTTCAAAAATGTACTCTAGTTAAATTATATATTCACAAGTCAACAAGCCCTTGAAAGTACACTGATAGATAGGAAGTGAAAAAGGAGACAACATGACAGTCTCTGGAATGCATTTTAAAAGGTTTTGGTCAGACTATTAGATTTCTTCATTCCTCTTGTTTGACTGGGTTAAATTACCATAGGCAGGATCTCTCTTTTTTTAGAAATGTATTCAATTATTTTGTGTAACAAAATTGAAAACCCTGAATCTAAAACTCCAGTGAGAACCCAGAGCATATTAGTCATATTGATCTGGGTCTTTTTCAGACACTTTCATTATTTCAGGAAATTCAGTGGGGTCATACCAAAAAAGAGGCCCTTTAGTCACATATTCTGGAATTGGTTTCCATGACTTATCCTGAACAAGTTCTTCAAATGTGTTTTTTATGCTATGACTCATGGAAACTAAAAACAGAAAGAAAAAAAAAAAGGCACAGCTAAACTTTTCAACAATTGCCACAGTAGAACACAAATTCAGCAGAAACTATAGTTAACTACAAAGCACAGAGTCATGTAACTATTAAAGAATTGTAAATATGAGGTAACAATAAAAAATAAGACACCAATATAAAAGCTTAGATAAGAAAAGTAAAATACAAGGACTTTTAGTCCAACTGTAAGAAGAGCTTAGTTCAAGAGAGTACAACTTAGATTTTCTAAAAAAGTGAAACAATTTGGAAAACAGGGAAGAGAAGGAATAATGTGTGATTTATAGAGAGAGGGGAAAAAGCATCTACAAAAAATGAGAACACACACAGTGAAAACACACACACATACACACACACGTACACACACACATAAAGGGAAATGGCAGCCTGTATTTCCTCCCTACTCTACAGTAGTTGGAACACAGGTTAAGTCTCAACTTCTAGGGTGTTTTTGGGGGGGGCATAGAGGCCTCCTAGGTATATTTATAATTTTCAAAGTAGGAATGATATGTGTATTAAATATAGTATTTGATAGGAAATGATACTTAACATACTTAATGCAATAGGTGTCCTTGAGATTCAAAGAGGGGTAAAAAGAACAAATAGTCATTGAGCCATTTTGGCAAGAATTCTGGAAGCATACTCATCATCTAGAACTGGCACAGTTTATGGAACTTGTCAATATCCACAAACTAGCAAAGGCAGAAGTAGAAAAAAAGCTTGCCTTCTCTTTTAATATTCAATATTGATTTATAGGTCATGATAACACACAGCTTTGTTTTCATGAGAATCTATAATAATGGTAATGGGACATATTTTAGTAATCCAGTCACCACATTTTCTTTCAAAAACGTGATTATGAGAAGAACTAATTCAAAATATGTGTTTACTAGAAGATCTATAATATTTAGCAAAAAAAAAAATACAAGGCAAAATAGTAGTACCTTAAACTAAGGGAATAAAGTAAGCACTTAACTGAGTGACATTAACCTTGCTGATGAGAGAATGGTTCACCTCTTACATAGTTTCCCACCATGATTAATCTATATCCTTTTAAATATGATTTTTAAAAATAGACTTTCGTTTTAGAATAGTTCTAGATTTACAAAACCATTGAGAAGATAGTACTGAGTTCCCCTAAATACATACCCTATAATAGGTTCCCCTATTTTTTTTTACTCCTTACATTAGTATGGACATTCATTATAATTAGTGAACCAATACTGATATATTAGTAACTAAAGTCCATAGTTTATTCTAATTTCCTTCATGTTTGCCTAATGTTCTTT
This sequence comes from Cryptoprocta ferox, assembly GCA_028646485.1. Taxonomy (NCBI): domain Eukaryota; kingdom Metazoa; phylum Chordata; class Mammalia; order Carnivora; family Eupleridae; genus Cryptoprocta; species Cryptoprocta ferox. The sequence goes on along the minus strand of CM053559.1, from coordinate 29,925,778 downwards.
TTATTTTCACGGATCCCATCCAGGATACCACATTACATTTAGTCTCTGTTTCTTTGGCTCCCCTCTTCCTGCCTGTGACAAATTCTCAGATTTTCTTTGGTTTTAATGATCTTGACAGGTTTGAGGAGTATCAGCCAAGTATATTGTAGATTGCCCCTCTATTGGAATTTGTCTGATGTTTTTCTCATGGTTCTACAGGACTTATGGGTTTTGGGGAGAGAGATTGCAGAGGTAAAGCGTCCTTTTCATCCCATCATATCAAGAGCATATACTATCAACTTGCTTTATGACTGATGTTGACCTTGACTGCCTGGCCAAGATAGTGTTTGTCAAACTTGCTGAACCTCTGTACAATACCATTTTCCCCCTTTCCACACTGTACTGTTTGGAGGAAGAGACCATTCTCAGCTTACACCTCAGAAGTAGGGAGTTAGGCTCCCCTTCCTTGAGAACAGAGTATCTACATACATTATTTGAAATTCTGCATGGGAGATTTGTCTCTTTCTCCACTTATTAATGTATTCAATCATTTACATTAGCATGGTCTCAGGCATAGTTATTTTACATTTGGGGTTATACTCAGTACAACTTTATTTTATTTATTTATTTGCTCAAATTATTCCCGCTTTGTCCACTGGGAGCTCCTTCAATTGGCTTCTGTGTCTGTCTGACATACCCTATCACTGTGTGTATGTGGTAGTGGTAGTGGCGCTGGTGGTAGTGTGTGTTAGGTGTGTGTTTGTTGAGCACTTCTTTATTTCTTGGCACTACAAAAAGGTTTAGGCTCATTGTATAGGCACTGTCACATACAAAATTTATTTTTTAAATAAATTTCATGTTTAAGCTAAGAATTAACATATATGTTTATAGGTTTATGAATAAATTTTTACTGACACATCTCTGTGCTTATCTATATTTTCTAGTTTTTCGGTAGTGATCAGTAACTATTTTTATGATGAAAATCATTATTATAAAAATAAAAGATCTACAAAACAACATGCACCACCTTTCAACAAGAAAACTTAAATTTAGTGGGGCACCTGGGTGGCTCAGTTGGTTAAGCATCCAACTTTTGGTTTCAGCTCAGGTCATGATCTCATAGTTGTGAGATAGAACTCCACATCGGGCTGTGCACTGACAGTGTGGAGCCTGCTTAGGATTCTCTCTCTCCCTCTCTCTCTGTCCCTACCCTATGCATGCTCTCTTTCTCCCTCTCTAAACAAACAAACATGAAAAAAAGAAAACTCAAAGTAGTATCAATTTCTATTGACCCAATATTTAGCATTCAAAGCAAACTGAGAATTCTGAGTCCTAAATATCCAACTTTGGAATGAAGTTATAGTTCAAAATTGAAAGTGTTTCTCCAAATAAGGATAGTATTCACTTCTTTCTTTCATAGAACAATCATTTCAGATATGAAGAGGAAACATTTATCCAAAAGCAACAATAACAAATACCAAAACCCAAGTAAAAAATAAAAAGTGGGAGTAAAATTCTCAGTAATTTTATACATTCTATCAAGAAAACCAGACTATTTAAATGTGAGATTATGACATCTTCAGGCATGAATTCAGCTGTCAACATAATGTCTAAAAAAAGGCTTCTATGGAAATACTTAAGCAACTTAAGATGGTACTTTGGACATTATTTTTAAGCAACTTATACATGCTGATAATAAATGTATGGATTATACTACTTCTCTGCCTCTTCTCTAAGGCAACTCCAGACAATATCTACTGAGAAATCCTATTAGTCTAATTTCTGCTAATCCAGTATATTTGAAACTACTGATGCTTAACTCACTAATTAGGTATCAGTTATGTAGCCTCATTTTTGGACCAAATATGACACCCAAATCCTTCAAGGGTGATTAAGATATGCAAGAGATTAACTAAAGAGGAGCGCTAGTAAAATGCATAATTAGTATAGAAAAAATAAATTGGATGCTTATCTGATAGTAGATTAATAATGTCACCTTCATATATCTACACCATTTTATTTCTTTTTCATGAAAGTAAGAGTACTATACTTCTTTTTAAGATGCTCAGTAATTTAGACATTTTTGTTTATTTTATTGACTTTGTTCTTAGTAATAGTACCATTTAATGATGCTTAATTCTATTTAATTAGAAAAATAAAGCAAATGTTTCCATTTTTCCTGTGATTTGCTAGTAGAACTCACTAATAGGAAGCACTATTAACTACCAGTTTAAAAATTCTGCTGTCAGGTCGCCTGGGTGGCTCAGTCAGTTAGGCATCCAACTTTGGCTCAGGTCATGATCTCAAGGTTCACGGGTTCAAGCCCCACACTGGGCTCTGTGCTGACAGCTCGGAGCCTGTCTTGGATTCTGTGTCTTCCCCTCTCTCTGCCCCTCCCCCATTCATGCTCTGTCTCTCTCTCAAAAATAAACAAACATTAATAAAAACACTGGTGTCTTATTTTTGATTGTTACATCAGATTTACAATTATTTAACAATTACCTGACTGTGCTTTATAGATATAAAAAGTTGAAGTTATTATGTTAAATTACCTATAGAAGAAACAAGGGACATAAGTTATTCCTAATTTCTGAAGAAAACATTACATCTTTAAGAAGACAATAGATTCACATAGACGCAGACTCTTCTAATCACCTAATTCTTGGTTTATTTTATACATTTCTACAGGAGGGTAATACTTGTAGCTTGTTGAGCTTTGCAAAACAATGGGCAAATTGTCTAAATTCACCAGTAAACGTTTAGCTAACCTGTTAAAGATAGCCTGGCTCACAATTCATGCCATTAGAAATTATCAAATAATATTAACATGGATATGAATGATCAAATATTAATGAAGACAGAGAAAAGTCATTAAAATCACTTAAAATCTAAATATGAACACTATGCTTCATTAAATATTTGAGCTTCTTGAAGAACTTAACTATCTGTTTTTAATTTTTATTTATAGTTGTCTAATTATTTCAGTTTTATTTGAGAGAGAGAGAGAGAGAGAGAGAGAGAGAGAAAGCATGAGCAGGGGGAGAAGGACAGAGGAAAAGAGAGAGAGAATCTTAAGCAGGCTCCACACTCAGCATGGAGCCCAATGCAGGACTCCATCCATGACCCTGGGATCATGACCTGAGCTGAAATCAAGGGCAAGGCACTCAACCGACTGAGCCAGCAAGGCGCCCCTATAATTGTGTAATTATTTGAGTATATCTCATTATTATTAAATTTCAAAATCATTTCAAAGCTGTTGTAGTTGCTTATCAGTGTATTTCCTATTCATAGTGAATTTTGCTTTAGCTATGTCCTTCTTTCTAATTATTATTTAGGTACTTAAAGTTAAGGTGAACAAATAGCACACAGATGATGTAGATTCTCATGTGTTAACTGGGTCCTTCTAAAAGATACAAAAAATTTAAAATGAAATAATAAGTTTTCATAGCGTGCAACATTTTATTAAGTATTTTTATATGCCTGTTTCACACAATCATTACACCACTTCAGTACGTTATGCACTAGGTTAACACACTCAGCATCTCACCACTTTTTTTCTATGACAGGATAAAACTCAGCTGTAAGACAAGTCTCTCCTTCCTAGAAATCTCAGAGATAGTCAAGTACAATACCAAAGACCTTTAATCTGATCTTTCGTAGGCAATAAACTGATTCAAAATCACTGTATTAACTGTTTAGATAAAGAATTAGACTTCAGTATGTGCTAAGCATCTAGAATATGTTTAGCATTATACTAACCTGAAGGTATAAAAAGTTAAAAGCCAGTGCCTTCCTTCAAAGTTCTTATGATCTAGTCAAGAATCATAAACAACAAAAGTAAAGAAGTAAACAAATTATTAAAAACTCAGAATATTAGTTTGAAAAGCACGATGAAGATGTACAAATAAAAAAGGATTTGGGCCAAGGTTTCCTCAATTAGTGGAGTAATTTTTAACCAAATTTTGAGGCAGGAAGAAATTGATTAACAATTTTGTCCAAGGTCAATCATTATTACTTTATTCTTACTTATTTTACAAATGTGGACATTTCTTTTTTTCTTTCAAGGAATATGTTACTGAGTGTTGAAATACAATTTTATTGAAGTAATTTGTTTAGCTCCAGGTATAGAAAGAATAATAATTTTTCAAAATAGAGCTATGGTTACACTTATTCATTAAATAAATCATTTATTAATTGACAAGAATGCTTCCCAAAGAATATATGTCAGCACACCATTGTATTTCCCAGACAGAACAATAAAGTTCAGAGTCACATTTGTTTTTCTCAAAATAATGAAGCCATAAAAAAACAATCTGAAGACATACTGATGTTTATTAAGCCAGCACCAATTGGAATGTTTTCTTTGAGACTGAAAAGTTGATATTCCAAATACTTAATAAAAATGGTGATGACTTAATCCAGTAACTCTATATAAGCAGTATACAAACACTGGTCCACAAAGATACCTGCCAATTCTACAAGACATCTCCAGAAACATCTTCATGTCTGTGATAAGGCTTTTTATGGTTAACACATGCTCTTGTAATGGAATGAGAACACAGTATGAAGAATAAAAATGAGGTATCCTGAAACTTCCTGCCTTAGTTTAACCTCAACCCCAAACAATGTACTTCCTACTTTTTGAAAAGAAATAATGTGAGAGTAATTCGGCTCCATGACTCAAGTTCAGACCTATAGTCGATCTGTGAGCCTGTCATTGGAAACAGTACATGTGCTTCCTCTGTCTTTGTAATTGTTTATATTCCTGACCTTCCCTGTCACCAAAAATAATTCCCACTCCTACCCTTACCAGCCCTACACACACACACACACACACACACACACACACACATACACACACAGAAATTAAGAATTCAATTTATCTCTGTGCATTTTTCCCATGTAAAAATATAAAGCAAATTTGTTAACTAAGACTCACCTATAAAGGCAATTCTGCAAGACGGTAAAATAAAAGCCACATAGTTTTTTTCTCTACCTTTTACCCTTAGTTTCTCCTGGTATTGATTATGGTTTCCTGATCATTCCAAAACATTTTGCACTGTCAGATAGTTTTCCCTGACCTCCTCCTCTCGGAGATTTAGGAAGGTAACAGGAGTCACATCATTACTTCTCCTAAATGGACAGACAGCAGACTTTTACAAAGGTGAAACAGGGGTGCCAAGATATGAAGTAAGTTTTTAGGTATTCAGGTCATGAAGGCAATAAATAGACTAAGGAAATCTCCATTAATCTCAGGAAATTTTCTCAATATAGCCATCGGGTTACTCTTTGACAAAATATGTTTCTTTGTTTTCATTTTTCCTCTCCAATTATTATTAAAGCCACTAAACAATTCCCAAATGGTACAACAGACCTGTGTAAATATAGATTATTAATATCACATGCATATGATTCTCGGCCTACACACTTGATGTGGTCCATACCAATCCTCAATAATGGATTCCATTTAAATTCTTAGGTGTTCTTTCCTAGTAAATTATCATATACAGATACAGTATCGAAGGGATCTTAGAAAGGTCCTCTCTTTAAGTGGTGACACTGAAAGCCTCCTGAAATCCCTGAAAGGTGAGCCACATGACGGGAAAACAGGTCCAGGCTCAGCCCTGTGCCCCCTTACTAGTTTGTATTTGGACATACCAATGAACACTTCTACATCTCCTTATTCTCATTTCTGAAATGAAAATAACTGCTTCATATACTCCCCTAACCATCTATTCCATTTTTAAGTATTTAAGGACGACGATTTTTTATTAGGATGGCAAAAACCAAAATGGGACACCACCCATTTCTAATCCTGTGTCTCTGTGCTTTTTTTTCACCTAAAAAATAAGAAGAATAATGAGACTCTGTGTGGTATTGTTGGCAATATTAATCGTGATCATGTATTGAGCACCTACAATGCAATACGTGTTTGATACTGTCCCTTCTCCACCAATTTTCCATTTCATAAATGGGCAAATTCCATTTGAAATGTTGGCACTCCAAATCAGTACCGTTTTATTGTCTCTCAGCTACCTCTTGACCCTATTCTTATCTCTTCCCACATCACCTTCCTGTATTTCCTGGCCTTTCTCTTCCAAGGGCCACGGTCTTTTCCCATCTCCCTGACCTGTACTGTCACTTTGGAGCTTGTCCGCGGTGATCCTCTGGCCAGCTGCTGGGAGGAGGCTCAAGGACTTCAAGGCTGGCTGGACAGAATTAAAGCAACTCCTGGCTGGGGCTGCTCACTTCCAACCCCAACCCTTCCTGCTCATCTCCTCGATTATCTGGCCTCGGTAGAGCAGGAGAAGCGAAGGCAACACTGGAGTGATGACATGTGGCTGTCTCCCTTCCCCACCCTCCACATTTTTCCTTCCACGTGCGGAACCCATAAGGCTCTGACCGCTCTCGCCCTGGCGGTTGCCATGGTTACATGACAGCAGCACCAGACTCAGGAGGGGGTCTCATCCCTTCTCCACCCCCTCCCTCAACCCTTTCCTCCCCGTTAGGCCCTCCCCCACAAACACAGTCAGGAAGAGAAGCCTTCCCGGCTAAAGGAAACTTCAAGCCCCCACCCCCACCCCCACCCCCTCCCGCCCTTTCCCTAGTGCAAACTGCACTGACAAGCTAAGGAAGGGTGGGAGGGGCTTTGATGGAGAAGAGTCCTCGTTTCACTCCGGGCTAAATGTCGAAAAATTCTCTTTTACCCCAATCTCCGTAACAAGGAATCTGGGACCTCATTGGCCCCAGCCGCGGAGCGCGCGGCTCGCGTCCAGTCCCCTAGGTTCCAGCTTGCGGGCGAGAGCGCACGCTCTCCTTCTCCTGTCAAGTCCCCTCCGCGCTGGGACGGAAGCAGAGCAACTCAGCCCACGAGGCTGAACACAAGCCACCAGGGAAGGAGAATCTGCCGATGCCGAAAACAGCCCTTTCACTGCCCGGGCAGCCCAGTAACGCTTCGACTGGGGACGGGCAGGCAGGGGGCCAGGAGGGGATACCCGGGGTCGGGGAGGGGGTAGAGTCACTGCGCTAAATTCCCAGCAGGAGTCAACTCCGAGCCAAGCCGAGGCTACCAAGGGATGCCCCGCTCCACCAAGAGTGCGTTTTGCAATAACCAGCATTTCCCAGACAGCCAGCTTCGTGGCTGGTGTCTGATTCCGACTTTACCCTCAGGGTCTAGATGGATGTGCGCTTCCACTAGAAGGAGCGTCGCGGTTCCTTCGCAGGGAAAAAGGCATCGCCCATCCCTCTCCCGAAGCCACAACAAAAACAACCGCCACGGTCTCCCCATCCCTTCCCCCAGCCCTAAGGAAAAGGGGGGCGGGGGGAGCGAGAGTGTGGAAGCCCTTGGTCAAGTCCTCCCCAGACGGTCCCCACCATCGCGTCTCCCAATGAACCTGCAGCCGGCGGAAGCCACAGGACACGTTCCAATGCGCTCTCCGCCGCCTTGGCCGCGGAGGGAGCGAAGAACAGAGTGAAGTTCCCGGGTGCGTCTCCGGGGGAAAACTTTGCGCGCTGTTGGCCGCAGGAGGCTCCGGCTGAGGAGGCTCTGGCGGCCGCAGCGCGGAGGTGGGACTGCGCCCCCGCCGCCACGCTGTCCCCGGCACTGCTCGCACAGGCCGTCCGCACCTAAGCGCACTGATTCCCTGTCTGTTCCCTCGCGCGCCCACTCCTTACGCTCCGGAGCACTTTCTCTGTCCCAGGACGGTTCCTTATCTCCTTGGGGCTGCTCATCCCACTTAGGACCCACGGCCACCCCAAAATCCAGTCACCCCGGCTTCACTCTGCAGTCCCCGCCGCGCCCTCCCACTGGGGTAGCAGGTGACCAGCAGCCAGCCTTACCTGCTGCAAACTCTTCTCTCCCTCTCTCTGGGCCAGATGTCCTTTCAGGAACCGAGGACCCGGGTGCAGGCTGTGGGCGTGCGCGGCGGCGACCCGGGGCACCGGCGCGAGCTCCTCTGAGAGGCAGCCCTGGCTGAGCCGCGGAACCGCCGGCGGCCCTGCCGGAGCGCGGAGGCTGCGGCCGCAGAGGCCGGGCCGGGAGGCAGGGGGCGCTGCTGGCCCCGAGCGCCGAGACGGGACAGGCGGGGAGCCAGGCACCAGCTGGAGCTTTGGGGAGGTGAGTGTGGCGAGGAAAGGCACGCTCCGAGCGGGAGGACGGCTTTTAAGTTTGTGGTGTGACCGCAGCAGCTGTCCTGGGAGAGACTCAGTCTTTCTAAAAAGGGGATGCTCAAAACGCCGGGGATTACCTCTCCCCTTCCGATCTCCTCCCCCAGCCCTCGGCCCCCCTTTCCTCTGCGCACGCCAGTCCTCCCCAGCGCGCCGAAGTCCATCCCTGCCGGCGCGCAGGCTGTCAGCAGCGTGGATTAAACGTAGCTCCGGCCACGCTCGGGCACGTTTTTCCGGACTGGCCACCCCGTGCACTGTCTGTGCGGCAGCCTCTGACGTTTGAGCCCACGTCCGGCTGCCTGACTTTGGGACCTATGTACTCTATACCGTAAAGTCTCTGGGGACCTTCCGCGGAAGAAACAGGACAAATAATGTCCAAAAAATTCTAAACCTCAAAAAGAATACTTGTGTTCCAGTATGTAAAACCCAGGACCGCTAGCCATTAGGATGAGTGATGGAGATCAATCCTCTATTAAGGGACTGGCACCCCAGAAAAGCAGGAAGAGGGGGAGGGGAGAAAAAGGGCAAACCCCCCAAGATGTAAGTCTTCTTTCCTCTTTACCTAAAACCAGGCCAACAGGAATGTGTAACCTATTTCTGTCTTAGGAGGTTTCCTTTGTAGATTTGCACACACTTGGTCTTGCAATAGGAAACTGAAGTATATGGGGACCAGGGGTGGATCCACGTTTTGTGGAGCCTGGGACTTACACAATTTGGAGGTGGGATCCTCTTTAAGAAAAATCATGCGGAAATCGCTTAATTTCTACAGATTTTACAAAGACGACTATGTGAATTTATTGTTGGGCTGCCCTCAGGGTCATGGAAAGGGCAAGCGATGAGTCCTGAAGCTTGGGCCTGGTTAGCTGCAAGGTCAATCCTTCTGTGATGGGAACTCTAGGTCTGGAGTCACACACCTTGCACTTATTAGTCCCAAACATAAAGCTGACTTGGGGTAGAGCCACAGAAAAAAAAGCAAGCCCAGGGTTCTGTGTATATCAGCTTGATTTAAGAGCACAGCTTGTAAGGTCCTTTGGCAAATGACAAGGGGTATTTGGTTTGAGGGTAGTGAGCAATCAATAGCAACAATGGAAGAACTAGAAGGTGGGAGGGGACTCTTCATTCAGCTTTCCCTCAATAGCAGAGAGCTGAGGGCCACAGAAGCTAATGAGTCATTTCAAGTTGCAGATGGTTAGTGGCAGAGCCAGGCTCAGGAGGGACTCAAGTTTCCTAACTCTGACCAACCTTCTTTCCTGTGTCTCATGCTGCCCCATTTCTGCAACCTTGGTTTTGACTTTCAACCAACCAACCCCATAATTTTCCTCTTTAGATACAGGAAAGTTTAAGTCCCTACAGACTATTCCAACCTATAGCAACTTTTTTTTTAATGGTTTGTATATAATGTTATAGCTCTTGTCTTTGTAATTAACCATACCCTCCATGCGCTTAGTGCATTTTTCTAATTTTATATTATTTTATTTGTTTATGCCAATGCCCCTCAATCCAAACTGCAAGCTCATTGTGAGGACAAAACACCTCTTTTGTCTCCTACAGCATAGCTAAGGGTTTTGCACATAGTGGGTTCATAAGTAGTTTTTGACTTTTAAAATCTCTCTACTTGTTGTCTTATAATGTTATCCGTTTATTGGCCAGAATATTCTGTTTAACTAGAATTGCAGTTAACTGGATTTCCCCTTTTTCCCTCCTGTCAAAACCCAATCTTCATAGACTCAAGCCAGACAGCATCTCCCTTTGCTACTATTTCAACCTTTTCCACAAAGCTCCTACAAAATTAATCATGCCCCTCCCATTTTCCCAAAGCACTTTGATTTTAATACTCTCATAAGCCCTTTTCATGTTATGTCATAATTAGTTATGCATGTGTCCTCATGGCCTACAAGAGTGCTGGCTGTTTTTTATCTTTGTTTCCCCAGCCGCTGAAACAATGCCTATGAATTTGTATCGAATTGGTTTGGTTCAAATTCCACTGACTTGAAATTTAGACTGCATTTACCAGGGTATCCTGAACATACCATGAGAAGACAACATCTGGAAGTTGGGCTCTGTGCTTTCTTCCCTTTTAATTGCTCTGAGCACGCAGCAGGCAGAATCAACCACTCTGCCCAGAGTTGTGATAAATGGCCTCAGCTGGGTCCATGGCTTTGTAGTCTCCAGGGTACTTCTCTGAGTGGCTTGCATATGGCAGGTGTGTAACAAATATCTGGGGGTTAAATTAGTTACTTAAAGCAGTGGCTATGATGACGATAATCAGCCACTGCATTTATTTCTGAACTTCTATGAACCATACAGGATCTCCTTCGCATGGTTTTACAGCCCTTTCCAGGAGTTTGGAATTCACTGTCCTCAAAAGCTGTTTAGTAATCTGTCCTGAAGGGCTAATGCCCTATCTAATTCCTTGCAATAACACCTAGTGGGAAAAGTCTTTTTGACATTGTTTTGTTAAAATGTAAGGTGTATTACACAGTTTAGTGTATCTCCAAGGGCGACTATTAGTGATTCAACAAGTGATCTTTAATTACACAGAAAGAGATGTGTACTTCATCAGTTAGAACTACCTAATTGCTGCTGTGTGCCTGTTGCATTCTGGGGGGAAAAAGGAAAAGAAAAAACAGAAAGGAAAGGAAAAAAAGAACAAAGTACTTCTTAGGTGCTTGGAAAAGTTTTGAATGAGTAAACCTGTCTTGAGGGTCCAGGCTCTTACTCTGTGACCTACCTACCACCCCTCACCCATCTCCATTAGGGCTTAGAGAGAATTTAAGTAAGCCATTCTTACTGTATGGTAGTAGATATGTGTTAGATTATGTGAAGTACACTATTTCTCAAAGGATTACATTTTAATACTTAAGGAAACCAAAGAATAAAGTTCTAGTTGTACAACTTCAAGAATCTATGTTGGGAACCACTAGAAAAGGCAGCAGAGATGGGTAAGAGTAGAATAGGTATATTCTGGGCTTATCCGACTCCACATATAGCCAACTCTGCCAAGAAGACAGAAGAAAGATAATTGCTGGGTCCAGAATTTAAATGTAGCAGGATCTCAGAGGATTTGGCTGCACTTTCAACAGAAGGTAGTAGCTTGTTGTTTTTTTCCAACAAAAATCTATAATCCTAGTTCTCTCTATACTGTCTTCTATTCACAAAAAGAAAAGAAAGAAAGAAAAATTGGTGAGTTTAAAAGGAAAAAAGGTTGATAAAAGAAACTGCAAAGTTCTAAGTACAGAGAGAAGGAAATTGAAGATAAAACTCAAGCCATTTAGTGTTCTTATCAATAAAACTAGTCATACCTTGGTCAGATATATTTATGCCTTATAATAAATACTGTTCTATCAACGTTTCCCCACTGCTAACATGGCCGTACTGACAGATAAATGTTGTTATATTCATTTGAGAACACTGGAGTCTATCTTAGTTTATGTCTAATTGGATCAAGTAATGGCATGAGTTGAAGCACCTCACCCATTCCTCCTCTTCTATCAGGTGTTTTCCCCTTATAAATTTCAGATATGTTTTTTTTCCATTTGTTTCTTCTGATGGCACTTATCCACTTATCACTGGATCATTAGCTAGTTATATATTAAGATCATTAGATCATGCTTGTGCTGGAAAAGAACACACCTTTCATCTTTACTTCAGAATTCATTATACATACACAGAACTCTCAGAAGTAAATGTATCTCTGCTTCTCATCATTAAGTAAAGACAGACGATAGTTTATGGTTAGTTAATCAGAATGTAAAACTGTCAGAACTTTGCTTAATGTCTCTGAGTTTTCAACTCTTTTAATATCACAAATAATCATAAACATTCAGAGTTGGGAGAGGCCTCAGAGACCTTCTGGCCCTCATGTGATACATGAGGGAAGCAAAGCCAAGAAGATGGAGTAATCACCCAGCCCTTTCTAACTCTTTCTCTATGCCCTCTATATGCAGCACCCTGCTGTAGAGACTTTACTTGAAGAAGAAGAAGGAAAAAAAAAAAATCAGCTCTTTTTCAAATCCTTTCCAAGCCAGAATCTTAAGGTTATATTTACATAGCTGGTTTGGGGTGTGGTGAATAATTAAATTCAGCAGGAATGCACTTCAAAATAAAAATAAAAACACAACCCAACCCCTTTGGCCCAAGTCCTGAGACCTCAGAAAAGAAAACCTCCTTGACTATGAACATTCACTAGAGGTTGGGAAGCCTTTCTGTGCCTGATATAGGAGTCCACTTAGCTGCAGGATGGAGGGGTTTATAGTCAAATAAATGACTCTCTGTTTTTTTTTCTTTCTTTTTTTAATAGCGTTCTTACATCAACAAACAATCCCCAAGGAAGGATTTTAAGAAAAAATAAACACCTTTCTTACATATCATATAAGAACAAAAATCACCTTTGAGTTTGCTTTTCTTAATACCTCATGCTACCACCACCACCCCACTCTCAGAGCATACTTTAGAAATCGAATATTCTTCTAAGAAAATGGGGAAGGGGAGGGATTCCTGTGATACCTAATAGAGGCAAGCCTTATTTGTATAAGGGTGATGAAACCAAGAAAAATATGCCCTCTTGTGGCTTATTTGTTCTAGTTCGCAACAAATCAACAGTACTCTATTATTTCCTGAAACTCAAACATACCTATATTCCAAGTGGAATTCAACTATTCCTTTGTGCAGTAACTCGAGAGAACAGGTCCATGTGACAGCATGAAGGCATTCCAAGGCTTCTGCTTTGTTCAAGGTCATATACAGCTACTTAGCCACAAGGAAATCAGTATCCCTAAAAATGGGGGAACGTTTTCCAAAATAACCCACAGATTCTTACAGATCTTATAAAAATGCCTTTCAAATAAATGCATTGATAGAATTTCTTTCCTAAATACTGAGGTTTGTTTTGGACAGACTTAAACTATCAGTTTCCACAAACAGGAGAAAATTCATAATTTCCTACCCTACTGTATTTGTGCCTCTAATATTTCTTTAACTGTAGGATGATGCTTATTTTTCCATTGGAAAAAAAAGTAAAATATGAAGCAGTTAAGAGAATGTTGATTTTCATTCTTTGAATATTTTTTCTCTTCTTTCCCTTTAGGCTACTCAGAAATGAAGATATAACAAATGTGTTACATCCAATGATTTGTGGATACAATTAATTTCACATTATGACAAAAAATGCCCACCACATTTTCCTGAAACAGCAAAGTGGAGATGGGTTTAATGGAAAGTGACCTTTGTTGATCAGGAGAAAGACTTTCATGTAACTGTGATTTAAATGATTTAGTAACAAAGTTAATGTCAAAAGTTTAAAAAGGTCAGGTTGTTAAATCCTTAGTCTAACCCTGTAATAATAATAATAATTATGATTAACAGTATTATTATCATTTTACATGCAAAGAAACTTATTGTTAAGTGACTTAAATCACACATTTTTCATTTGCTTGGATCTGCTTGTGTGTTAAGGGGACCACTGGACCATTTCCTAATCTGCATCGTTAGCACCTTGCTGCAGAAATAAACCAAATCGAATCTTACTTATGAGACAGAAAAATGCAACTTTCCAAATTGCCCAATTTAAAACACAGAACTATTATATTTCTCAGTTACAACCTAAAATGGAATCCTGTTCTTCTATGACCTTTCTTACCATTAAAGCGCAGACATGCTTTCATTTGAATTATCATTTGAAAAAACAATCAGAAAACAGTTCAAGATTTTAAATTTTATTTACTTTTAACTTAGTAAAGAAAAATAAATCACTATACTATACTACTACTAAAAATTTACATTCTAACCATCTCAGTAGAATTATGTCTTATGTAAACAAAGTTTTACTTCCCAAAGTTTATTCATGTGTCTGCTGACAATGTCCATGTTAAAAGTCTATGATTATACACATATTTAAAAAATTATCTCTACTTTTATTATATTTAAAACTTCTAAGAATAGAGCCAATTTTATTTATTTTTTAAATTTATTTATTGAGAGAGAGAGAGAGAGAGCAGGGGAGGGCAGAGAGAGAAGAAGAGAGAATCCCAAGCAGGGCCCTGTAGCACTGTCAGCATGAAGCCTGATGCAGGGCTTAAACGCATGAACTGTGAGATCATGACCTGAGCTGAAATCAAGAGTCCACACTTAGCCTACTGACCCACCCAGGTTCTCCTAGAGCCACTTTTAAAAGACAAAACCATGGCCATTTTAAAAATGTATTAAGACATTAACATTTCACTAATTAGAATAAAAGAAGCTGTCCATAATAAAGTTATATTATTGATAGCATGCTCAATATTAAAAAAAAATGATCTACCAATATTAGCTATTAAAACAAATTTAAAAATAAAATAAAACATTATAAATTTATGGTATTAAAACAGTGAGGTATTGGCTAGTGAACAGATAACCAAGCAAAACAATTAGAATTCTAGAAAACAGATTTTGGTATATATTATAATTTACATATGTAATGGGAATTTTGTTTTCCAAACTTGAGTGGACAATAAATGCCTTCCTTTTTAAAAATTTACTTTTGTTATATAGCATTTCAAATACAAACAGTAGCATACACACACATACCACACACACACACACACACACACACACACACACTAAAATGGAACTCACGCTCAAGAATATGTCACCCAGCTTAAGAATTAGAATATTATGAGTATCTTCAAAGTTATCTATGTATTCCCTCCGTGATTCTCATTGCCTACCACACACAACTAAACAATATTCTAAATTTGGTGCTTATTTTCTCATCCTTTTTTCCCCACATTTGTATATGGTTCTAAATAATATATTCCATGATCTGCTACTGTCGTTAGCTTTATATAAATAGTATCAGCTTCCTAAAAATGGTAATTTTCTGTGATTTTTCTATACTCAGCACTAAGATTGATCTTCCCTATTTTGTAAGCTGATGTTTTTGTACTCTTTTATTGCTTTTAATTATATTGTTGTGTGACTATGTCATGTTTTGTCCTTTCCTATGTCAATGGCCTATTGCATTCTTTCCAATAGTTTGCTATTATGAAAAGGGCTTCATGGACATGCTTGGATATGTCACTTCATTTTTCTGTTACCCAACATGAAGTTTGTCTCAAGCCCTGTATGACCAAATTATAAATGCAGAAATCAGCTCAGGTATGTCAAACCAAAAGCATTTAATGTAGGGGATTGAGTGAAAAGATGTTTAAAGGAGCCACAAAAGAGAGGAGGGAATCTGGAAGAGTAAAAGGAAGAATGATACTGGAAGATTGGACACTAATAATTTTCCAAGGTGGAAGACTGAAGTCTAACAGCTGCTGCACTATTGGCCATGATGTTCGAGCACATACTGGATCTGCTAAGATGTGCTGCTTGACCAGGACGGCGTTGCTGAAAGGTGTTCTCTCTCTGCAGTGTTGGACTTGGAACTCTCCACCTGCAGCTACCAGAGGCCACCAGCACCTGCCGCATTCTGAGAGCCAGAAGCATAAAGCATTTGTGTTTGTCTTGCCTACTGATCTGTACACTTCCTCTCTTGACTGAATCTAACAAGGGCCAGATGGCAAAGTAGTACAAAAATGATATTTTCAGATTCCCGGGCCCAGACAGTATATAAAAGAGCAGATGTGGGATTGAGAGAGAACAGTTAAAATAAACAGCACAAAGCCTCGTTTCTTCCTGAAAACAGAAAATTGAACTTAGTGGTTTTTAGGTAAACTCAATCAGTGATTTCTCAGCCCTTTAAAATTTTAATAACATTCACTTCCAGAGTTCTGCAATTCTTTATTTTCCATTATAGTATTTAAATTCTAAAGGGACCTAAGTAAATCCAGTAGCCAAAAAGTATACTAATTTACTGGGCAGAATTGTGAATTTATAAAATTTCTTTGGAAAACTCTTTAGCATTATCTACTAAGCACTAAATATATTCATACCCTATGACAAATAATTTTTTTAAGTTTATTTATTTATTTTGAAAGAGACAGAGCATGTGAGCAGGGCAGGGGCAGAGAGAGAGGGAGAGAAAGAATCCCAAGCAAGCTCTGCACCACAAATGCAGAGCTGGATGCAGGGCTCAATCCCACAAACTGTGAGATCATGACTTGAGTCAAAACTGAGAGTCGAAGGCCTAACCGACTGACCACCCAGATGCCACATGAATTCTATGCACAGATAAAGCCCGAGAGAAATATATAGATATGTATAGATGTGTTCATCAAAATAAATGTACAATAAAGTTCACGGCAAAATTATTTGAAATAGTCTCACCCTGGAAACAATGCAGACTGCCTTCGACAATACAATGGATAATATATTGTGGACAATTCACATAATGGAAGGTTATACAGCAATAAAAGTAAGCTCCATTATACCAACACATACATTAATTTCAGAAAGGAAATAGTGCAAGAAGCCAGTCACACATAGTACGATTCATAGTTAATCTTTTCTCCCCTCTAGATGTAAACAAGTTGGTTCTAAGATTCATATAGAAAATAACCATGCAAGATTGGAAGATTCAACTCTTTATGACCTTGACTCTTCCAAAGCAATAACAAAGAACCTCATTGCATTTGTTCACGTTTACTTTTGTGTCTTCCATAATGCTTTAAAGCTTTTTCATATAGGTTTTATACATTTATTAATAATATTACTCCTAAATATTTTACTTTGTTGATAATATTGTAAATGAGGTTTCTTTTTCATTTTATCTTCTGTTTGTTGTTTATATATGCAAACAATTGTTTTCTAAATATTAAAATTATATTCTTCTAATTTTCTGAATTATTTTATTGTTTCTTTCCCTTTATCATGAATTCTTCTGGATTTTCTCATGAATACTGTCATATAATTATTATCAGATCCCTGACGTTTTGATGAAAAAAAATTTAAGTTTATTTATTTATTTTGAGAGAAACAGAGAGAAAGAGAGTGCATGGGTGCATGAGAGAGGGGCAAAGAGAGAAAAAGAAAGAATCCCAAGCAGGCTCCTTACTGTCAGCTCAGAGCCCCACATAAGGCTCCAACTCACCAACTGTGAGATCATGACCTGAGTGGAAATTAAGAGTCAGATGCTTAACCAAGTGAGGCGCCCCTTGAGGCGCCCCTTGAGGAAAAATTTTAACAACTTTGTTTTTCCTTTAGAAACTTAACCTTTCTATTTCTGCTAGGATAAATGTAAGTAAATTTTATAAGTAGATAAAAAAAATGTTATCTATCTCATTTATGTTTACTTTCTTAAAGTTGCTTCTCATTTTTTTGTTTAAATGCTTATCAGTTGTGATTTCTTATTATGTTTCTGTTTTCTTTATTTTTTTAACTCACTAATTTTGGGTGGAGCTTTAATTATTTTATTCCTGCTGTTTCTCTAGGGTTTCCTTTTTTTTTAACTTCTGTTTTGGAAACTTAAGTCAAACATTTTTGCTGTTTCACTTTTGTTAGTATAAATATGTAAAGCTATCCATTTTCTTTTGATTATCATTTTAATTAGGACCAATACTATCTGATATGTAGGGTTGAATTTCTATTTTTCAGAACTTCTATATATTTATTTTTTATTTCCTCTTTCTCTGGTTAAGATGAATTAATCTGTTCTTTTTAATTCCCGGAGAAAGAAATACTGTTATTGTTACTGTTTAATGTTAAATTGTGTGATTTTCTATATCCATTCTACCCCTGTAACAGAATATGGTTTGTAATTTTTGTACTTAACAGAAATATGGGAGGAGTACCTGTGGGGCTCAGCGGTTAAGTGTCCCACTCTTGTTATAGGCTCAGGTCATGATGTCATGGTTAGTGGAATTGGGCCCCTCCATGGGCTCTGGGCTGACAGCAGGGAGCCTGCTTGGGATTCTCTCTCTCCCTCTCTCTCTCTCAGCCCCTCCCCCACACATGCACATTCACTCTCTCTCTTTCTCTCTCTCCCTCTATCAAAAATAAAACATTTAAAATAAATTTTTAAAAAGAAATTTGGGAGATTTGAGGGATGAAGTTTATGGTCCATGGTCCATTTTAATGCCTGTTTCTTGTGCACTTAAGATGAAGGCACTCTTCCTATTATTCTGTGTATTTCCATAAGGTCTGTCCTCTAGACTGTGTTGCTTAATTCTTTAACCTTTTTTTTAATCCCCTGATTTCCATTGCACTGAAGAGTAGTTTCTTACTTTAGTGGTTCCCTGTATCATTTACATCATCTATAGGTTCTACTGTATAAAGTCAGTTGTTCTGATAGTTGGTCCATAGATAAGGCAACATCTCCATTGTGTGTTGTGGTCTTTGGTATTATAAACTGCCCCATTGAATGTTTTTCACCTAGTCTACCTTATTTATCAGATCAAAAACAATTGCTTCCTTATTGTTTACATTTCTTGATACATGTTTCCCCATTCTTTTATTTTTAGCTTTCTAAATAACATCCTTTTAGGTTTGTCTAATGAAATAGCATATAATTGACTTTTACTTTGAAACTGTTTATCTTTTCATTGGTAGGTTAAGCCCATTTATTCAATGTAATTAATTTATTTTGACAAAATTTAATCATATTGTTCTCTACTCTATGTACTAAATATATATAATGTTATATTTTTGTATTTTTTCTTTATGTTGTCTGATTTCCTTTTGTTTTGCCTTTCCTTTTTTTAATATTGTTTATTTTGAGTGGGAGTTGATCTTCATCAGTGGAAATGCTTTGATTTTCATTTTCTACTTTCTTTTCAGAATATATATATATTGCATTGGAATATCAGTGCAATGGAATCACACACATATACATACATACATATATATCTTAGTGAAAAAATATATATGTATATTTGCCTACTTTACTCTTCCTTTTGAAAGAATAGATTTTCCTAAATCGGCAAAAACAGATAATTCTGTATGAAGAGTTTGGGTGTGATGATTCTTAAGTGTTTTAGTTCTAAAATACACTCTTCTTTTGTTCAGACAGTCTTATTCATAGATAGCTTATTTTATTTCAAGGGTGGAGAGAATGGGTAAGTCTTCTGATTTTGTAATTCTCCTTTGCTTCCATGAGATGCTAAAGTTACACCCTTCATTCCCTTGTGTCTTGCCAGCACCAACCCTTCAACCTCTCTCCCAGAAACTGTGTCTTTCCAAAACTGCTAGTTTTGATTCTGAACGTTTAAATCCCTTCCATAATTCCCCAGCCATCCATGCTGTGACCTGTCTTTGATATCCAAGCGTTGAACTCTTTCTCTCATAGGCCATTCATGTTTTTTGCCTTTGCTCACCCCACCTCCCTCTCCTTTTTTTTGTTCAGTCTGGTTAGGTCCAATGTGGGCTCCAGATAAGGCCTTTCTCATTTCCTTACTTATATGTAAATTAAAGATTGTGGTATTTTCTGTGTCCTCATTGAGATCTAGGAATGAGTTAAGGGTGGTTTCATGTATGTTCCTTCTTGCTTTATTTGGGTTTTTAGAGGTTGTGGAGAGCGATTCTGATGTAGGTGGTTGCCATATTCTACAGAAACTCAGAAGGTTTTCCTTTTTTCCATAGAAAAACAATTACATTATGGTTTTATACTGATGGAAATTATAGAGTAGAGCTAGAAAGATATATGATTCTGTGGAATTAGAAGAGAACTTCTGAAATGTAGTCCTTGCATAGACAAGAGAGAATAAGGTCTAGTATCCAAGTAGAAAAGTTACCATTGATAAGAACTAGGAGAATTTGTGGTAAAATGAAGGAGGGCAGAGTTATGAGCACTGAGAAGCAGGCCCATGGGTAGGAGACTTGGCATGAGCTTATTGGAGTTCTCTTATTATCGCCTGTCTTTTCTTAATAATGTAGGCTTAAGACCAGTAGCTGAAGTGAAGATTGGAGTGGGTGTAATAAGGAGAGAATGGAAGTATGCAATAGAGATCCAGAAGAGTGTGGGTGTGCTGGAAAGAAATTCAGCATAGTTTTATGTTTTTATTTTAATTCATTTTGGAAATACAAATATGTTCACATAGCATA
The DNA here is from genome assembly GCA_028646485.1 of Cryptoprocta ferox. Classification (NCBI taxonomy): domain Eukaryota; kingdom Metazoa; phylum Chordata; class Mammalia; order Carnivora; family Eupleridae; genus Cryptoprocta; species Cryptoprocta ferox. The sequence goes on along the minus strand of CM053559.1, from coordinate 29,905,675 downwards.
TGTTTTCAGGAGATGATTAAGTGAAGTGTTAGATTTAACCAGAACTGTAGTTTTGCCATGCTTTTTGACAATAGAAAGGGACAGCTCCAAAAGGACTAAACAAAAAGCTCTATTGGAGTTCAGAAAAAAAAGACCTAACCTAAGCTTGTACAGAAGATATTATAAAGTTAAGTGTGTGGATAGACTGTATTAAGATGATTTTTGAGCAAAGTCCTACAGTATGAGCAGAATATAAGCCCCTGAAACATGTAGGGATGTATGTGGGAGAGGTTGCAAGGTAAGGATCTTTCATGAGAACAACCACGTGAACAAAGTCCGTATGTGGGAATGTGGACAGTGTGTTAAGCAGAAAATGAAAATGCCCAGGGTTCCTGGTATGAGGATCTATAAAAGTGTACAGTAGAAAACAAGACTGAAAAAGTAGATGTACAAGATGTATAGCAAATTTTGGATGCCTGGCTGAGAAAGCAAGAACTATACAAATTGAACAGAAGAGACAGACTGAAAACAAACCAAAACAAAGCAAAAAACAAACATTGAACACAGTAATGATGTCAGTTCTCTTCACTTTAAGAACTTCCTGCCCATAGCGTGTGTCAGAAGTGGGAGAATTTAGGAGCAAGCAGTCCTCCTAAGAGATTATTACAATTCTCTAGGGTAGCAAGGATCTGAACTCAAGGAATGACCATAGAATCGGGGGAGAGTTCAAGTTTGAGAAATGGTTGAAAATCGTCTGTTTTATGTAATCTAGATTAAGCCAAGAAATAAGTACTCCTTTCCATATAAATAATTCATAATAAAGAAGACTTTTTGCGAACTTTGAGCTCTTAAAAGATAAATCCATGTTTTGGCATTGGCAGGGAAAGGATTGGTAGACTAGAATAGACACTTACTTAACTGACCTTTTCCACTTTAGTCATCTGAGGGCAATGAGTTTTCCAACTTGCTAAAGGCATTTGAAATTGACTGAACATTACTCCAAAAGCCCTTGAATGAATAGACCTTTGAAATGGCAGCTATTGATCTAATATGATAAAAACAGACTGTCGGCCACTTAAAAATAGCCTCCTCAAGTCATGTATTGATTTGGTTAGACTTAGAAACGAATTTTTCCTAGAAGCAGCCCCCAGACCTAGGCCAGCACAACACAACCTAACCTTGCTAAATCATAGCTAACATTTGTCTGGAGAAGGCATTTTTAGTTCTGTTGGTGTGGCATCACGAGGGGACTCCCAGCAGTGGAAGGGGATGGGTGCTTGCTCCCTCCACAGAGTGGACTGTTGACACGAACCATCAGGGAGAAGGGGCTTCTTGCCCAGTGGAGGAGGCTGGATGTCCTTAGGACTGGTTTTTAGAAGTAAGGAGATACTTGGAAGCAGGCTTGGGTTCCCAGCCTCACTGGGTATCTTTTTCCTCTAACTTCAGATTCAGACCCTGAAATAAACTTAAGGTATTTTGAAATTTTCTAATGAATTGTAACAGCAGTAAGCAGAGGGAAGTTAAAACAAACAAACAAAAAATGTTCCTGTCATCTTATTTACTTAATTTATTATTTTGAGAGAGAGAGCAGGCACGTGCAAGTGGGGGAGGGGAAAAAGAGAGAGGGAGACAGAAAATCCCAAGCAGGCTCAGAGCTGTCAGCACAGAGCCTGACAAGGGGCTCCACGCAGGGCTCCATCTCAGGAACCATCCAAGAGAAGTCAGAGACTTAACGGACTGAACCACCCAGGCACCCCTTCTAGTTACCGTTCCACTTTTCCCATCTCTTTCACCTTTCTTTCCACTCCTCCGTCTTCATGTATCTTAGCTAAACCAATAACTTAAACTTTCCTTTTAAGTTGTGTTCAGTCTCTCCATAAAACAGCAATCAACCTCTGGGACGATTTGGCCCTCTCTTAATTTTTTTTTTTCCTAAAATCACGGCCTGGTACTTGGGTAGCCTCAAGGCAGCAGGGAAGTGCCAAAGCCTGGGGGCATAGGGTTTCTGGCTTTTTCTGTCCAGCAGAGCACACCTCTTACCATTGTGACTGAGGCTTGCCCTGTTGGCTTCTTCGCTCAACTCCTTGATTAGAGCAACTAGTGATCTCTTGATCCCATCAGGCCCGGTAGCATCCCCTCACTGTCTCAGGATTTCCTGGGTGCTCGCTGCTTCTGCAGGACCCTCTGAGACCTGTGTCCTCTGCTCTGTGGCCACAACTTGGGCAGTCTCCTCTGCAGCAATCAGTGCAGTGTTTCTCGCTAGGATGTCTTTTGACTTCTCTGGCAGTCTGCCCAGGCTCTTGCATATGTCTCTATCTGGTTACCATGAGGAGTACAGATTCTGAGGAAAAGGATATCTGAGGGCCTCCCTCAGACAGACCATCAGGCTGATGTGAATGTGCCCAGGTAGGTATATAATTGGAGGCACAACCTCCCTCTAAACTGACTTATCTAATAAACTTTCCCCTCTCCAGGCCTACATTGGGATACACTTGAGTGCTTCATGCCTTTGCTTTCATTCTCTCTTCTCCTTCTTTTAAATGTTTATTTATTTTTGAGAGAGTGACAGAGAGAGAGAGAGGAAGAGAGAGAGAGAGAGAGAGAGAACATGAACAAGCAGGGGAGGGGCAGACAGAGAAGGGGACAGAGTATCCAAATCAGGCTCTGTGCTGACAGCAGGAAGCCCGATGCAGGGCTTGAACTCACGAACTGTGAGATCATGACTTGAGCTGAAGTTGGCTATTTAACCAACTGAGCCACCAAGGCAGCCCTCTCTTCTCCTTTCTAATCCCCATTGACTGGAAATCACCAGTGTTTTCTTTCTTCTCTTCTTATCTCCAAATATATATAACTTATTTTATGTAGAACTTCTTGCTTCAGCAAGCCAAGCTTAGCTCTGAAATGTTAAACGGTGAGGGAAAAAAAATAGACAACTCTATTTCATAAATCCAGCATCATAAAGCTACTGTTCACTGCAAAGTCTTACCATTGCACATCATATGCAGAATGTTCTTTTTAAAAAAAATTTTTAACATACATTTATTTTTCAGAGACAGAAAGAGACAGAGTGTGAGCAGGGGAGGGACAGAGAGAGGGAAGCACAGAATTCCAAGCAGGCTCCAGGCTCTGAGCTGTCAGCACAGAGCCCGATGCGGGGCTTGAACTCACCCATCTGTGTCTTGAGATCATCACCTGAGCTGAAGTTGGACACTGAACTGAAGTCGGACACTCAACTGAAGTCGGACACTCAACTGAATGACCCACCCAGGTGCTTCAGAATGTTTTTCTTTTTCTATGCATGATTTTTTAAACAAACTGTAGAGCTCCAGGAAACAGATAACTGTGGGCAAACCAGGAGAAGGCCAAGGGCTCAGAGAGGTAATAGGAAACATGAAGAGCTCTGAAAATGTTACTTTTGTTACATATACCTAAAAGCTAATGAGGTATCTTTAGGGGTTAAAGATTAAAGTCAGACACTCAAATGCTTAAAATAATATCACCAATTTGGGAGCAGATGGACGGAAGATCATCTAAATGGCATTTCCTCATCAGAACGTGGGCAAGCCCTGACACTGGCATGGAGTGGGAGAGGGAAAACTGAGTACAATATGTGGTCATTAAACTTTAGCTTCAGACTCAGTGTTTGCCTCTAACAGGCTGTTTATCTAAAAACCTACTTCCATATGATTTTTGCTACATCTGAACTTTTGCATGAACCATTATTCTGTGATTAATAGACTGTCACCATATCAAATAAATTCTGTTCCTCCATCACTTTCTTACCAACAAATTTCTTGATCTCACAAAAGTAACAGTATTTATAGTGTGGAAATTTAGTAACTGTACAATTGTCATAGATAATACAACAAATACAGGGAATGTTAGTCTTAATTGAAAAATCACTATTTTTTTATTAATTTTTTTCACATTCTTTAGTTGTGTGTTTAGAAAGTTGTTAAAGTGACATGTGACAGCAGTACTGGTCATAAGCAGAAATAAATTGGGGTGTTTTCATCATTTTCCTTCAGCCAAACTCCATAAAAGTGAAGAAGGTTTGTTGTTGTTGTTGTTGCTTTGTTTTGTTTTAATGTGTATCTTTTTTTGAGAGAGAGAGACAGAGCATGGGCAGGGAAGGGGCAGGGAGAGAAGGAAACAAGAATCCGAAGCAGGCTCCAGGCTCTGAGCTGTCAGTACGGAGCCCAACGCGAGGCTCGAACTGACGAGTAGTGAGATCATGACCTGAGCCGAAGTCGGCCGCTTAACCAACTTGTGCCACCCAGGCACCCCGAGACCAGAGCTTTTATAACTGCCTTGGCATTTATTTGAGCAAGCTGTTCCAACAAGGTAGAACAGCAGCTCTCATACGGAAAAGGATGCTCAACAAATATTTTAATGTAGTACTTTCAGATGACATATACTAAATAACATCCAATGGTTGCTTGCAGAGAAAGTTGTCTGCTGAAACCAAAATGATACTGTTTCAGAGTGCAAAGGGTTCTGACCAGATACCTGCTGTTATGACTCCCCCAATCATTCTACTCCATAAAAATGGTGAATAACATGTACATTCAATGGAAGTGGAGATCCAAGTGGAAGTTCAGAAAGGTTACTTATTTTTATCTTGCACCCCAATTGCATTGATGTGTAGATATCTAGATCCAAGGAGTAAGGATTTTTTTCAAGTGATTTTGTGAAGCAGCAGGTACATGCAAATATAGATAAAAATATAAGTTAGGGCAATCATATTAACTTCATAAAAATGATTAACTTTGTAAAAATATTCAGTAAGTATTTTTTAATCATTACAATTATTTAATCTGTGGATCATCTCAATGAAGTATCTTTATTACCAGCCAGACGTCAGGTTCTGGAGCTAACATGGAGATATGTCTTTATCTTGGTCAGATACTATGGGCAAGAAAAATAATTTAATAAAGTAGTCACAGCACCTACTCTGCCTACTGATAGAGTTGGATGACAATATCTTGTTTCTTTTCCTGACCCCAGAATAAAGTGAACATTCATCTCCCAAATTTTCAATTTCATTTATTTAAAGAATATGCTCAGAGTCTCCTAATTTACTCAGTTTTCAAACATGCACACACTAATTTTTACAAGAAAGTTCAGTAACTCTTTACTGATAACAAAACATCATAAATATTTGATTTACATAGTTACCTTTATCAACTAATTACATCAATGGTAAAATGTTAATTTGAAAAAATTTAACATACAGATGTGTCAAAACAAGTTGAGGCACTCCTTGCCTTACTTAATATCTGAATTATGATTATCACATTTGAACATCCATATGATACTGCAAATTTATAATAGGGTGACTGCACAAAGAAACAGGACAGTGCTAATAAATTAGCACATTATAATGCCAAACTTTACGGGTGCCTGAGTGGCTCAGTCATTTAAGCATCTGACTCTTGATTTTGGTTCAGGTCATGATGTTATAGTGCTGAGTTCCTGCCTGTGTTGGGCTCTTTGCTGACAGTGTGGAGCCTGCTTGGGATTCTCTCTCTCTCCCTCTCTCTCTGTGTCCCTCCCCTGCTTGCTCTTTCTTTCTCTCAAAGATAAATAAATAAGCTTAAAAGAATCTTTAATATAATGCCAAACTTAAAAGAAAGTAACTCTTAAAATTTTGATTTTGCCTCTTGCTCATTTAGCATTTCCCAAAATAATAATTCAGCATATCCTTATCACAAAATCAACAAATTGGAAATCTGAGCCTGGAGAAGCAACAGTGGTAACTGAGAAGGCGATAGGCTGCCCTGACATCTCACCTGCTCCATCGGGTCTTGTCCCATACCCTCCGCCCTACCCCTGCCCCAGGACATGTGAGAAGAGAGGAGAGCAAAGAAAGTAAGTAAACCAAGGCACTCATAAGCTGTATCCTTCCCTGGCATACATTTATATATAGCTTTAAACACCAGAGAAAATCTGTAGGTCATTACCAATTATCTGGGAATGTTCATCAGAGGAGGGAGCTCAGTACCTGTGAGGAAGGACATGTATGAGGTATGAGAACATCTCAACAAAATGTAGAAAAGTACTGTTGGCCTTTGTACACCCCACTTGCCTTATTTGACTCCAGATTCACACAGTCTATGGTCAATTTTTCAATTTAATAGATAACAACAAAAAAAGTAATCAAAATTAGTATATAGAGCCGTCTGAACATAAAATTTCTTTAACAGAACACGCTCAAGTGTATCTACTGATATGCTTGATGGAAAACAATCTGTGAGAGGACCACTTATTTTTTATAGTGTATAAAAGTGTAGGTTTTAGATATAATATGCGCCGCACACACACACACATACACAACAGTACAGCTGGTACATTAGTATTAAAGCTTTGTGCAAAGTATAGTCATCCACAGTGTATGTACACCATCTGGTCCCCTGCGTAAATAGTCATCAGACATTTGTGAATCAGGAGGAGGCCTGAAAGGAAAGAAAAAAGGGACAGGGAGTGGAGAGATAATGACACATCACAGCGCATCAGTGCTGAATGGATGCTCTGCTTCTCACCAACCAATTATCTAAAAGCTTTTAAGAGCCAAAAGAATTATTATTCTTTATTGATCATCTCCTTTTTTCCATCTTCTCTCCCTCCTCCCCACCCTTTTTTTGATATTTTCTAATGATTCATTTCTTTTTTCCCTAAATAAATAAAAATAATTTTAATATTTTTATCTTATCTTTTGAGAAAGAGAGATACAGCATTAGCAGGGTAGGAGCAGAGAGAGAGGGAGGCACACAATCTGAGGCAGGCTCCAGGCTCTGAGCTCTCAGCACAGTGCCCAAAGCAGGGCTCGAACTTGTAAATCATGAGATCATTACCTGAGCTGAAGTCAGAGGCTTAACCAACTGACCCACCCAGGTGCCCCACCCCAAATAAATTTTTATATCAAACTATCAACCAGTATAAACTGTAAAACCCAAGTAGTTCAATTCAATATATTAAGATTTTTTAATAATAAATGATCAACTAGTTTTTGAATTCTTAGGCTCTAAATATTTTTATAGTTTGTCTACATATTTAATGCTCAAGGTCAACTAAAATATGTTGTTTTGAAAAAATTGCTGCAATTCTCAATCTTTGTCTTGGTTATTATTAAACTTGGCCAACTATTTACAGTATATTCAAATTCTCCATTAAAATATCGGCAAGAATATCAGAACTGGAATGATAACCCCTTGGACTGCCATAGAAAACTGTGAACCTTTACGTTTGGAATTTATTGATCCAAACTCCTTACTTGCAGATAAATAAAATGAGAGTCAGAGTGATTTGCCCAATGTCACGCCATTAGCTAATTGGGAGATCGTGAACTAGGATCTTATTATACGCACAGACTCCCTTAACAGATGTTAATTAAGTAATATCGTAAATCTTCCTTTTCATAACAAAACATGCATTTCTATACCTGAGAAGATAATCTATTGGTTAATCTTGCTGTTCTTTCTCCTGTAAAATATCTGTTAATCATTATGTAGTCATAACACAAATGATTTTTAAAATGAAGTTATTTTAAACTACTTTAACTGTATAAGATGGGCTTACTCCTTTTTATTTAATTTATGTGTTCAGTGAATTCCTCAAATCACAATCATTTGACACTCTAAAGTTAACTGGAAATCATCCATAAATGCACAAACATTTAGAATCATTCACAGTTCACATAGGAAAGGTACAATTAAAGATTCTGCGTAACTAGATACAATGCAGAGGGCTGAAATGAGTACAGTTACATCATGGACTATATTTTACATTAGAACCATTTCAAAGAGTTATTTAGCATATTCATAAAAATAGAAAAACATTCAAGAGGAGGAAATATTATCTTGAAACAGAACATATTTAGAGATGGAAACTGTTTCTATGTATTCTAGAAAAACAGAAGTTAAAAAATCAAAACCTGCTACGCTATCTTAGGTTAAGCATCACTCCACCTAATCTGCTTGATCTGCAGATACTGTAAAATGAGGCAATATAGGATCTGGAAGGCTATTAGACTTACTGCTTACTATGGTCTTCAGTAGGAGTAGGCCAATGGATTTTATCACAGTCACTTCGGCATTTATTTATTTTGTCACTAATCAAATATTACAATCAATGCTTACTATGAGTCAGATGGTTCTGCAGATGCTATAGATAAATGGTGAAAAAAACAGCCTCTCAGCACAGGTTTCGTTGAGAGACAGATACTATCAAATTAGTTCCCAAGTGAATGCAAATTGGAACTGTGTTGGGAAACAAGGTGCCTGGTGCTTTGAGAGATTAAGTAGGGATTTGCCTGGATCTCTACCATTCCAACTCCGTGTCTCCTCCACAGCAGCTGCCAGTACTGCCTACCCACATAGGATGAATAGGCTTACAAGCAAGTTTAAAAAGTTTCTGAAAACTTAAGCTGCCCAGTTCCTAAAATGGGTGAAAATAGAAAGAGAAGTAGGACCAATTCTAGATATGTTTCTCTTCTCTCTTTCTCCTCTACTGATCGCTAATCTCTGCTGAAGGCCGTTTCCAGACCGAATTCACCATTTCCCTCTTTTTCTTTGCCAATATACTTTAGAAAAGATTCATGCAGCCCACACCCATAGGTAAAGATAGAGAGCCTGAGCATTTTCTTTTGTACGTTCCTTGGATTCTTAACATCAAAGCACTTCAAGAGAGCAAGAATTGTGTTTGCTGGAAAATCCCCCAGCCTTCGAACAGCAGTGCGTGCCTGTTAAACTAGTATTTTTCCCCAAAGCAGACTACAGCGCTAATTGGTCCTTGAGTCTGGGAAATAAGGTACCTGTGTGGTCTCTCCCATTTTTCAGCTTTGATATGGGCTTAGGTTTAAAAGAATAAAATTAGTCTGCCTGAAAATTCGGTGTGCATGCATCTATGTGTGGTTGTGTTTATGTCATTAGACATTTGAAAAATATTTCTCCTTGTAATATAGAAAATTTATACAGTTGGAATATATTAATCCTTGTTCAATGAATCCTTTTTCAAGGATATTGAAGCTTCAGCTTCGGTAACAAAGTTTTCTTCCAAAATTCATATTTATATTATTATTTTCAAAATATGCAATGTCTATTATTTCTTTTTAGGTATTTTTCATTTTCATTCAATTTACAGCAACTTTTCACCATGTGATTACATTTCAGGTAACATATCTGTTAAATAAAACCTCATACAGTAATGGTTTATATAGTACAGAATCATAGAATTGCCAAAATTTTGCCCATAAGAAAGCTTATTTTGTCAAATAATTGACATTCCACATTCCACATTCCAACAGAATAACTATTTTATATTCTTGCAGATTTATTCTAGAAGTTATCACTGTACAATAAAACATATCAGAATGTATTTAAAGATTTTAATGCTAATATTATTACAAGATCAGTTTTTCCAAGATGTCAAGCAATTTCTACTACTATTTTTTTTTAAATTACAATTGTCATATGTTGGACACACCAGATATGGTCATTGCTTTTCTTACAACCTATTTTATCAGTAAGAAGTTTATTAAATATAGTGTGCTATATTTACACATATAAATAATTAAAAACTCTTTCTGCAATAGTAACATGGGAAAAGACCTAACCAGACTTTTGAATAATTTCGACAAATGTCCAAAGCACCCAAGGAGATACTAAGCTTTAACAGCTGGAATTCCTTTGAAAGTATAGTCTCCGAAATTCCAATATGACATTTTTCACTTCATTTATATGTTATCAGGTGACTTACATATAATTGCAAAGGAAAAAAAAAACCTGCCTTCCAGTAAGTTTCAGGTAAAGGTTTTGTTATTATTGTAATTCTAGAGCATGTGTTTGTCTTTTAAAAACTCACCCTTTAAATTCTGTATCTCCAGGGAACTAGTCCCTAATTAATGTATCTATAGTTCCTTGTACCCACCACAATCTAGATTTCTTCACAGATGGAAAAACGATTTTCTTCTCTTTAGTGTCATGTAATCCTTTAAGAATATAAGAGAGGACAGTCTTCTGGGTCACTGGCTGAAAGCTGCTCTCCCTTTAATCACTTAATATAAGTGATGATGTTTGTAACCTTTGTGACCTATAGTATTTGATTAGTTATAAAACTTCATTTGATGCATGTGTTTTCTTTTCAATTTTTATTTTGTTTGCACAACATTATGCTCCACTTAATTTAGTTTACATCAGCAACATTTCTAGATGTGGCTCTCTTTGGCTGCCTTTCAGTCTCATGGGCTATATAAAAAAATAAATTATTAAGTTTAGCATCATTGGAAACATGTGCATCTATGTAAAAATGTCATGCATTCAGTGGCTCCATCTGTGGCTGTGGTAATGCAAACCCATAAACGTGCACAATCCTGTATATTGATTCAAATAAACAAAATCCAGTTGGATACATAACCTGATATTGTGGTTTGGGTAGGTACCATTTTGTTTGGTCAAACATCAAATGGGAAGAGTAACAGAATACACATATTGTTTGGGTTACTTGGCACTTCCTTCTTCTAACGAATGTGACCTGCCCTTGAGAGTAAAATCACTAATTCAGTGTTGTGAATCGTTAGCAATAGGACCTTTCCCACATTCCAACATTTGTCATCATTAGAAAATATTCTTTAGATGTACACGTTGTATAAGAAAATGTTTGGATTGTTTCATTAATTGTTCCCAGGGTGACCTCTCTAGTATCATTTGTTAGGAAAGGGAAGAAACAAATGATAGATAAAGAGAAAGATGTTATTTAATTTTGGTCTGGTGAGAATGAGATGGTTGTTGCTCTATTAAATTCTTTTAATTTGACATCTGTTTTTTATAATGACAGTATGAATGGTTATTTCTGTATATAAATCCCAAATCAAGCATTCTAAGGATTGGTCAGACTGTGCACATGTACACATTTTCTGTTCCTATGATACTCATTTGTCATATTTTTTCTACAGAAAGAATAGGGAAAAATTAGTTTTTTCTCTATCACATATTTTAAACTTGTATTTCATCATTGATAATTTAGGAAAGGTCCCTTCGGTCTCATAACTTGTTATAGCTAAGGTCATATAAACATTTGGGATTATTATCAAATTGGAAGAAATTCTATTAAGTTTTATTTTGTTTTGTTTTTCATAAAAAAGTTACAAGGTTTCCGAATATTTCAGATAGTCCTTAAGATTGAAGAAGTCAATATTCTCCATTGTCTTGTACTCATTAACCAGGGCCTTGAAAAGTGCCTGTGCAAATCACAGGGCTTTCAGCATAAACTTTATTAGTTTCACGTTACATCTCCCTCTCTGAAGACCTATGAAATAGGGATATTGTTCCTCGCATACCAGAAATAAGAATGCTAAGGCTTAGACACATCAAAAGATTGCCTGCTAATATCACAGATCAAGTAATCTGGTGCTTCTTGGATTCAGAGCCAATTTGTTTATTCGGATACCTACCTTTTTATTCTCCTCCGGTTACCTACACTTCTTCGGCTCTAGTGCTGTGATTTCTGTTTATTTAAAGGCCTTCAAAACTTAGACTAAACTAGTATTTATTTTTACTCTGTCCAGATATCACTAAGTGATAGTGGCATATGTCTGTTATCACACCAAACTAATATGTTCAGTCATTTATTCATCAAATATTTATTTGGTATCTACTAAATGTTTACATACTCCTAGACTCTGGGAAGATAAAGATGAGTGAGAGAGATAGGGCCCTTGCTCTCACACATCTTTTAATCTAGTGAAAATAATGATGAGAGATTACAGACAAATGAGAAATGAAGAAACATGTTCTGGGGCACTTAATTGAATAGACAAGGGAAGGCTGATAAGTGGAAAAAGTCAATATCACAAAGAAGTGCAACACTTAGTGAATAAAACAGAGGATGGATCAATCAGTGTGTTCCAACTCCCAAGAATCAATATGTGAGGGCCCTTTTTTGTGTGGTGTTTGTTTGACCAGGAATGTCCTTTCTCACGAGGTGACAAAGCAAACACCTTATTTATTTGCCAAGGGCCAGTAATATGTTATCTCTTATGAAGCCTTTTATTACCCTGCCAAGCAATTAGTTTCCTTGATGTAGCTGTTTTCTCATTTCTATGTGGAGATAATTGCCTTTGATGAACTTTTAGCACACTTGCCATAAAGCTGTCATTAAATTTTTATTGTGATCAGTTACTACTACTACTCTGTGGTCTCACCATTTTCAGGATGCAATTGTAGCTTAGCCTCAATACTTCAATAATAATCATTAGTTAGCTAACTATTTTGCCATTTGCAGTTTTGTTCACAAAAGAGGAAGTCATTCCTGGGCATGTCTAATAAGTGCCTGAATAATGTCACCTGGGTAGGAGTCCCAAAGAAACAAATATTGTTCCTTTGAGATAAAAAGATATTCAATTATTTTTCTTTGAATGAGTTTCTTACATAAAAAATGGAGACTGTTTGAAGGAATATATACTTTAATTGTATAAGAAGAGGTCTCTAATCTTTTCTGAGTATACCCCTCTTTGAGTAAAAATTATCGGAATGCAATGTATATTTATTTATATTTCTATTTATTTATATATATTTCTTCATAAATGATGTATGTTTACTATTGTCCTAAGACATAATGCACATTAGAAAACATTCATGAAATAAGAATTAGGAATAAAATAAATAATAAAGAAATAATATTTCCACATCCTTTTCATTTTTTCATTAAAAGTATACCATCAATTGTCTTTGATGTGACTCCATATTTCAAATAGTCTTAAAATTTTTGATATTTTTATATGATATCGTGGCATATCTGATGACATCATCAATTTTTACCTCATGATGCATAGTTCAAAGACTTTATACTTGAGGAGGACAAGTCAGCTCTGTCTCTATTTTTGTTTTGGCCGTTCATTTGCATTTATATCTGTAATATAATCTTCAGTCTGAGGCTTAACATGAGATAATTCATTGTTCATTTATTTTAGATAAAGATTAATATTCGTAAAAGTTGAAATATTGTATTTCTGTCAGGACCAAGCCAGAATTGTTTACCTACTTTGGAGATCAGTGTCCTAGAATTATATTTACCAACTGCAATTTCAATTATATGATTAGATTTTGAAATAACTTTTATCATTTAGGAGGCTTTTTTAAAACATGGGAATTGCCAGGTCCCAATTACCATAGATTTGGTTCAATAGATTTAACTCAATTTTAATGTACTCCTGAAGTGATTGAAATACACTGGAAACTGAGGAGTAGAAGATATAGATTCTAGAATTTTCTATGCACTTAAAAAAAATCTCCCTCTTTATTAATCATAGCTAATTGTAGAACTGTTAAGTAGAAGATGGCCCGTGTTTACATTCTGAGTGGTGATAAGTGGTGTACAGCCCATAAGGCCTCATCCTCCGTACGCCCAGGTTTATGTGGTGGAGAACCCGAGGGGAAGGAGTTTGTAGCAGCAGCTCTTAGAGAAAAATAATGTAGATTGTTCTCTAGAGCCCAGAAAGAAAAGGGAAAGAAGAAAAATCTAGAAGCCCTTTAGGGAGTGAAGAGATTCCTACTAATGAATGGCAGAAGTGGTTATGTTGGCTTCTCTGACATGTCCTTAATATATTAGAGCTCAGAGTGTGCACTGGTCATCTTTTATTCACATTTATGCTTCAAGTACTTTATTCAAACATGGTACCTGTTAACAGTAATGTAGGATGGAGGACACTTTGGTTTGCTCAGCAATATATTACTAATTCTATAGTTATTCTCTATCATCTAGTAATTATATGTGAGTTCCATTTATCGCATAGATACCACACATCTAGTAAAAGCAGTTAGATAGTTACATTTAAATATTTATTTTTAAATAAGATTCCTAATAGAAGTGTACAGAGTCATAACTCTTGCACCCGCATGCAGCATACATTCACAGGAAAACTACTCCAGAATGTAGAAGTCTTTCAATAATGTGAGAATAATCAAAATATATGCTTATTATTGAAGAGATAGTAATCCTGGTAGAAGATTTGCACAGTTCTATAATTATATATGCAAGTATCACCATATGATTCCCAGCCAATATGGTTTAACAATCTCAAAGACATAAATAGAAATTACTGTAAATAAATAAAATATTATTGTAAGAAATAAAAATTATTGAATGAGCAAGGATTTATATAGAAATGAAAATAGACTTAACATCTCTCATAATTGGCTCATAAGATTTTTTTCATCAATATCATTCCAATTTTGTCAATAGGAAATTTCAGATCAACAAGGCTTAACTATGTTTTCTAATATGTCATTAGCAAATTATCATTAAACTCCCTCTAACAATATATTTGTTTGTTTCTGGCTTTAATTAAAAAAAAACAGTACTTTCATTTTTTTAAATTTACTTTATGTCATCTTATTTTTTCAGGTATTATGTTCCTTTATATTAACAACTGGTAATATAATCTAGATGTTCTGAGTCAGATCTGGGCACCATGTGCTGTGACTATGTACCTGAACAATTCACTTTTCTAGTGGCACTTTGGTTTCTTGGACTATATCAATAAGAGGCTTAGAGACATTTTGATAAAAAATAAATATGGGTGGCAGAGTTTCAGGGACCATTTTATTTTGCTGTCCAGGCAAAGTTTCATTCATAAATTTATGTTCAATTTATCATTATGCTATTTCTGGCCATACTTCTTTCCCTAAAGGGAAACAAAAACTGTTTATTGGTTCTCTGTCTTCCCTCATTTTCATTCACATTTTATAAATGGCTCAAGTCATTGATTTGTATAGACTGAGTCATATCATTATTGGAAGAAAAAAATTAATGTCTTCTGAATCAAAATCCCTGAGATTATATCTCAGCTCTTCAACTTGCCTACTGTGCAACTTTGGGCAACTCATTTAATCCCTCTGGGTTTTCGTTTTCTTGTGTATACAATTAGAATAAAAGTAACACCCACCTTATCTGCATTATCTTACTGGTAGAAGGAATTAGAAAGATAATAGGTATATATGGACTTTGTAACACCTAAAGATGACTACAGACTTAAAATTAGTGTTTCACTTTTGCCTAATAAAGAGACAATGCTGTTTGAAAAACAGCTATTGAGATGGTGTTGACAGAGAATGAAAGGAGCTTTCTGCTTCTTTGATCCAAATACAGTGATCATTTAAATCCATGGTACAATCAGTTGGTTCAGGTCAGAGGGGCCAGGACCTGATTAGAGAGAACATGCTGCAAAAACTGTAGGACAAAGAATTCAACAGAAAACTGCATCAGAGCGGTAAAGAAGTTGAAGCAGTAAATGCCACTTTTTAAAATATATATAAGGGTCAAGGTCAGGTAGAAAAGGGATGGGGAAGTCCAGAGGGCCTTGGCCTAAGATTTTTTCAAGCAGACCTGTGCTCCCACATTGTGACCCTAGCAGAGAAACAGGCAAAATTAGCATGGATCCCATTGAAACATTAGAGAAGACATGATGAGACCATTGTTCAACTAGCCAATTTCATTTTGGAGAGTAGATGCCCATTTTGGACAGCAGATCCCCATGTTGGGGAAGAGGAAAATAAGGATATGATTAAAATGCAAACTAAAATGTCAAAGGAGGTAAAAGAGAAATTCAGAAAACATTCTTTTCTTTGAAGGAGAAACTGTTATTTTAAAGATTAAGACTCCAACACATCCTCACTATCCAGATGAGAAAACCAGGGTTTAATAGGATAGAGCATATGGCAAAGTTCACACAGACCAAGATTTGAATATAGTTTTGTCTGCTGTCAAACCCTGTGTTCTTGAACCCCTACATCATACTCCCCATGATGATTATGAAGATGTTCTAATTTGGTGATCACCAATGATAGTTTATTATATTTAGTCGTCTCAAAATATAAGTAAATAAAAAACAGATCAGTAAGTATGCAGCAGCTCAATTTCTTGAGTTATCGTCACTCACATGAAACATATACAGACAAGATGTTTCATGGAATATGTCAAACAAGGTTATGGGTATCTTTAGGAGAAAGCAGGAGGGAAAATCTATATTAAAATAAACTTAGCAATCAATATTATAAATAGCATCAAAAACAGCGAAGGAATAATAGCATTGACTTAGATGTCAAATTCTCCTTTCATAAAAGCCACATTCTATGTTTACAGAAAATGAACCTGTATTGTTTTATGCCACTCAAGTTCATCACATGTAGGTTAATAGCCATCAAACAATTCCTTCCTGAAGGCAAGAACAGAGGCAAACATATTAATCATGGCAGATAATAAGACTGACAAAGGTTGCAGTGAGGTTTAGAAATCCCCAGTCAAATTTAACTATCTGTTCTCAAGATGTGTACATTACCAGGCCAATTATCCTAATGTGTATCCTCATTTATAGAATACACACCCTTAAAACTAGAAAAAAAAAAATCTGAAAGTCTTTATCTCTCAAATTTATTTTGCTACCACTTTCACCCCTTGAGAAGCTAAACATTTCCTTGTGTTTATACTTTTGACAGTGAGTTGACATTTTATTTAAACAAAGCCCATTTCTAAGTAGCGAGAGATAAAATTGGAATTTTGTATTTAAATGTCAAATTACATTAATGGAAAAAATTACCTAAGGTAGGTGTTCGGAGATAGGTAGAAACTAAGCATTCCAATGCAAGGCACATATTAATTTTAAAAAAGACTCTCTCTCTCTCTCTCTCTCTCTCTCTCTCTCTCACACACATACACATGTAATGTGTGTGTGCCTATGTGTGTGTGTGTGTGTATCTACCAATGACTGAAAGTTAAATTGACATGTCATTTTCCATTTTTTTTTTAAGATGAATTCAGGTGATTCACTTCTCTCTATATGGACAATCTGAGCTGTTATAAGGATATAGACAGAATTAAATGATGCTTTCAAAGCTTAATTTCAGGAAATTTTCATCTTCCTGCCACTGACTAGTCATGGCATTAGCAGCCCTTCTCTCTGTCTCTCAGAAAGGAAGGCATTGCCCTACTTCAGTGTCTCCTGGAGCTCCTGCCTTGAGAGTACATCATCAATGAGGAATGTGACTCTGGCGTTGGGGCTAGGAGCTAACTATAAATTTGCACTCTTGCTGCCCCTGCTGTGCTGTTCACAGGGAGTTTCCTTATACTACAGTGATAAGTGAGGAAAGGACTGGGGCAAATGTCAAGGTCTCGTAAAAATTATTTATGAGTCAACAAACTTTTACCTAACTTCTTGATAACACTTTATAAATGAAGTTTTATAGAAAAAGCTTGTCTAAGCATTTTACTTAGACAGAAGTGATATCACTTTTCATGTCTATAAAATGGACACAAGCTGGACTGTTTACAGAATTGCTGAATATTAGGGCTTAAAGGAAATCTAAAGATAATTTTGTCTTTGTTTTTGCCTGAAACGTGTGGCATCTGAGATTCAGAGAATTTAAATAACTTTTCTGAATACCTTCCATCATCTAGAGTTAGAGCAAACTCTCGAACCCTGGTGCAGAACCCTCAGTGCTGAATTCTTTAATCTAAGGCACACATCCTAGATGAATGAGTGCGCCTTATAACCTAAAGTGCATCATGTTGTGTGTTAGTGGAAATACGGAATGGGAATATTATAGCTGTTAAGTGCTCATCTGGTGGAATTTCTTAAGAAAACCGAGGCCCACAAAACTTGCATGAAGTAACAGCAAATTTGCCTTAAGCAAGAGAGATAGATGCGGAACCAGAATATGCATATTTTCACTACTAGTCCAGTCTTATTATATCATGGTTTACTGTATCACTTTGCTCACACATTAGCAAAACCCCAGTCACATCTGTGCTCATGCCTTTTCCTCTTCTTTTGCTGTGCTCTACTTTTCCCCTTGCTTAAAATCATTATTTGAGTAGAGAACCGTATTGCTAAAGTAATGATAATTTCTTAAATAAACTCCAAATTTCTGTGCCTTAATACAGAAAGTAGTAGTATTAGCAGCAGCAGCACCTACATTTGTATGTGAATCTACTTAAGTCAAACTGTGTAGGTAATAGAGAAGAGAAGTTGGAAAAGGCTCTTGGATTCTCTGCAGATGGGAGGGGCAACGGTCAAACCATAGTATCACAGATATTAGAACAACCTCACTCTAACATTAATTCTTTTTGAGGTGAGGACAAAGCTTCACAAACAGACCTCAGGGTTTTGTCTGAGAGACGCACAGCCTCCCACTATAAAATTTCAGAGTTGTAGCTCATAAAAGTACATACAAAATTATCTTCTCATAATCAAAAGTAGTGATTCAGGAGAATGTTTATTTTAGTAAAAGTGTGAGGAAATATACTGTACATTAGAGAAAATAATTGTTTAAATCTCACCTCATGTTTACTGACTGTTTCCCAAATGTAGAGCAAAACAAGAAGGTAAATAATACCACTATTGTTTGGGGCTGTTTAGGCACCTTAGTATTCTGGATTTTACATACAGAGGGTGTAGCTACTTTTCATTAAGTCACACTCCTTTGTCTGTAAGTTGGAACAGCATTCTCAACTCCCCTTGATAATGTGTTATTTATAACACAAACACCTAAACCAACTTATATAAATTAAATGGTACAGAATATAGCTATTGATTTTGAAATTGTGCTCACAAGAAACATTAAATTAAAAGCTAGTGTATACCAGTGTACATGAACATGATTCTGTATTTAAAAAACAAATGAATATATATATATATTTGTGCATATGTATATAGCAAAAGGTCTGATTGGTATAGATGAAAATATCATTATGTTCTGGGATTAAGATTGGTTTTATTTTTATTTATTTTTTTTGTTTTTCCCCTAATTAACTTTTGTTCATTTTTTCTCCAAGAGAAAATTTTATTTCTTTTCTTTAAATAAAGGTAATATATCAATACCTCAATATTCTTTCTAGCTGAGTACATTGGTGCCATGTTTTCTTATTTATCCTAAAAGGCATCTGAGAAAACATCCTACAACACCTCAATTTATATGCTGAGTGATTTAAGACGGCAAACATTAAAAGTAAATGAAGCACTAAGCGAGTCTTTGAATTTTACCTTTAACAATAAGAAAATCCAGGCAACAGAGAGGGAAAACTTTTACTTCTGAGCATATATACAATTCTCAATCCAAGAAATTGTGGCATGTATTAGTTTGAACTGTAGGTACACTGTGGATGATTTAGCAAATCAATATCCTTCTTTAGCCATTGCAATAAAACCGAAAAAAAAAGTCTAGATCCTGATTTCTAGCATAAAAAAATGTGATCACTAGAAACATCTTACTCTACCTCACTAGACCAATTTGAAACAGTACATTGTAAATTCTTCATATGATCAAGTAGATTAATTTGAAATATTAATATAATACTTACTAGTATATACTAGGTTTTCACTCAAAATGATAAACAAGTTATTTCCTAATCAATATCTCAAATTGTTTTTAATACCATATGATATCCCATTTTGTGACTACTAAATAATTATTCATCAGTTTTGTATTTTTGGACATCAGGTGGTTTCCATTTTTTAAACTTTATAAGGCCCAATTATCTTTATTACTATAACTAAAAATTTGTATATGTTCTGATTTTCTTAGGAAATTTAAAATAAATTCTTGAAATTGATGCCTCAAAAGACATATTGTAGCTCTTAAACACCTTTTTTTCCATTTTTTTAAAGTAATTTCCAGTGGCGCTCAAACTCACAACTCCAAGATCAAGAATCGATGTTCTACCAACTGAGTCAGCCGGGCACCCCTCTATTATTTCTTAGTTGAATCAGAACATTATGATGTGGTCTTTTGTTGTTGTTTTTCCATGTCCATTTGGACATGGAAATAGCCACGTCCAGATGTAGGAGCAAGGTCCCTAATTAATATGTGGAGTAACCCTCCAACCCCTAAGTTACTCTATTAATAATAACCTACTTTAATAATGGAGGCATTGTAGCTTTCTATTCTGTTCATTTCTGATTTGCACAAGTATTTTAGATACATTTAATAATAAATAAGAAGAATAAAACAGGAAAATGCTTTTCTAAATAACCATAGATTTTCCTACAAGTATCCAGATACCTTCATGAAAGAAGCTTTATGATATTAAACATTATATATATACGTGTAATAATGCTTTTAAACATTATCTACAGTGATGTTAAATGTATATATATATAGAGAGAGAAAGAGAGATTAAAAGAGAGAGTTAAAATTTAAGGGAATTGAGGATTTCCTGGTCTTGAATTATTAAGGGTCATCTAACTATCTTTCACCCTACAATGCTAATAAATAGAGTGAAATGAAGCCAGCAAACAGGTATTCCTTAAAAACTGAGATGTCTGTCTTCTATGGCAATATTTGAAGAGCCGTGCTTCATTTGGATAAATACAAAATTCTCACTTCTTTCCTCCCCACCGCAAGATTCTATCCTTATCCAAGAAGAATTTGTCTGGCTTCATTTTGATTAGTTTGTATCATGAAAACAATATATTTGTTTCCTACTCCAAATACAGAATTATATATTGGCTATGGTTTTCAAAGTGGCGTTTCCTTTTTGACAATCACCGCTCTTGATTTCGCAGTGGAAAAAGAGCAAGTTGTGTTCCTATGAATTGTGACCCTGGCTCTTCGCTTTTCTCCTTTCCCTTTCCCCTTTCTTCTTGTCTTCCTGAGCAAGTCAGCCCTACAGCCTTTAGGCAGGGCAGAGCAGGGTAAGCAAGGTGAGAGCTCACCTGAGGGTGAGGCCTGGTGAGCCATGTGAAGCATCAAAGCAGAATGAGGAAGTCATCCCTAGAGAGGGGGTGGGGAAGCCTCATCTGGGCCATCCCAGTGGAGGGACTGACTGCTGTGGAGTTTCAGGGCCCATGTAGGGTGGGAGATTGTCTCTATGTGGGATGGATGAGTGTGAGATATTAAACCCTGAATGAAGTGAAGATGGGGTTTATCTTAGTACGAGAGATGCTAAACAAGTTGTGCACACAGGGGATGGGTGATCGTGGTAATGAGAGATTGGTTAGTGTAGAGGGTGAATGAAATATGTTAATAAATTAAGAATAATGGTACCTAGGTTTCTCACTGTGAGAGAACGCAGATACAAAAACAGAAAGGGAGAAAACTAGAAGGAACCCTGAGATGTGATTCGAAGTGGGCTGTGAACTCATGGATTTCAGTAACTACAGATACAGAAATAAATTTAAATCAGGGCACCTGGGTGACTCAATCGCTTAAGCATCTTTTGATTTTGGCTCAGGTCATGATCTCACAGTTTGCAAGATGGAATCCTGCATCAGGGTCAGTGCTGAGCCTGCTTAGATTCTCTCTCTATCTCTCCTACCCATCCCCTGCGCACTTTCTCTCTCAAAAGAAATAAATATTAAAAAAAAAAGAAAGACATTTAAATTAAATATATATATACATACAAGTGTAATTACAGTTATAGGAATGACTGTAAGTATGTAAATATCAATGTAATTAAAATACATATACTGTATTTATTTATATACTTACTATATATTCTCATGAACAGAGCTTTGGAGCAGTAAGCTAACTTCCATCTTCCACATTATAAAAAACTGAAGTCTGACAGCAAATGTTTTAGACTTCTCATTCCCTTGTTGATCTGAATAATTCTCAAGCGTCCTTTAAAACCATTGCAAGTTTCACCCTCCCTGGGAGACTTCTTTGATATTCTCCAGACTGTCAGCTGTCCATTTCCATGCTCTCTGATCCTGCTTCTATTGGAGCATTTATTACTCTGCTTACTGTGTCCATTTTCTTCTCTGATCCCACACCACTATGTTCCTCCCTTGTTTATTTTCTCACACAGTGCTAATGTAGAATGGACACTCATCAGAGTTTGTCCAACACAAATTTGAAGGTGTATGAGAGAAAAAACACATTGCAGATGAAAGAGCACAAGTTTCGATACTCCTGAAACCTAGGTTGATATTCTTATGCTGTAATTCACTGGTTTTAAAACCTTGCATGCATTTCCTAATTTCTCTGAGCCTGAGTTTTTCATCTGCGAAGTTTCAGTAATAATACTTCTCTTATTTTACAATGTGTGATTTTTATTTTGGGGGATGTAGAAGAGTTAGTATATAATGAATAGACACATGAAATTTACTTCCAAATGTTAATTAAGTGTCATGTGAGTAATGGTTTCTATTCCATACAGATTTCTATTCCATTTCTATACATGAAATAATAACTTGCTTAGGAATAGGCATTCAATGAAATGGTTGATTGACTATAGACACATACACATTCAATAATTCTTCCTTTATACTATAGCTTTATTTCCATTTAATTTTCATATTTTGAAAACTCTTTCTTTTTTAGTTTTATAAATACTCTTTGGACTATAAGCATTTTTTCTAAAAGAATAAATATTTTAAAGAAAGAGAATGAAACATACTGTGAATTACATTTCCTGAAACATGGATCTGTTTTTCACCCTTTATGTCATCTTATGTACACATATATACTTTCTACTTGAAAATTCATTCAATCGGCTATCAACAAGTCATATCTAGCCACATGTAAAGTGTAAAAGTTTTTCTGGATAACTATCAGCAATTTTGATTGACATAATTATTCCCTCTAATTAACTGAAAATTGTGATAACAACATCAGTTGCCTTAGTCTGCTTGGGCTATCATAACAAAATACCAAAGACTGAGTCACTTAAACAGCAGAAATTTATTTTCTCACAATGCTAGAGGCTGAAGAATTCTGAGGTCAAGGGGTCAGCAAAGTTGGTTTCTGGTAAAGGCACTTCCCCTTGTTTGTAGATGGCCAACTTCTCACTGTATCCATTTATGGCCTTTCCTCAGTGTATGTTGGAGGAGAGAAAGCAAACAAACGCTCTAGTGTCTCCTTCTTGTAAGACACTAATCCTCTTGGAACAGAGCCCCACCACTATGACCTCTTCTAACTTCAGTTACTTCTTCAGAGGCTCCATCTCCAAATAAAGTTTAGTGTTTAGGTCTTCAACATATGAATTTTGGAGAGGGGGCACGTTCAGTACACAACATCAGTATTAACAGGTATTAATTTCTTCTTTAGCCGTGCTTATTGTTTTTTATTAATTAATTAATTATTTTTAAAACATAATTTGTTGTCAAGTTGGTTAACATACAGTGTATACAGTGTGCTTCGGGTTTTGGGGGAAGATTTCTGTGATTCATTGCTTACATTCAACACCCAGTGCTCATTCTAACAAGTGCCCTCCTCAATGCCCATTACCCATTACCTCTCCTCTGCTGCCCCCCATCAACCCTCAATTTGTTCTCTGTATTTAAGAGTCTCTTATGGTTTGCCTCCCTCTCTGTTTGAAACTATTTTTCCCCTTCCCTTCCCCCATGGTCTTCTGTTAAGTTTCTCAAGTTCCACATATGAGTAAAAACATATGATATCTGTCTTTCTCTGACTGACTCCTTAGTTTTGTTTATTAAAAAAAATCTATAAATTGCATAAATTTGCAGGCAATAGATTGAATAAATCTGATATGTCACTGATATGTGGATATCTTTAGTCAAATTTATTGTTACAAGCTATATTTGTCAATAATTTTATTTCTAAAAATTGATCTAATATATTTTACCAAAGTACAATGGTATTTATGTTCAAGGATTTTCATTTAAGTATCAAAGTGATAAGAAAAAACTGGAAGCAACATAAAGGATTGTTTCTAACTAAATGATTATGTTAATTTTAATATATCAATATGATGGAATAATACTGATATGGAAATATGGCTAATCTATATTTTTACTGCAAACAACATAGTTGAAAAGAATTATTTAAAACAAATGATTTGTGTATATACAGTGACAATGCTAAATATTAGGAAGAAAGTGTATATAAATATATATCTTAGAAGGAGACCCTGGAAGTAAGGAATTAAGTGAGAAATATTTTGCTCTTTAGGCTCCACTCTTCTTTAATTTTAAAATTATGTTTATCATGAGTATACATTATCTTTCAAATAATTTGTCAAAAGACTTTCTATAAATGTGTAGGATCCATGAAGCCTGTTCTATAAAACCTACTCTATTCAGTGGCTTATTTAGGTCTTACCCACAGATCTATTATCAAATATATATTTAATAGCTACTTCTTCTTTAAAACTTTATTTTGTCTGGGGCACCTGGGTGGCTCAGTTGGTTAAGTGCCTGAGGTCATAATCTCAAGGCTCCTGAGTTTGAGCTCCCAACTGGGCTCTGGTTGACAGCTCAGAGCCTGGAGCTTGCTTCAGATCCTGTGTCTCCCCCTCTCTCCGCCCCTCCCCTGCTCATGCTCTGTCTTGTCTCTCTCTCTCTCTCTCAAAAATAAATAAAACATTTAAAAAAAACTTTAAAAACTTTACTTTTTCTAAAAGATATAACTGTGAAGTTATCATAAGATTTGTAAAATAGAAAAAATTGTAAAAAAACAAGATAATTAAAGCCACAGAGAAACATCAGCAATCAATGCATTTATGCTTCATCAAAGTTTATTTCTCAGTATAGACTGAGTCTTGAATTTTATTGGTGCATGTTACATAGCATATTTTAAGCTTCTGATGCTAGCATGTATTTCTGGCAACCAAAAATAGATTTATGACTTCATGTTGCAAACATAATTGCTTAAGAAAGATAGTACCTATATTAACTTAAAAATTTTACTACTAGTAAAGAAGCATTTATACAAATGCAATACATATATATAACTATGAAAATAGATTTGTAAAACATCCACATTGCACCAACTTTGATTTAAAAGCAGATTTTCCTAAATTACATTTTTTTACCAATTCATCATTAAATTGTCAAAATCCTTATTTAGCCCCTCCCCATCAAATCCCCATATTTTTCTACAAATGCAGTATTAATACATTTTTTACAGTATTAAAACTCTGTTTAAAATTCCACAGTTTTCATGTTTTGTTCACTCTCTTCTGTAAATATTCTTTATCAGCTTGAATTTGAATTTACATGACAGTCTATTAAACATAAAGCTTTTTCTTTCTTTTTTTTCTTTTTGAGAAGCGAGATCATGAGTACAGTTTCAAGAAAACCTAAGACATATCCATCCATTCCATTCTTCTTCTTCTTCTTTTTTTAATTTGACAAATTAAAATAGTAACGTCATGTTGCCAGTAAAAATTTAAAACACTGGGAATTTTTCACCTTCAATCCAGTGACAATTCAATACCCTTATTTTCATAGAACTAGTTCACATTCTTATTAAATGATACATTGTATACTTGGTGACCTCCCTTTTGTTACTTAAATATAGAATTAAACTATAAATGATGGCAAATATTCCTTCAGTTTCTGTGGTTGTGGAAGGACACCAGATTGCATATTTGTAGGTTTTGTGGTATAGTCTTCATATCAAAAACGATTTTGAACTCATAGTTTGCTTTGATGAAATGGTTACATGAAGGGAAAGGCACTTTTCCACTTTCAACACTGAAAGCCTAAGATACTGATTTTTTTTTGCTGATCCTATCCAAGAGAAATCTTTGTGCCGTAAGCTAAAGATTTGCATCAAATTAGTTATTATTGTGTAAAGAGAAAGTTGAACACAACCTCTTTTTTGGTATAGAAATATTATAGATGGCAAGTGCAGATGTTTTCAAAGTGCATGCCATGTAGCCTTTTATTGAGTTTATGTTGTAGAAATTTATGATACTGTAAAGATTTATCTAGACATTGGTGGGTAACCAATAGCAAATGAAAAAACCTTATGGTTCCTTAAAAGGCATGTCCATTAAGCACAATGAACTCTGTGCTTTTTCAAATAAAAATTAAATAGAATCATAAAAAGAATAATTGAGATCCTTTCCTACAGTCAACTTTTTCTGAAAAATGATATTGAGTTAATTGACTATCCTTTGTATTTGTCTTTTACTGCAAAGTATGTATCCTGCTGGAAAACATTTCTTTAAAATCATATGTGTTCTGTCTATAAAGTGTAAGGATTAGGGCTGCAAATGCTTGAACACAATAAAAATATCTACATCACTATCTTTGAAGTGTTGTCAATTTATATGACATTTAATTTGAAACATATGTAATATATGTATGACTATATGTAATGTAAATCTACCCATAAAAACTTTGTATTCTCTTAGCAGAAAGCAAATATATGATGATTTCATAATTAGAGTTTTGTTTACCATTTTGTCATGAAGAAATTTTAAAGTAAGTCATCATTACCTTTAGGTAAAATCTCTCTCAGATTCTTTGTACAATAATAGAGTAGTTTTCTATTTGCTTGTGATAAATAATGTATTTTTAAGGTATATCACATTAAAAATAATGATTAATATTGGCAATAAATATGTGAATCAAATAATTTATAAATTAAGAAATTGTTCTGTCTTGCTTGTTAATATTCCTACTAGACGACTTGGCCCACAGACATAAGAAAACATTAGTTTCTAAAATTTTATTATATGTATCAAATTTTAGTAGCCACAATACTGTGCTGTACTTTTATATACTTTACACAGGACAGTAACACATGTGACTACTTTCCTATGTACCTTTGAGCTTTTGATGTTTGTCATGCTGATTGGCATGTTGGGCATCTCTATTTTTGTTTTTCTTATCAAATATTTGCCCATAAATCATCAGTACGTATCCTGCACACTACAAATTTGTGACTAAATAATTTCAATATGTCCAGATAAAAAGAGAGAAAGAAAAAATCATCTAGATATTTTTCTACATCATATATCAATATTCTGAATGATGACTTTATTTTCATTTTTTAATCAGGTATTTGTCATCAACTAACCAGTATGTTTATTCAGAAATGAAACAAACCAGAGATATCTCTATTCTAAATTATCCTTTTTCCTTCTATCCTTCCTTCCTCCCTTCCATCCTTCCTTTCTTCCTTCCTTTCTTCTTTCATTATTTATCTACTTATTTTGACAAAAATCTACTGGTACACAATGATCTAAATATGCACTTCCATTGTAAGATCTGAAAATCTCATCAGATAACGCTCATTAACACCTTTAAGCTGCAAAGTTGAAATTTTGTCTTTTCTTCATGCAATTTCCAGATTCTGTTCTTTCTTGGAACACCTGTGTGTTTCAGAAAGTGGTTTTTCAAAAGAACATAGCAATCCTTTATTTTCTTATCTTTCATTTTACCTCCTCTATTTTTCTTATTGTTTTGCCATCTTAAAAATTGTCATGCTTATGATTCCATTTTCTATGAAATATGGGAAAATGAAGAGATGGGCGAAGAGAGAGGAAGGCAGATACCTGCTTTGCAACCCATTGTTCCAAACTGAGATGCAAAAACAACAAGCTGAACAGAGTCAATGTCTTGTGACCTATTTGTTTACAAAGTCAATAATCCTTGAGGACACCTGAGTTGTCCAGTTTATACAAAGCCTTATCTAGCACAGCATGGTGCCCTAATATTCTCTGTAAGACATCCATAAAGGTAAAAAAAAAAAAAAAAAAAAAAAAGGAGTAAGAAGTACCTGGACTTGTTTCAATGTTTTTTTCTTTTTAATTTGGTTTACTTTCTAAATAAAATGAAACCTCAAATTTTCAACGTCTCTTTGAAAACTGCATTTCCTGTCTCCATGGTATTTATTTCTTTTCTTATCCAACATTATTCACTACAAAAAAGAGGAAATGTTCAGTTATAAAATAGAGCCTCTCCCTGTTTAATAGAAAGAAAATATGTATCATCATATTTAGAAATTCTGGAATCACATAAAATCTTAAACCTTCAGAAGGTAAAGATCTTCAGAAAGTAAGAACAACAAGAACAAAACCTAACACACACACATTAGTTTATGAGATAATCCTTTTGTCTGAGAGATTTCACTCCCAGAGTATGCAAAATACTTTTCAAAATCTGCTTGAAATGCTGCACTGTTCAATTAGTATCTTGATTCATTGCTAACTTTAAAAATGTCTTCTAGGGGCATCTGGGTGGCTCTGTCAATTAAATATCCAAATTTGGCTCAGGTCATGATCTTGTGGATTGTGGCTTCAGACCCCGCATTGGGATCTGTGCTGACAGCTCAGAGCCTGGAGCTTGCTTCAGATTCCATGTCTCCCTCTCTCTCTCTGACGCTCCCCCACTTGCACTCTGTCTCTCTCTCTGTCGAAAATAAACATTAATAAATAAATAAATAAAAATGTCTTCTAATAACTGAATATTTTGGTTCAATAAAATTTTATAAAAATATTTCTCATTCGACAAGAAAACTTGATGGAAATAGGATTTATTCTATTGGATCTTACCACAGAAATGGTCATTATTTTTAATAAAATAATTATTTTTAACAAAAAGCATTATTGCTGAGTTCCAAATATTTGTGACATGAATACTGCATACACTTGTTTGGTAATATGTGTCTAACTTTAATATGAGTATATCTTTAAGTGCCTTGGATGAAAATTCAAAACAAAGTAAGTAAAATTTTATAGTCCTATTTTATCCTACTAGCATTCCAAATGGAACACTGGAAATGATTAATATAATACTCTTCCAATAACAGAATTTTACATGTTTAATGTATTTGGGATTTCCCCTATGACATGTCTCATCAAGCCTATTTCTAAATCTTTTAGTTGCTATTCCTTTTGATTATTCTTTCCAAGCTGCCTGCTTTGCCAACTTACTATTTATTTTCAACCCCATCGTTCTGAACCTGGTTTTATATATAAGCCAGCTCCAGGGTACATTTCCTTTTCAATAAAACAAAACAACACAACAACAGAAAACGAACCTTTTAAATGTTTTAAACGAAGCCTAGTTACCTTGAAATACAAAACTCCGACATCATCTATGTCTTTAGTTCATTTATTGACATCCAATCAGTATATTTTTCTCTTCCCACTCCCACTTCCAGATCATTGCACAACCAGATTTGATTGTTCATCTGTATCTGTGCATCTTAGTGTCCTTCTTTTCACATTGCTTACTCTCTTTCTTCTCTTAAACCTATTTTGCAACTGTGAGGCTCTGTGTCTCATTCAGGAAACTTTAGAACCCTTGACTGAATCCCATGCCTCTACTATGATCAGCCATTTCAACAATGATATTGCACAAACTCTAAAAACCAGTTTCCTTCACTTACTTTACCAAAATCAAAACCTTAGGTATCTCTATACTATATTTTCTGTGTTATTGGTTTTGGGCTGTTCTTTGGGCTCACCAAACATGCATGGAATCAATCCTACAGAGATCCTTGATGTTGCAGATCTACCAAACTACCTACAGTGTTTTAGATCATTTTTATATGCTGTAATTGTGCCCTACTTTTGCTAAAGCAGTCAACATATCTCATTTTCTATACTGTAGAAATTAAAGTAATCCAGTGTGAGATGTTTTAATATCTCTGTTCTTCAATATCTATTTTCTAGTTTTTCTTATTAAGATTAAAGTCCCAGTTAATGTCCTAAGCTCCTCTTTGCTCACTTAATTTGAATTTAATTCATTAATGATCACACTTCTTCCATGGTATTCAGATATTCTCTCTTTCTTGTCTGTTTGCTTACTACTTTTCATGCATGCTTAATTAATTCGTCCCTCCATCAAAATGCCTTCCTTCAAACTTTCTACTTTCTCATGTCATTAAACCTCTCCTTCTTCTCAATGTTAAAGGGCACAAGGAGTAATCTTTCCTTGCTTCTTGAATTTTCCTATTCCCACTCAGCTTTCCTTTCATCTCCTGTTGCCTATTTGAACAATTCCAATAAGTATACCAGCTTCCCCCTAAGAGTGTGTTTTGGTCCCAGCTTTGGAGCACTTTGAGCTCAGTTCCTGTGACATTTTACACCTTCTCCTCAGTAAGGAGTGTTCTTTCATTGATATACTGGTTGTTGTTCTTATAAATCTTTTCTAATTCTCTCCTCATGCCCTTTTGTTTTTTCTTGCCTTCATAGGTTTTTTTCCTTTCTCTGCCCTAAATGTACACATTATCAGCATTCTATCCTTTGCTTTTTCTCCTTTTCTCTCCAACACCTTTACTATGTTATAATATTTACTCCATTGTCCATATCCATTAGCTCTGTGTAGACTTGTTCCAAATATGTTCCCAGGCCAATTTCTGTCTTAAATTCCAGAAACATTTTTCCAAACGGCCACTAGAATTATCTATTTTGGTGTGCTGTCAGCACTGAGAACTCAAATTCTGTAATTCCAAGCTAATCATTAATTTCCATGAAGCGGATACTCCATTTTTGTTTTTTTAAAAAATACTCTAAGTATCTAAGACTTGTAATCTCCAGATCATTGAATTCTTTCAACCCCCACATCAAAACTAGCAGTAAAGTCCCCTTGTATCATCTTCACTGAGTTTCCTATGTACCAAGATATGTTGACATGTTATTTTTTATACTTCTTCCTTCTCTTATTTTATTACATACATCCTTCTTCAAGTTATTCAGAGGCTTCACGTAGGCTGAGGGAAAAGTGGCAGTGTCATAGGCAGAGGAAAAAGAGAAAAAAAATAATTCCACCTTTTCTTTAAAAAAAATGAAGCTTCTGTGTATTAAAAAGAAGGGTAGAAAAAAGCAGGAAATAGATAAGAAAATAGTTGAATTGGAAGGAAAACGAAGAAGATTCATCCACTGAACCTGGTAGACTAGGAGATGATTGGAGGAATACGTGGGCTGGGTCAGGGAAGTAAAATAGAAATGGGAATGTGACCTACAGGAAGGAGTGCCAGAGACAAGAGAAGGGAGCAGTGGGCATTTGGAAGAGAAGCAGATTAGTATCAGACACTGTCCCTCCTGCTGTTAGTACTGGCAAATCATGTGGAAACTAGGCCAATTATCTGCTAACCATATGCCATTGCTTGTAACATCTGCAAGACTAGCTGTTGTGGTGTGTGAACTCATGACTTCAATTCACCATAACACCGTCCAGCAGAGCAACCAACCACCCATCCCCCAACACTTGGCTAAGCCTCATCTGACTTTTCCTCTTTTTCTAATGACTCAGGATGTTGTGACAACCTCCAACAACAGGTGGATGCACTTTACATTCAGAGAGGTGATGGCAGTGTGGGAAGGAAAAGCTTGGTATCTATGCTTGAGTAAGGGCGACAACATCCTCTTACATATGGGCCCTGATACAAACACCATTAATTTATGAATCTTGCGCCACTGAAGTTGCTTCAAACATAAATTTTTACCATAAGGCAAAGAGAAAGTGTGTACATAGACAATGTATTTGGATAATCTGATGAGGGTGCACAGTCCAGAGGAATATTAGGTAAATACTCTGCAAGTAGGTTCAATCTGGGCTCCACCTTATGTTTACCCAGACAGAGCATCTTCCTTTGCAACCTTCGCTCTTACTAACCTTGTTCACTTACTGATTTTAATGTGGAAAGGGAAAAAGGGAAAGGTACGTGCAATCATCCTGCAGAGGTGCCAGCGTGGGATTGGTGGGCTGGTTCTACTAGCGCTGATGGCTGCCAGAGAGGAAGAGATATGGATAATGACAATAAGAATAAAGAAAACAATAATAAAAGCGTCTACTCCTACAAAGCAGTAGGCCTGGGCTTGAAAAATACCATGGTTGTGAAAGACAAAGAAAGATTGCAGAACTCTCATAGATCAAAGGAGACTAAAATAGCATGGGAACCAAAGGCATTCAAGCACCTGTAGTGGATCCGGATCAGGAAAAATATCATACATGATATTACGGAGCATCTGTCAAAAAACTGAATGAAGAAAGTATGTTAGATAGTAATATTTCATCGATGTCAAGATCCTTAATTTGATCATTTTACCTTGACAAGTGTAAGAAAATGTTCTTAGACGTTACAAAATAAAATTATTAGAGATAAAGTAGAATGCCATCTACAACTTTTCTTTTAAATGTTTCAGAAAAAAAAAAAAAATAAAAGCTTCAACTGATGCTTTTCAAGCTTTTGGAAGTAGAG
Source organism: Cryptoprocta ferox (assembly GCA_028646485.1). Taxonomy (NCBI): domain Eukaryota; kingdom Metazoa; phylum Chordata; class Mammalia; order Carnivora; family Eupleridae; genus Cryptoprocta; species Cryptoprocta ferox. The sequence continues at coordinate 29,873,801 of CM053559.1, read as the reverse complement.
TGAGGGTGGTTTGCTGAGGCTCCCGGAGGGCTACCACCTGGGAAGATGAAGGACATGGTATCTAACTCTTAATTGTTATCTTTGTAATGGCCCTGGGCATACCCTGAAGATTATGATAAAGAAGAGAAAGCTGGAAACCTTAGTAAAGTGTTGGAGAAGGGCAAAGAGATTAAACCCAAACCTTCTGTGAGATGAACCAGAGTAGATTCATATCATGCCGTCCAACAGAGTATTTTCCTTCAGGGCTGCTGGGCCCAAAAAGAGGCAACTGTGAAACAGAAACCATTGGAAGATAATGAAGAGATTACACAGAGATGAGTGGTCTTGTTGCTAGTGACCACGTCATTGGAATTGCTCACTGGCAAACACTTGAGCCATCTCCAAAGACAATGGCTGGAGGCCTGCACCTACATAGCTTAAGCCTTAAAAGAGCTTATGAAAGGCTCAGAAAAACTCTTGAAAGACTTGCAACTTAATGCTTTTCTTTCTTAATCATGTATAGACATAAATAGATAACTAACATAACATTTATTTACACAGAAATCATGTAGAAAGGTAAGATCGTTGTTTAAAAAAAAAACAACTAAAATGATTTTGGCAGCTCTAAGAAAAAAAGGCATTGATAGTATTATTTATTTCGATTTTTAGAATTTATAGATGGGCAAAACAGAGTCTGAAAAATAAGGGGAAGAGGGGAGGCTCCCTTAACATCACTGTCCGATTCTGTGTCATAGATCTGTCTGGGCAGAGACTCCCTCACCCAGTGCTGGCTAGCAGCCCTCGGGCGCTCAGATAAACACTGATTACTAAGAAATTTCTCAGCTGTTTAGGGAGTGAGCTGAGCTTGATAGGAGCTGACACAGGTGTGCATGTCATTAACCTCCGCAAGTTCTTTAGACAGGCCATAAGGGCCCGAGGGCTGCTCAAGTAGCACCTTTGGACATATTAAGGAAAAGGGAATAATAGTGGTGGTGGAAGGTGTTATTTTTCTTCAGCAGAAAAGCTTTCTGAGATCATCACAATTTATATATTTTATATATATGCATATATGTATGTATGTAGGTATAGGCACATACATATGTAAATAATATAGGAATAAACATATACATATAGTTAATAAAGAAAATAAAGTATATTAAATATATATATCTTCCAAATTTACTTACTGTTATAAGTTCTTTGGGGATATGAAAGTTATTCTTGTCTAGCAGAATTTGAGTTTTCTAAATGTGCTAGAATAGGATATTTTCTAAACCAAAGGGTGCTCCAATCATCATGTAAAAATGTATTTTTTTCTGAAAACAAATCTGAATAACTGAATGGACATTACAAACAAATAAATCTGCTAATTTTGCCTTGTACCTAAAGCATCTCAATTTTATGGCTATTTTTTGGAGAGCAAAGGAAGGCAATCCTTAGAAGAGGATATATGTTCAAAGGAAGGAAGATGTAGGTGGGGAAGCCAGCACGAGGAGAGAAGTGAGTGAGGGAAACTGGAGAGGAGGCTGGTCAAAGCTAAATGTTCGCATTCTGTTATAGGGACATTGTAATTCCTTCAAGCTCTAAACTTTAGAATGATTTGTCCTCACTAAAAACTCTTGGATTAGGAGTTTCTTTTCTACAACTAAGATTTTGTAAGTTTCACACCATTCTGCAATATTTATCCTGGGTTTTCATATATGGCTTCAGACACTTCATGCGGTTGCATACTGGCACCTCAGACTGGCTTTCACACACCAAGTTCAAACTCCTATGAGCAAATTCATAACATTTCAAGCTATTTTCTGATGACACTCTGCAAACCAAGAACTTTTTACAGTATCATCATCTCTATCAGAGTACTTTGCGTTTGTTCATAGCAATTTAAATCTTCTCATTTTTCAGTGTTTTGAGGTTTATGAAATGAATGGAATATAGATAAATAAAAATGATACCACTAGTATTAAATACAACTACTCATTAAATGAATATAAATAGATAAAGCGGAAACTAGGTGTTTTACAAAGAGCAAACCTTTGACCAACAATTGCATTACAATTTGACTTAAGCCAGTCAACTTACCAATTTGGTTAAAGTACTCAAGAGAAAGAAAAGACACAAAATACTGAAGGTATGTAATTAAAAGTTGTCTAAAGAAGGAGGTAGAGTTAATGGATTTGTATTTTGAGATAATTTTATATTCAAATGTAGTTGTAAGAAATAGAGAAACCCAGTGCATTTTTCACTCAGTTTTCCACAATGGTAAATATTGCCATACTCTACTACAAAATTAAACCAGAAAATGGACATTGGTACAATTCATTGGCATTATTTAGATTTCACCATTTTTACAGGCACTCATGGTTACTGGATTTTATAATTTTTAACTAAATAAAAATGTGATCCTTCAAATGGAACATCTAAGTCTATGGAAAGTTTTAAATATTTGGCTTTTAAATCTTTTTAGGAATGTAGTATGTATGAAAATGTATGATATCGCTTTATCTTGAATGTATCCTAACATCCTCTACTGTAGACTGACATTTCAGAATTTCCTTTTTTTTAATGTTTATTTATTTTGAGAGAAAGAGAGAGAATGAGAGTGGCAGAAAGAGAGAGGGAGAAAGAGAATCTCAAGCAGGCTCCTCGTTGTTGGCGTCAGAGCCTGAAGCTCCATCTCACAAACGGTGAGATTATAACCTGAGCTGAACACTTAACTGACTGAGACACCCAGGCACCCCAATTTCAGAATTTCTCATTTGGTAAATCACATCTGAGCAGTCTCTTATTGGCAAAAAGAATAGTCAGCAATATTAATGTTCTTTATAGGTATTCCTTTTAAGAAAATGATTTATTACAGGAGAAACTTAACAGAGGACCATGGGGGGAGGGAAAGGGGAAAAAATAGTTGGGGAGAGGGAGGAAGGCAAACCATGAGAGACTCTTGAATACTAAGAACAAACTGCGGGCCACGGGGGTGGGGGAGAAGGGAAGAGGGGTGATGGGCATAGAAGAGGGCACTTGTTGGGATGAGCATTGGGTGTTATATGGAAACCAATCTGACAATAAACTTTAAAAGAAAAAAAAGAAAATGATTTATTTATAGATAAATCGTATGGATATAATAAGCTTAGAATATAACTTATTTAATTACCTAATGAACTTTTAGGGTATACTTTCTCCATTCTTTGTAATAACATTGTGTTTATATGTTAATGCTTATAAAACATTCTTTACTTTGGTGCAAGCCACATGTAAATGAGTATAAAATACATTGTGGGTACAGTCCAAGAGAGGTATCTGGATGTCTGAGGTAGGAAGTAACAAATAACCATGGGCGTGGAGGGGTACATTTCAGAGAACATTCAAACCTAGACTCATAATCTTCTAGGAGAAATCTGGGTGATCTACGCAATCTATTATATTATTGAAGTGAAGCATGAGAGACAAACCTTTCTTTTAAAGGAGTGTAGCAGCAATTTACAGTTTACACAGTCTGTTGAGAATGTGTGTGTGGCAGATGGAGACACTGAACCTAATGTTCAAACTTTGGAGAAAAAGAAAACCCTGATACAAAAGCATTGTTATTCAACACCACAGGGTTAGAATATGGAATGGTATGAAGTTAACAGGAGGGTCAATGGGCAACATAGAACCAGAAGAACTGTAGAATGAGCAGATCCGCTAAGGCTGAGGACATAGATTCAGTGCCTACAGTGTGACATACAAAATAAAAGTCCCTTACAGAATAGGGCCTGAAAAAGTACCGGTCAAAATTTGAATACAGGTTTCCACACAAGGCATTATATAGTCAGTTCAGGTGTCTGTATGCCTCTTTTTTTTTTAATGTTAATTTATTTTGGAGAGAGAGAGAGAGAGAGAGAGAGGATGAGTTGGGGAGTGGCAGAGAGAGAGGGAGACAGAATCTGAAGCAGGCTCCAGGCTCTGAGCTGTCAGCACTAGAGCCCAAGGTGGGGCTCAAACCCACAAATGGTGAGTTCATGACCTGACCTAAAGTCGGACACTTAACCAACTGAGCCACCCAGTATGCCTCTTTTTAAGATACAGCACCAAGAAAGAAAAGAATCCTAACAGCTTTAATTAGCTCTAATATTTGACTTTCTCAAAAGAAATCTTATCTCCGTACTAGTTGCACACCTTCATTACTTGGATTTCCTTCACAGTAAATCAAATTGCAATTGCTGTAACCTTTGGCTTCCCATCTTCTATACATACAAGAGATTTAAACACTTGTCTTACCTAGGACTTATTTAAGCTTTGAATGAACTAGAACTAAAATAGGTGGACTGATTAAATATGTCAACAATTCTCTTTCTTTTACAGAGCATGTTTTCATTTTATAAGAGATAAATGAGTTAAAAAAATACTATTTTAAAGGCTGTAGACTATTTCTCGTTATATCTTCTCTTAAAAAGATTTTTTATTTAAGTTTTAATAAAATACTTCTCAAAGAATAACAAAACATGCATATACTGTCTAGACTTGTTACCTTGCCTTTAGCTATATCTTAATTTGAAACAACTAGGTGAGATTGGAAGAATAAAAGATAAACCAGTAAATCTGCTGAAAATTAAAAATTGGTAAACATAAAGTGAATAACATAAATAGCTATGATGTAGAACATATGGGTAAAAATCAGAAAAATTGGAATAGACATTAATAAATGCATTCATTTGTGCTATAACATTTTGGTTTTGGTAAAGCTTTCTGTAGGAGATTTTTCACATTTCCAATTTCTGGCATCAGCCTGGGGAAAGATTCTCCAATAGTACATATTTTAAAACAGCAAAGGTAAGATTATTTAAGGCAGATTGAATTACACTTCATTCACATAACTTGTCATATTCAATAAGTGAGAGCAAGAGTTCAATTAGAAGTATTTCACACAATAGAGTTATAGAAATTTTCCTCACAATTTTACAAAAGTTTAGGAGGCCATCAGGAATTTCATCCTCCCTCAGTTTTCCTTATTAAAGAATGTGAGCCATTTTCTTCAAGTGATAATATAAATATATCATTGTAATAAATGATGATTCCCCCCTCCATTGGTAAAAAATGAATGATCCACAAATATATGAAACTACATTAAACCTCATTAATAAGTAGGGAAATAAAAATTAAAATCACAAGGCAATACATCTTAGTAGATAAACATTTGCCAGTTAGAATTAGCTAAAATTCTGAAAATAACAAGCGTGCATTTTATAAGCCCTATGGAAAACTATCTAGTAATTCCTTTTAAATTTGGAGATAGCTATTCCTCATGGCCTAGAATTTCACATCTATCAATGTGTCAATAATTTTAAAACTTTACAAACCAAATCATGACAAGTATGGAAAGCAGAGTATATCCTAAAATATTGTTATTTTTTTTAATGTTTTTTAATTTATTATTTTTTAGAGAGAGAGAGAGAGAGAGTGTGTGTGAGCAGGGGAGGGACAGGGAGAGAGGGAGACACCGAATCTGAAGCAAGCTCCAGGCTCTGAGCTGTCAGCACAGAGCCCAAGCTGGGGCTTGAACTGATGAGCCACCAGACTATGACCTGGGCCGAAGTCAGATGCTTAACCAACTGAGCCACCCAGGCACCCCTATACTATTGTTTTTATAAAGCATAAATTTATGCAACCACCCTGGAAGGAAAAATGTAGCAGAGATAAAAATGCACACACTCTATGACCCAGCTAATTCTATTTTTACATATATTCATTGGAGGACACTCACACATGCATACAAAGAGACATTGAAGCATTGTCTACAATTTTGAAATTTTTTAAGTAACCTCACTCTCCATCAATGGTAGAATAACTAAATACACTTTGGAGTACTTATATAAAAATACAATAAAAGTTAAAATATATGAACTGGAGAGCTATACATTTTCAACTTGAATAAATCTTAAAAATGTATTGAATGATGTGATGAGAATGGCTCTTCACCTCTGTGATCTTCCTCCCCAAACCAGCCTAATCATGATGAAAACATCAGGGAAATATTGACTAGGGGACATTCCACAAAATATCTGATTAATAATTTTCAAAATTGTCAAGGTCATTAAAAAAAAAGGAGTTTCTGAGAAACTGCCTAAGCCAAGAGGAATCTAAGAAGATGTGACTATTAAATGTAGGTGGTATTCTGGATGGGAGATCCTGGAATAGAAAAGGACCTTAGATTAAAAATTATTGAAATCTAAATGACCTTTAGTTAATAATAATGTGTCAATATGGGCTTGTTAAAGATAACAAATGAGCCATACTAATATAAGATGTTAATAATAGGCATCTTCTAAATCCCTCCTGCAACGACCCTCAACCCTGTCCCTTGAAAACATCACACCTTCTTTTAACTGCTGATTTTGAAAAGCAATTGCAGATTTACAAATTTTCTATTTAAAATGATTCTGAGAGCACCTGGGTAGCTCAGTTGGTTAAGCATCAACTTCAGCTTAGGTAATGATCTCAAGGTTTGTGAGTTCAAGCCCCGCATCGGGTTCGCAGCTGACAGCAGCATGGCGGAGCCTGCTTCAGATCCTCTGTCCCTTCTCTCTCTGCCCTTCTCTGACTTGCATCATCTCTTTCTAAAATGAATAAACCTTTAAAAAATAAATATTTAAAACATAAAATGGTTCTGCGTACTCAAATAAATCAACATGCGTCAGTTCGTGATTTTAGGGAGAACACAAATAGCTTCATGACTTAAAATCACCAATATCAAAAATATAATTTTCCCTACTGGGTTCTTAAGATTCAAGACTCTTTTCTCCAACTATAGAGAAGTTCTCCTATAAAATAACACGCAGAAAAAAATCATGACTTTAGTAAGTTAAATAGAAACTGAATTCTCCAAAGGATTATATAAAGAAATAATAGATGAATTCAGTTGGTTTGAAGGCCTAGTGAATTTAGTTAACTCTCAGAGTTATGACCTTTTTTAATATTTACTTTTGAGAGAGAGAGAGAGAGCAAGTTGTGGCTGAGATCATAGAATTTTCCCATTGGAAATTGGACTCAAAATCACCTCCTTTGTGGTTATATCTTTACCTAAGATGTAAAAAGCTGAGAAGTAGCTAGGGAAAGCAGGTTTCATATATTGCCGAGTATCTCACCAACCCCTTCACTTTTTAATACAGTATCAATAACTTCTAAGGTATACATAATCCAAAAGAAGTTTGAGTAGGCCTAAATGTGAAGGTTTTAATTAAGAATTTATTGGACGCCTCGGTGGCTCAGTCAGTTACATGTCTGACTCTTGGTTTCGGCTCAGGTCATGATCTCATGTTTCATGCACTGACAGCGCAAAGCCTGCTTGGTATTCTCTCTCTCTCTCTCTCTCTCTCTCTCTGCCCCCTCCCCCATGCTTTCTCTCTCTCTCATAAAATAAATAAACATTTTTAAAAAAGAAATTTATTTTTTCAGAGAAGTTTTGTGTTCACAGCAAAATTGAGCAGAAAGTACAGAGAGTTCCTATATATCTCCAGTCCCCCCAATACACACAACCTTTATCACTATCAAAAATCTCACATCAAAATGGTATGTTTGTTACAATTGATGAATCTATACTGATACATTATTAACCACCCAAACCCAAAGTTTATGCTAGGATTCACTCTTGGTGTTGTCCATTCTTTGGGATTGACTGATACATAATGGTATGGACCCACCATTGTCGTATCATACAGAATAGTTTAAATTCCCTAAAAATCCTCCATGTTGTGCCTATTCATTGTTGTCTTCTCCCTAATCCTTGGCAACTACTCACCTTTTTACTGTCTCCATAATTTTGCCTTTTCCACAAAGTGGGAATCATAAACCTTTTCAGATTGGCTTCATCCACTTAGTTATATGCATTTAAGCTCCCTCCATGTCTTGTCAAGGCCTGGTAAGATTAATTTTTAAAAGATTTTGAGAAAAAAATATGTAACATGAGAGAAGCAAGGTAAAGGAAGGCATTTTACAACTTTTACCCAAGACTGTTTCCACTTTGTCATAGAATCTGCACAGCGATCCTTTCTTCCTAATCTAAACACAGCTCGAAAGAGTCAGAGCATGGTGATGTGCAGCTGGAAGAAAGATCCTTCACATTTCATTTTTGTTTATCTGGCCTAGATAATCAAATAAATCAGATTGCGTTAACTTTGAAAATATCATTGTGTGCATACATCAAACTTTGCTATGAAATATACTCCTATTGTATTCCCTACTTCCGTTAGTGGCATTACCAGTCACCAGTATCAGACGCGTGGTATTCATCTTTGATTCTTCTGCTCTCACCCCTCCCATGTTAAATGGTCACCAATCCTGTCTGCTTAGAGCTGTTACTTGGTATGAAGAAATGAGGTAGCTTATTCATTCAGGCTTTATATCTTGCAGTGAAAATGGCAACATGAGGTAGGGCCCTTATAGGGCTTTGCATAGTAAACTCAACAATTCTCACCAACCCCCACCCTTGGCAAAATCAATTCAAAGGCTCCTCTTCTTTGCTTTTGTAGCCCCTCCAATGTTACAGGTATCAAGGGTACTAATTATGTTTTTACTTGTTCGTAGAGTGATGCTGTGTGCCAGTTGAGGGCAGGGACTGTGCCTGCTTTTCATCTTTGTAACCTCAATGGCTAGCAAATGAAAGGAGTAATTGAATCTTTTTCTGAGTGCCAAAAGAACACAAAATTGTGCTAATTGTTGGAAGAAACATGAATAAGACACTGTTTCTATCCACACAGATTTTATAGGGCAACTGCAAAACCACAAGAAGGGCAGCCAAGAAAATGGTAACACGAACTAGCTCAGAAAAAAGCTTCTGATTCTACACAACCAAAGAAAGAAATACTTATTAATACTGAGGAAGCCTGAGATCCCAATTCACAAAACCCAATGTCTAATATTATGTGTATCTGGAGTTCCCATGACACCTCACATGCCACAGGTCACCCCTAGTTCAGCGTGCCCTGTTTTGGACGGTGTATTCACCATCCAATTGTCTATAAAAAAAGAACTTGACAATCACCCTGGATTCTTCCACCTGTCTCATCTGTAGCCTTTCAGTTGGTTACTGAGTTCTGTGACTTATACTTTACATATATTTTATAAATATGTCTCTTCACTCTTTCACTGACACCATTTATTTAATCTAGGCACCTAACCTTTTTCCTGTGGGTCATTTCACATTTCTAGTTTCCTAGCCCCTGTTTTTTGCCCTCCAAATACTTCCTCAAATTAATTTCTCACATTATCACAGAGTGTCACATCAAATGTAAATAAGATCACGTTGTTCCTTTGCATCCTATCAGTAATACTTGGCCACGTTGACATAATGATATATAAGACCCTTTGTGATTTAGCCTTGAATTTAGCTTCATACACTCTAAGTATCCCTGTCCAATTTTTACATTTCAGCATTACTGAATTACCTCTAATTATTCATCAGGTCTACATGACTATAGCTTTTGTTCTATCTCCACCTAAAACTACTTATTGTTTGCAACTGGCTTTCCCATCATTCCTATTCTTGGCCCACCTTACTCTTCAGTAAGAATCTTGTATTCCTGAATGACTTCTATGTGCTTCTGGAGTATCTTATGCATCTTAGTACCTATTAAAATATAACCAAAATTATTTGATTGCCTGTATGCCATTTCTTCTAGATAAACTCTGAAAAGCATGTATGAAGTCTATTCATTATTTATATACTAAACAAGAATCATAAATGTTTAAATATTTGCCAAACTGTAACAAAACAATATAAAGCATCATCAATGAGAAGAAAAGGAAGCGATCTGGAAACCAGAAACTTACTTCTAGAAAAAATTTGATGAATTTAATATTGATTAACAGTGAGATGTTCACCTGCTATATAAAATATTGAATAAATTGACCTAAAAAATGTCTTCCTCAGAGTTAGTCTTCAATAAACTATTATCTTAATGCCTTGAAAATCCATCCAGTTTAAGGGTATATGCATATTAAAAGTAGGCTTTTGGGGTGCCTGGGTGGCTCAGTTAAGTAATCGACTTCAGTTCAGGTCATGATCTCACTGTTTGAGCCCCTCTTTGGGCTCCGGACTGACAGCTCAGAGCCTGGAGCTTGCTTCGAGTTTTGTATCTCCTTCTCTTTGTGCCACTTGCCCACTTGCACTCTGTCTCTCAAAAATGAATAAATATTAAAAAATTTTTTTAAGAGGTACATTTTGACTCTGGAATTACTTCAATAAATATTGGAAGTTTTACTTTCAAAGAATAATGCTAGTTGCCAGGAAATTTGCAAGTCTGTTCAGGTCAAATCACTTAGATGATTTACTTTTCTAGCCTTTTAATACTTTAAATAAAAGCCTAGTCATTTATAATGGATAATTAGCCCACTTTTAAAATCTGCTTAGTTTTTAAAAAGCAAAAAAGAAAAACAAGGTCAAAGCATTCAATCATAAAATAAGGAGGGAGAAAAAAGAGGATCAAGAAGATAAAATAGGAAAAGGTGTAATTCTCATGCTTTAAAAATGATTTCTATTTTCCATGAACTGAATAAAACTATTTAAATGTTCTTCACATAAAAATGGAAACATTTTGCAATTATTAATTACAACAGTAGGTGAGAATTTGTGTAGGCTAATTAAATCTCAGTGAAAACTTGCTTATAAGACATTATCTGATTAGACTTCAGAAAATCTTATTAGGAATGTTTCCAGACATGTTTTTTTGTTAAGTTCAACATTAGGTAGGAATTTGTTTAGACTTTTTAAATCATGTAGCTTTATGATAGTAGAAGAGAAGAACATTAAACAGTGAAAAACACACACACACACACACACACAAAAAAAAAAAACCATGAAAAATATGGTTACTTCAGTAACTCTGCCAGGAAATTTTATTGAGAATATTAGTGTCTAGATATCTAAATGGATAAAGTAGCCAGTGAAGTTCCTGAGCAGAGGGATAATTTTAAGCAATTATGTTAAATGAAGCAAGACAATCCACAAGTAAGAGTACATAAGAAGGTTTCCCCCCGTATCCTTAATGGAGGGGATGAGCACAGACTTTCAGGGTATGGGATCAGCTCAGGGCCACACCCTGCATACCAGAAATTATTTTAAATTAAATCTTTATTCATGCATCACCCTTAGGAACATAAAATCCTCTGTACCTTTTGGGTGCAGAATGACACACCAGCAGAAGCCGTATGACACCATTAAAAACATATTAGTAAAACAAGCTGTTGCGTGTTCTGCTGATAAAATAACAACTTAGAATGAGTGATGACTAAATCCTTCATTTTTCTTTCTCACCCAACACACCCTTTTCTGAACTCTGCCAGAATGCAACCAGCACCCCACAGTTATAACTGCATTTACATGTCTCTTACTGGGAAGTGCAAGCCCTCGTCCTTGTCAGAAAACCACCGGGTGATTTCCGACTGAAGATCCTTTGTCACTGACAGACCACTGTTTCTTCTTACAAATCCATTCCCTTCCAAGTTACATAAAACGACAATAAAAAGAAAATGTACTTTTCTGCCTCTCATGGTCCTATTGTGCGAAGCTTGCTTTATTTGAAACGAATTAAAATATGAGACCAAACGTAAAGAAGTATACTCACAAGTGTGGTTCATGTTTCTGTATATAATCATTCATTTTCAGCGATTAAAATTGAAAGGGAATTATCATTTACATCCACTCTGCATATTTAGGACAAGATACGTTTATACACGTTTTTATGGAGACTGATAATGTCATTGAGATAGTCGAATAATGATTTGAGATCATTGTTTTGCCTTATAGATTTTTAAGTGTCCCCAAATTAGCAAAAGGATTCCTTATATAAACAATGAGAGGTAACAAAGCAATAATTCACAAGATAGAGAGACAGCAATCAGTAAAAAATAGGGAAAATATGAGGAGCAAAAGATTTCTCAGAAATATCCAAAACAATGTTCATTCAAGCAAACATCAAGTATCAATTTTTTCATTAACTAGCTTGTCAAAGGAAAATTAAGTTTCATATGTTAGTGGGGTATAATCAGATAGCCTTTCCAGAAAGCAACTGGCTAATGTAAAACCAGAGATATATTCAGGGTTTTTACCAAATGAATCCAATCCAAAAGTGTCACATGTATCCTAAGAAAATGTGGAAATAATATACTAATGTAATTTTTCTTACAATATTAATTCTTACTCAAAGAAAATGGAAATTGATTTTAAAGTCCAAGATTCGTGGTGGCTAAATAAATTTAGGGAGATCTGATTAATGTCAGAATATTACCTTACCACTAAATATTATGGGTATTATTTCTATTCTTATGACATGAAAATATTTATTGATAGTGTTCAGTGAAAGAGTTGTGTTCCCAAAGGTTTGCCTGTTAAATTATAAGCTGCATAATACATGCTGAGTACAAGCTAGAGGGAAGTGGACTAATATAGTATTAAAGGATAATATAATGATGCATTTCACTCTATTTCCCATTCTATTTTCTTAAAGTTAAGAGAAGGTAGTTACAGTACTCTTATAATAGTAAAAAATAATTAAACAAATAGAAGAAAATAGAAGGATAGTAAGACTCCAAATGTAAGAAAAAACTGACTAATGCAGCATTAACACAGTGGTACACTGAACTTACCCAAGAATAAAAGCATAACAATGACAGTGTTTCCATGTTGATTTGATAGGATTTAATCATCAGTTATTTGGTTTGACCACATTTTACATTCTTTCATCAAATACTGTAAATAGCTTATTTAAAAACGCATTCCTTGGCTTTGGATTGAGAGATTTGGAGAGATTAGAGTCCAGTAAACTTAGTGAAATTTATTTTATTTTTTTAATTGTATTCACTTAATTATTTTATTAAAGTAATCTCTACACCCAACGTGGGTTCAGACTCATGACCCAGAGATGAAGAGTTGCTCTTCCCATTGAGCCAGCCAGGTGTCCAGTC
>CM053559.1:29793698-29860383 GCA_028646485.1 Cryptoprocta ferox | reverse complement strand
TTTGATTGGAGCATTCAGTCCATTTACATCCAGTGTTATTATTGAAAAATGTGGGTTTGGATTCATTGTGTTCTCTGTAGAGTTCATGCTTGTAGTGTTGTCTCTGGTACCTTGTATTCCTTGCAACATTTTCCTCATAGAATCCCTCTTAGGATTTCTTGTAGGGCTGGATTGGCGGTGATGAATTCTCTCAATTTTTGTTTATTTGGGAACACTTTTGTCTCTCCTTCTATTTTGAATGACAAGCTCGCTGGATAAAGGATTCTTGGCTGCATATTTTTCCTGTTAATCACATTGAAGCTTTCCTGCCATTCCTTTCTGGCCTGCCAAGTTTCGTTAGATAGGTCTGTAACCACTCTGATATGTTTCCCTTTGTATGTTAGGTTTCTTTTATCCCTAACTGCTTTCAGAATTCTCTCTTTATATTTTGCCAGTTTTACTATGATATGTCGTGCCGAAGGTCAATTCAAGTTATGTCTTAAGGGGTTTCTTTGGGCCTCTTGGATTTCAATGTCCATTTCTTTCCCCATATTCGGGAAGTTCTCAGCTATAATTTGATCAAGCACCCCTTCAGGACCTTTTCCTCTTTGTTCTTCTTCAGGAATTCCTATGATATGGATATTGTTCTGTTTGATTATATCACTTAGGTCTCGAATTCTCCTTTCGTGCTCCTGTATCAATTTCTCTCTCTTTTTCTCGGCTTCCTCTTTTGCTATAGCTGTGTCTTCTAATTCACCTATTCTCCTCTCTGCCTCTTCAATCTTTGCAGTGGCCGCCTCCATTTTATTATGCACCTCATTTATAGCTTTTTTTAACTCGTCGCAGGTATTTTGAAGGTCCTTAGTCTTTGTATCAATAGCTTCTCTGATGCTTTTTTCAAGTCCAGCGATTAATTTTCTGACAGTTATTCTAAATTCTTGTTAAGTTAGGTTGCTTAAATCTGTTTTGAGCAGTTCTGTGGCTGTGACTTCTTCCTGGAGTTGCTTTAGAGGAGAGTTCTTTCGTTTTGTCATTTTGGCTAGCTTTCTGTCTCTTGTCAGTTTTAAAAGCTTGTTATGTACTGTGCACCTGTTAGTATTCCTCTGTTAAAGGAGACTCATTGACTGTCCAGGCCCTGTCGTTTCTGGAAGTGTTCTTTTAATGGTGTTTCTCGGTTTCTCTTGTTGTGCCTTTTATTATTTTACTTCCCTACTCAGTGATATTTGGGACTCTCCACCATGTGTACTTTGGCTAGTTTCTTGAGGTATCCCTGAAAAGAAAACAGACAAACACACAGGGAACAAAAGTATGCGAACATACAGAGAAATCAAACAAACAAGGAAACCAAAAGGGGAAAGGAAATAAAGAAATGGAAAGGAAAGAAAAGAAAAGAAAAAGAAGAGAAGAAATAAAAAAAAGGGGGGGACAGAGACAGCAAAAGACTATGGACAGTTTAAAAGTGTATAACCGGCCGAGGGGGAGACATAAGAATGAGATAAGGGAAAATATATCTGGGTGGTGAGGGAAAAAAAGGAGAAGAAAAGAAAAAGGAGAAAAAAAAAGGCAGCTCTCACATGCGATGGGCATGGTTTGGTGTAGGTAGGTCAGGTCTTGGGGGCTGTTCTCTGAGGCGCCCCAAACTCTGCTCAAATCAAGCATTGCAAGCCGCTCTTTTGAGTCCAAATCCCTGTGCCGAGGGTAAGCCAAGTTGTATTTTCCAAGCTCTGCCTCACTTCTAAATCCTAGTCCATGCACTCTAATGCTGCCACCAGAGATGAGATGCACTCCCGCTGGCGGCCTCCCAACCGGATCTTGCAGGGGGCGGGGGCTGTTTTTCCTGGTGCCGCCTGGTATGGGCGCCCCTGCCGCTGAGTCTAAGGAAGAATTCATGAGCTAGATGGGACGGATTTCTCTCCCCGCGCCCAGTGGTTATATATGGGGTGACAATATCTCTCTCCTGCCAAGGGTGAGTTTTTTATCTCTTCTTTAGAGACAGTTCTATGAGCGTTTTCAGTCTCTCTTTCTCTTCCCCTTGTCTTTCCAGGGAACGGCACGCTCTCCCTGTGTTGGGCTGGGGCTCCCACCCCTTGGTACCTCTGGGGCCCGGCCCGGTTTTTAATTTCCCCAGTTCTTACTCACTCACTCAGGCATCTTTGAGGTTGTCTTCTTTCTGGAGTCTGTGTTCTCCTCCCACTCTTGCAGATCAGAGTATTGCCTCTTTAGTCCTTCTCAGTTTAATAGATGAGGGTGGGCGAGGATTACAAGGCTCCTTACTTCTCTGCCATCTTGCCCTTCCTCCGCATAAAAACTTTGTATATTGGATTTCGGAGAGTTAATCCTTTTCAGCCCTGGTCACTTGTAACATCTTCATTAGAGAACCTTTATTTACAGCTAAAGTCAGAAGCCCTTTGGCTCTGAGACCCCACTCCTGTGGAGAAGTGATGTCTGTAGGATCCCTGATGGCCACTCTCTTTTTTAATTATTTTAAATGTTTATTTATTTTTGAGAGACAGAGCATGAGCAGGGGAAGGGGAGAGAGAGGAGACACAGAATCTGAAACAGGCTCCAGGTTCTGAGCTGTCAGCCCAGAACCCAACATGGGGCTCGAATTCACAAACCACGAGATCATGACCTGAGCGGAAGTTGACCACCTCACCAACTGAGCCACCCATGCACCCCAAGCTATGGCGAAGTTATACAGGGAAAATTGTTCAAATTGCAGAGCAAGAACTTAAAAGTAGCAGTATGGCCACCTGATTATTTTACAATGACTCCCAATGGCACTGATATCTGATTTGTAAATTCCTCTCAGATTTTATTTGGTTGGCTGAACAAGAAATGGGAATCGATTATTATTTTCTAGATGGTTATACTACTTTTATAAGTATAATAAGGTCAAAGATAAAATGCCTCTCCTTACTTAGATATATATTGACTAAAGCAAGTAAAATGAAATAAATCATGAGTATCCTGTGGGTTATTTTATCTTCACACATTTATTATTTATTCAACAAATAATCATTGAATACCTCCTACATGTCAGACGTCATATAAGCTCTAAGGATATGATGATGAACAAAAGAGAATATCTTCTATTTGTCCTTTTGGAATTTATGATTTATGCTTCCCCAAAGAGTAACAGCCCTCAATGGTCCCTCACACCTATCTGTGAGCACAGACATTTCCTAATTTTAAATTCCAGTCTTACAGCAACTTGTAAAATAGCATCGAAAAGCCTCAGGGTGAATGAGTGCTGCTGGCAAGACACTATACTGTCAATCCCAGCAAGGTACAACCACTGTCAGCCTGAAGTGACTTCTATGTTTCTGAAATGAAAATCAGAATGAGCAGGAGAAAGAAAAGTGGTAGTCAGTGGAAGAAAACAGTAGAATATGAGGACACTTATTTCTGCTCTACCACAAGAACGAAATGCAGTAAAATTGGATTGCAAGCAACTTGTTCTGAGAGAATTCCTCAAGATGAGTGAACATTTCCAATAAATTTTAACTTGATAAAAGAGCAATGTCTTGCAATATGAGTAGTATGGGATGCTGAAGGTCACATGATCACAAACAGCCAATGATTCACCCCTCTCTCTCTCCCCCTACCCCAGGGGTCCCCCCCATCTCTCTCTCTGTGGGATTGTGGGTGATCATCTCCCATGCTCATATGCTCACTCTCAGGCCACAGTATTTGGCAGAAATCAGTGATTTTTAAGAATGTTGCAAGGTGCACACAACTGGCACTAGTGTATTTTTTGTCATTTCCAAGCACCTATGGACAGTCCTTTGCTTTTCCATACAAGGGTAAGTGTAAGAATGCTCTGCTGTATTCTAGGTCAGGCTGCCTGCAGACACAGATCCTGTCCTCTGCGGCCTTATTGCCAGTTACATCAAATACAATATATGACAAGAGTTTATTAATTTGGTACCTTCGTCAACATCCTTTAGCGACAGTGAAAGTCATCCTACACAGTAACCCTCCTCTCTCTTGCCTTCCTCACACCAGCCACAAAGGTTTTCAAAGGTAAGTATGGGTTAATTTATTCATTTTGATTTATAATTTTGTTTTTTTCTATATTATTTTAGAATATAGAAATATTCTATTATAATAGAATATAAAAATACCTATTATATCAAGGTATGTTAATCATTTTTATACGAAAATCTTTGGTTTGTGGAATGAATCATCTGAGTTTCCATTACTTCTTATGGGAAATTCACTTTGATATACAAGTGGTTTGGATTACAAGCATGTTTCTGGAATGAATCATGCTTGCAAACAAAGGTTTTACTGTACTTGGTTCCAAATTAATTATGAATCTATTGTATGTATAATTATTGCACATACCTATATATTTTCAATCCCTGAAATTCATATTGATTCTATTTTCAAAATACTGAAAATTGACACTATGATTTCTTTTTCAAAAAAAGACTATAAGCTGATGGCTTATTGACATAATCTTGTCTGATGTGCTTCTCTCTATATTTCTATGGATACATAAACAAAACAGAAGTAGGAGTCCTGAACCAAACAAAACAATAAGTCAAAATCCTTTCTTGCAGGAAGACACAACTATGGTGTGTTTCACTGAAACCCTTACTACTCAGTATATTTTCTTTAAATCAAAATTCTTTGCTGATGGATAACAACCTCTTTTCAAAAATATTTTGTCCTTGCTCTGTCAATTCTAATGCTTTGTTATGGTCAAGGTTCATTCAAGCACGTGCTGGGCCATGAAATATACTGAATAACATGCCTTTGGTTTTTTGTGTTTTTGTTTTAATGTTGAAGATTCCTGTGTAGTTATAAAGAAAACTGATTCCTTTCAAAGGTCAATTCTCCACCCCACTCCTGTCACCCCACCACTCTAATGAAGTCACTGGAAATAGTTTTTACAGAACTGAAAGCTTTTTGAAAATAGAAATTTGGTCTACAATGAGTAGAAAAAGTATTCATTGAAAGTCAGATATTTTTAGAGTAGAGAAATGAAAAAGTGATTATTGGAGTGTTTTACTGGATAACCAGAAAGATGCCCTTGATACTTATTTTATTCTGGTAGTCAAATCCACTGAAGTAAAGGTTCTTATTTACAAGCTCATGGCTATTGCTGTTGCTGAGACCAAAGATAAATAATGAAGAGAAAGTACATCCTATCAGAAAACCTTGTTCTGTTCTCACAATTCATTCTTTTGTCACCATTTCTGATTGTGGAAAATGAAGTAATTAATGGCAAAACACTTCTTTAGCCTAAATGATAGACATGAACTCCAGAGGAACTTACAACAGAGCCAGTTTTTGAAATTCTAGTGCCTTATTTCTATCTGTCATTATGCTGTGCTGATTTATTTAGGATTAGAGCCTAATTTGACTCCCCCCAAAAATACATTATCTAATACAAGTGATGGGAAATGACCCCTGGCAAAACCTATTGTTCCACCTCCCCCAGACACCACTGTAAAGTCATACTTTTGTCTTATACATTTCAAAAGATTTGTGTTAAAAAACTTCATAAAAGAGACTTGCAACACGTTTCTTGTGGAAAATTCTGGTGAAAGGCGGGGCTGGAGTTTAGGTATAGGATATTTATACAGGACTGAAATTCTAAGTCTGATTTTCTAAGAAAACATCCTAGGGAAATTGACCATGTCTCCCTTAAAAAAATTATTTAACAATATTCTTTTTAGTCCCTGTTAAAAGTATCACAGCTCAAACCTGGCTGTACATTAGAATAAGAAGAGGAGCTTTTAAAAAGTACTGTTACTTGAGACTCATTCTTTACAAATTGACTAAAGTAGGAGTTTGCTCACCTCTACAAATGATTTAACGTGTAGCAAGGGACTAAGATCACTGTCATAGCAGGTGTTTGAAATCTACCTTTAACGAGACTGCACTAAAATACCTCCTAGACTACATATACTTAAACAGCTACTTGCATAATATTCATTTTTCCCTACCTTATAATTTCATAAAATATATATATAACTAGAGTATGGCAGAATAGGAAACCAAAGAAAACTAGGAAAATACAAAAGTTCTAGCAAACGAAAGGAATGGGATGAAATTTAGAAATACGGGATTAAAAATGTTTGTCTATATACTTAATATATGTTAAATTACTTATTGTTCCAATTTTAGTATGTATGCCGCTGAAGTAAGCACTGTGCTAAATTATTTAGTAAATATAAAAGTGCCCCAAATAATTTTGACTGTTCCTCTGTTGTTAACAGTTTGTTGTTCATAAAATTATTCGTAACATACATACCACATTTTTTCCCTCCAATATTTGGTCAGATTTTAAAAAGATAAAGAAATAATTCCACCGAAATAGTCTATTAAATATAGATTACAAATTTGAAAAATTCTCTCTTAAAATATCCTGTTAAAAGTATGTGTGAGAATATATTTAGAAGATGTGGTAAGCAATTATCCCTGGATGAAAATCTTAATGTATAAATGATAGGGGAAATACTTCTTTTGTCCTGGAAATCCTTTTCCTTCCTGTCTCCAGGGTCATCCCATAAAACAAATGAACACAAAGATTCCATCAGTTATAAAAACCATGGCATTGGGTAAATGTCAGGCAGAAGGAGAGCCTCATCCTCTGTATTAATTGGATACTGTTAGTTTCTTAAATGCTCTTGTCTTCAGGTCTCTCTGAGCACAGAAAGCAGGAGGTGACTAGTCAATTAGTCTTTTCTCTCAAGAGTGCTTGCCTTGGCCATGCACACAATAAAAGGACTCCATTCACTTAATTCTATCTGCAGTTTTGTCCATGACCCAAATCACCTCAGAGCAAATTATGATTTGTTGTCTGAACCTATGAAAGAACAAGGAGTAGAATCAGGCTTCGGGGCCACGGGGGGATGGTAGCGCTGGAGGGAATGTGTGCAGCACCTGCCCACACGGTGCCCTGCTTGGTCAACTGCATCTCCATGGGGCACTGGAAAGAAGGCTGGAAGATCACCGAGAGCTGTTTACACAACTGGAACCATTCCATCTCAACTCAAGTGAAGCAAACAACAGTGAAAGGGCTCTCTATTCCAATCATCCAGCAAAAACAATATGAAGTGGACATCTTGGGAAGTAAATCACCAGGAACACTACGACATCAGGGACAGGAGAAATTAAAAAAAAAAAAAAGGTAGTTTAATTAAGAAGTTTTTATTAAGTGTATCTCCAGTGTTTGCTGGGGGGTTTATAACTTTATGTTAGAGCAAGGGAAGTGATGGGACGTTAATGGTCTAATCATAAGAAAGGGAGAAAACAGTCATACACAGTTATAACAAAGTAAAATCTGTTTTCTCTTTTCTCATGACATGGTTCATTGAACATGTTCTTTAATTATTCTCATAGCTTTTTGCAGCCTTTTGTATCTAAAATTCCCCAACACAGAAGCTCCTTAACCTGTAAGACAAACACTTTACATAAAATCTGGCATGGATATCTTTCCAAAATAAAAACTTAGTTAAAATGAAGATACTGGATTTTTTCCCCCAGCTCTACTCCTAACTAACGTAACTTTAAAACCCATGATATTTTCCTGCTTTAGATCTTTATAATTCTTATTATAAGCATATGTGTTGTTATTGATGTTATATTTTAACAACAAACTGAAAATAGTGAAGACTTTCACATTCAAGGTTCCATGCTTGGTAGAACTGTACGCTCACCACAAAAAAACAAAGGCAAACAAATGCTGCATTAAACATCAAACTTTAGATCCATCACTGCTTCAAAAATAGAAATAAAGTTACAGTTGTAAAGTTACAATTTACTTTTTCTATCCAGGTACTGTGCTAAATGTTTTATATGCATTATCTCATTTAAATCTTACAACATCATGCAGTAAATATGCGCATATGAACAAAAGCAATATGCTACCCCTCCCTATTTGGCAGGTGCAAAAGTAAGGACTGGATAATAAGAAATAGTAACATCTTTGCCTGAGGTTACACCAGCACTAAGAGATGGACTGGTGATTTGAAACTGGTGCTTTGAAATTCAGAATTCAGTCTCTTATCCATAACTCTATATTGCCATTTACATATAATTTTGGATATGCTTTCTAATTTATCAAATAAGTGTGATTAAACTGTAAAAGGAAAAATCTACAAAAAACTATATCATCAAAGAAACAGGGTATTATGGAAGAAGAAGAAATACAAGGCCAAGAACCTGATAAATGCAAAATGATAATATAAAATATCCTAAGGATGAAAAGGAGACTCTTCCAATTTAGAACTTTTCCAAAATCCCCATTTAAAAACATGTAAACCTATAACTATGTGAGTATGTCAGCTATTACTATATTTTCAGATCATGTTGGAGAGGAAACATAACTTAGGGGTTCAAACTTTAGCTATTGGAGTCGAACTGCCTGGGTTCAAAATCCATCTCTTCTACCCATTAGTTTTGTCATTGTGAGCAACTGTTAGGTATTGATTTCTTCATCAGTAAACTGAGGGAAATAATTACAACCTAATTCTTGCGTGGTTGCTAGAATTAAATGCTTCAGTTCTCATAAAGCATTTCGACCATTTCTTGCATATATTAAGCACTACATAAATGTTAGCCATTTTCTTCTTTAGCTTTCGGAAGTCCTTCTTTTATTCTTTTCTCTCCCCTCCCCCATCTTCCTCCATCCCTCCCTCCTTTTTCTCTCCCTTCCTCCTATTTTCCCTTCCTTTTCTTCCTTTTCGTCCTTTCTCTGGCTCACATAGCACGCCATGTGAGTAGAGAAAAGAGGGGATCTGAATTAATGCAATATAGGTACTACGGAGTTCTTGATTGCCTTAAGATATCTACATATTGTTGTGTCTCTTTAATATTTGGAGGGTTTCTAGCTGCTTTGAATACTCTGGTTATAATGGTAATGATGCTGTAATAACTTTGTCGAGCAGCTGATAAGAATGGAACTCAGCTATGATAATGATGTACGCTCATGACCTAGATAGAAGGGGAAGCTCATGTTATTGATAGTCAAAAATTGTCGAAGTAAGCAAGTGTGGGGGACCAGTATGTGAGGCTTGAGATAAAATTTATTGACAAGTGTTAGTGCCATATTCCTTTTTCTCAGACTAGTTAATATTCCCAAGAAATGAACTGAGTTCTTAAAATATTATAATGTGATGTTTTGGTGTATTGAAATTGGTGAAAGAAGATAATTGTGTAAACACTAGGCAGATTTGTATACGCCCAGGTTGAAGAAAGCACTGTTTGGAAACAATGAAAAGTTGAAACACTGATGTGATTAGCAGGAAAACACAGCAACAAAACGCTCACATGGGCATATAGCAAGCAGTGACTCAGAACAAACACCTCATGTTGATGATCAGATTTACAGGTATTTCCACAGGCAGACCCAGTAAACAGAGAAACAGTGAAACAGTGCCAAGACAGACTGCAAATTCCTGTTTATGACATTCAGTTATTTAATTCTCTGTGCTTGTTAGATTGTTTCACCAGAGTTTTCTTTCCTTATTAGGGGAAGCTATAAGTGATAACTCTCCAAAAAAACACTGTCATCGGTTTGAAATGTGCAAAGGTAACCTGTGATACCCTTCCGCTACAAGAAAAAGCATGTATTTCAAATATATGGAAATGACGATTTCAAGTTATGTATGAAACTTTCACCCAGTCATTGACCTCCTGCCCTGCACCCCCTCCTGCTTCTTATTCCTTTTATATACATACAGAAATAACAGCATAAAGATTCTTTTTAATGATAGACATTTACCCTATGAGTATTTTAACAACTTATTCTGCAAAGCATGCTTTTTCATATCATATGGTTTCAAGCAGCTATCTATGAAACAATACATGGAGGGATATTAGGAAATCTTAGCATAACATAGATTGCTGCCAAATTGTCAGCTGTTGCAAGATGAATAGTGAGACCAAGACATATTTTTACCCCTTGGGCTAACCATTTTAAAGGATATATCTGTATACAGTTGTCCAGTTAATATTCTTATAAATCCTCACTGTTGACATAAATAATACAACTTACAAAACTAAGGGTGCAGTGATGATTTTCCTCTGGAATGTAATGCGAGCGTTATACCCAAGACAGTTACTCCTGTTGATCAATCACTAAGGCCTAAGTTAGTCCACGGGGACTGTTGAAAGCATTGCTAATTCTTCATGCCTTGAGTATGTAATCACATCCTAGGGGCTTGAGTTACATACTGATAACAATTGCTTCTCTTCTAGAAGACAAACCACACCAAGCATAGAAGAAGAGAATTAAAATACCTCTCCATAAATTTCACGTGGACGCACACAACAATGTTTGCATTGAGGGATGTCATCTGCTGCCATTGTCAATGGATTCCTCATCCAGAGACAACTGCTAGCCTCCCACCCCAGGGGCCTTTTAACTTTAAATTTATGATTTCACACTTGAGGCAAGTCTGTTGTCATTTGAAAAGACAAATGCAGATTCCAGGGAATTAATTTCCCTTTAAATACAACAGAAGAGGCACCTTCTGATCTTCTGTAGTTTTTTAAAGTGGATCTCCCAAGATAAGCAGAAAATTTCAAGTTAACAGGACAGTAGAACACATTAAAAATTAGACTTTTGTGAAATAAATGCAGAACATATGGCTTTATAAATTATATTTTGTAATGCCTATTTGCAAATACCACTGTGTGATATTTTCATTCATGCACATTTCTTTTTAAACAAACCTGAGGCCCTAGCCCCCAGTCCCAAATTGAAGTGAGTATGTAAGTCCATTATCAAGATACTGAGTTAGCTAAGTAGTTTAGTTCACTGTAGTTTGGTTCTGGATAATTTCTGTAATTGTCTCTCTTTTTCTTTAAATTTTGAATTCAAAATCCATGTATAACCATTTATTATAAAAAAAAATGAGCTGTTTGGGGTAAAATAATTCATCATAAAGACAAATTGCCATATTTTCCAGGGAAGTACATATGACTTTGGAAACGTATTTAAAGCTTATTTAATACTAGTGGAAACAAAATAAAACAACGTAGTTTATAAGAATTCCTGAATAATTTACTATATTTAAGGAAATAGCATTAAATTATTCCATCATCATTATATGTAAGCATGGTTTTTGGTGATTCCATCCTCTATTTTCAGCTTAGAAATAAAGAAGATAGAATTTTGAAAGCACAAAGGTTAGGGATTCTAATCTAATCTCTCCTTTAAAACAGTCACTTTATTCTTATTTGCCTCAGTTTCTACATCAGTCCTCTGTTAACAGGATAAGTAACTTGACTCACTATTTTTAGGGTATGCCCTTGTGATTTTGGGAAACATTTTAAATATAGAATTTCTCTATAATAATCTACACACTATCCATGCACTAACAACCAACACAGAAAAAAACAGTGACACAGTGAGACCCATGCAGAACAATCCCTTTTTGAAGTGTCATGCTACAATAAATGTACTAACAATCTCCAAGTCCTTGAACTAATAAGTATGCAGGTACATTAGCACTTGAGAAGGCTAAGGAGAAACAAACTTTTTCCAGACAGACACTGTTTTTATGTATTGTTCTTTTCTTCTCAGTTCCTTTAACCCACCGCCCCTCTAATATCAACTCTGCCATGAGACCTAGTTCTCTATTTACTGCTTTGCTCCAAGCTTGGTGGGGGAGTCCTGTAGGCAAAGTTGTGGGGCAAATAGGAAACTGGCACCCCCCAGGTGCGTGCTGGTGTCCCAGAAGCGAGTGTGTCTTCCTTCAGCACCGAGTCTCTCCTGTTCTCGCTATCCATCCTCCAGACTTCCCTAATTTTTTCACATCAAGGCATCTGATAAAGTGATTTCTATATAGGGATCTACGAAATGAAGGCTGGCTCATGTCACAAATGTAAACCTGCGCTTATGGAAAACACCTGTCGGGGGAAATAGCTTTCGCTAATTTACCTAACACCAGATAATAGGATTTGTCGGCCTTATTAGGAAATCCTGACCTCTTAACCAATCATGCCCTGCTTCCATGTTGCTTCTTCTAACTGTAATAGTCTGTTTTGCCCACCATCCTTTGCGAATAGCTTGTCACTGCTCCCGAGGCATTGTGTGCTCCAAGGATTGTTTCTTCTTGAATAGAGGACACCAAGCTCATTACTAATTTTTTTCCCTTTTGTTATCTGAAACTTTTGGCAACAAGGTGGGGCTGAAAAGTAGCTGCTGAAATTTTGGGGACCGCTCGTAGACCGAGGTGAAGATACCACAGAGCGCCTTTTGTTTGCTGTCTCTTCGGCTGTTTTCCAGGGTGTCCGGTAAGCTTCTCTCGGGTTGAGCTCGACTGATTTTGTGTTCTGGGTTCTTTGAATTTGTTCTAATACTTGTGGGTGGAAAATTGGGGCGTGAGAGACTACACATTTTCACAGCACGACTTAGTAGGCCACAACATTTGTATTTGTGGCCAACCTCACTTACAAGGGTGCCTTTGGGAGGTCCTGACAGGTCTCCGGAACTATATAGAGGCTGCCAGAAGCAGTAAATCTGTTTGAATTAGGGAGGATTATTTCAGTAATAGAAAACAGTAGATACCCTTCAATCTACAAGTAAGATGGCAGTCATTAAGGGGTCACAGAAACCTCATGATAATCAGTCCACAGTATAAACCACTGACAGACTTGTGAAAATAAATTAGGTCAAGAAATTCAGACTGTTTTGATCGCTGGCACATAAAAACCTAAGTAGGCACAAATCAGACTATTAAAATCCATTAGATGACCCACAGATGGCCAAAAAGTACATGAATAGGTGCTCCACATCACTAATGATCAGGGAATCAAAATCACAATGAGAAATCAACTTCACATTCATTAAAGTGTCTATTATCAAAAAGACAGAAATAATAAGTGTTGGTGAGAATGTGGAGAAAAGGAAACCCTTGTGCAGTATTGGTGGGAATGTAAATTGGTACAGTCACTATGGAAAATGGTATGGAAGTTTCTCAAAAAAGTAAAAATAGAGCTACCATAGGGTCCAGCAGTTCCTAAAGTAAAATGTTTGTTCCAAAATTAGAAGGAGGGGGAAAAATGGGACAAAACTTGAAAGGGATAAAAAAAAATTAGAGAATGTTTATAAAAAAGGAACCCTGAAGGGAATTTTATGTGTGGTCAAGCAGGCTAAGGTTGGAATAGATTTAAATTAAAAAAAAAAAAAGTAATATCAAAAGCACACTGGTACAAATGGTGAAAAAGGTTTTCCTGTATCTTTTAAGTAAATCTGCAGAGATTTTGTATCTTAACAATTAATTTACTGTGCTACTGTGTTTATCAGGTCTTTGATTAAGAAAACCCAATCTTCTTAATATTAAAAGGGCCAACTCGTGTTCACATCCATATAACCTTATGTATTTGCCTTGAAAAGCCTCTATTGTCACTTTGGTTAAGTATTATCTCCTAATGATCTATGATACTATTTAGTCAAACGTTCAAACCTTTTGATGTTTGGATGACTTCCCCAAGTCAAATTCTAGACAGAGTCTTTTTGACCTCAAGATAAGTGAGATTTCCTAGAGTGTTCGTGGAAAATTTCAAAGCATTTGTGTCTCACCTAATAAAAGAAAGATTTGAAACTACTTCGGTTTATTTGGTATGTTAAATTACATGGGAACCATTGTCCCATGATAAGTGATGATAGAGTTTCTTAGGTTGTTTGTAAACAGATAGGTTACTAATAGAGGTATTCCAGAAGTTGTTTGAAGTTTCTAGAAGCTTATCAATAGTCTTGTTGTCCAATTATTATCCTTAATTATTGCATTACACAGAAATAACAGCATAGCAGTCGGAATGAGAAATACAAATCCTATTATTTTTCCTTTTTTCACCTGGGTTTTGAAGACTAGAGATCATTCAAAGAAAGGAAGTGATTCTGAATGCATCCTATGTCTTGTGATTTAACATTTTTAAATAAGAAAGCAAAAGAAGAAATGGAGAAGTTTGTTCCAGAGAACAAGGATGTTTTTCCTTACTATTGCATTACACATAGGCTGCTTCTCTGGTGCCCTAGGACCGCACAGCTGTGTACATTTGTGTTCAAGATTAGGGTTATTGCTTTTAGCTTGCTGCTGCTTTTACGATTACTTTTCCTCAGCTGTCTGTCTTTCCATCTCCCTTTCGCTTTGGACTTGCAAAGAAAATGCAGAAGGAAATTAAATGAACTTGGAATTTCTTGAGTGTAAGGATTTTGAGTAATAATAAATGGAATAGATGTACTCTGCTGGATGTTGTCTTTGATATAATTAACCAAAACCTAAAAACAGGCATTGGGTTAACTGCTGAGAATATCTTGTTTAAAAACATTTTAAGGGTAGTCAGACGATAAGGAGCATACATGGGATGAAAATGCATAACATTGTTCAGTGAGGCTAATTGGATTTTAATTTCGAATATGGACCATCTCTCAAAAGAAACTAAACTTTTTCCTTCCCTTTGTTAAAATCCCTGTTTTCTGAAATCAGTGCATGACACAAAATAACACAATTCACTCATTTTTACCCTTGGTGTACAATTCCTTGTTACCTGATTAAGTTGAATTAACTTTGCATTGCTCACTTCTTATTAATAAAAATTCATAAATTTATAGAAGTGCACATTAAAATATGTATTTCATAGATGTATTGATTTTGAAATAAAAAAATCCTTGAAATTTGTATTTTTTTTTCTTTATGATTTTAGCCCCTTTTTTAGTCTTTCTCCCTCAGTGTTACTTCTACCTGGTCTCTTACAGATGCTCAGAATCTACATGTTCCATATTCTCACACAAATCACATTCTCTATCAGGCAAAGACCTACTATAAAGTCAGTCTTCTCAGGCAAAATTTAAAAATTAATATTGTCTATTTCCCAGAAATATATTGATATTTTCTTATCAGACATAATGACTAATGGAATTCTAAGCCTTAAAAACCTAAGGTTAAAACTTCCTTCTGGGGCACCTGGGGAGCTCAGTCGGTTAAGTGTCCGACTTCAGTTCAAGTCGTGATCTCTTGGTGGGTTCAAGCCCCGCGTCGGGCTCTGTGCTGACAGCTCAGAGCCTGGAGCCTGCTTCACATTCTCTGTCTCCCTCTCTCTCTGCCCCTCCCCTGCTCCTGCTCTGTCTGTCTCTCTCTCTCTCTTAAAACTAAACATCAAAAACATTCTTTTTTTTTTTTTTTTTTTGAAAAAAGGTGCTTCTAAAAGAGATCAAGAACCGCCCTGTGCCTGGAAAGGAGAGCACAGTGGAGGCAGCATGCCCTGAATCATAAGGTCCTGCCATCTTGCACTTGGGTGTGAGTGATATGTTAGTGTAAAGGAATGAAGTTGGAGATTGGTCATGTTCCAAAATCAACTCTAAACTGACAGTTAAAATTTTGGATCTATAGTTGCCTTCGCTAATGTTGGCTGTTTCACTGCAATTCATTTTTGCTTTTAAGACCAAACTTGATGGCTCTTTGAATTTCATTTGCTCATCTCAAAGGCTGAAAACCTTGATGGTAATTACTATGAAAAATTTAACACTTTATATAAAATTCTTGTGTAATTTATGAATATAACTATTTTCCTAAAATACTTGAGATTTTAAAAATACAGTATATAGTTTGGATTATTATGTAAAGGAGCTTAGTTTGAATGAAAAAAAATAGCAAATGTTCAAAATTCTTAAACATGCTACCATATCTCAAGCATAAAGAGATTACTGCTTTTTTGAAGATCAAAGGATTTATTGCTACTTGAGGTCTTGTAAATACTGCATCGTGAATGATATATGTGTTAAGGGCCAGATTATGACCCCCGCCTCACAAAGTTATATCAAACGCCTAACTCTTGGTACCTCAGAATGTAACCATATTTGGAGGTAGGTTTTTTGCAGAGGTGATTAAGTTAAAATGAGGTCATTAGGATGGGCCCTATTCCAATTTCACTGCTATTCTTATAAGCAGAAGAGATTTGGCACAGATGTGTACGTTAGGAAGATGGTGTGAAGACAGGGGGAAAGATGGCTACTCTATAAGCCAAGCAGACAGGCCTGGAACAGATCCTCCCTTATGGCCCTGACAAGAAATGGACTTATTGACACCTTGATCTCAGACTTCTAGCCTCCAGGACTATGAGAAAACAAATCCCTGTTGTTTAATCCACCCAGTCCGTGGTACTTTGTTAGTATGTCCCTAGCAAACTACTGCACTTTGGAAATTACCAATGTTTTATGGAGGAAAAAATACTATGCAAGCAAATTTAAATTAGATAATTAATGGACAAAATTTGCTGGAGGTTTTCATTGAATTGCTTTGCAGAGTTGTAGGAAAGAATCTGGTTTTAAGAATTTATCAGCAGAAAAACATTGAAAATGCTGATTTTAAGGAGAGTTTCAAGATACCACATGTATGGATATATTTGAAAGATGAGTTGATCACATTATTTTCAAGTGCCACCTACTCCAATTAATGTTAACTGAGTATTGATGTGGTACTATAGATCTTGGCAAATGTACGTGAAACACTTATAATGTTCCAAAAAAATAAGGTAGGGCAATAAAAGAAACAGAGCTTGATTAATCCATGTATTTAAGCCTGGTTTACTAAGGCACTGAGTAGCATTTCATTCAATTGGCTAGGGATTTTACCTAATAAGATCCATCGGTATTTCTTAACTATAAATTCAAATTTTTATGAAAAATTTTTGGCCAAAAATTGCTTAAAAGGTATATCTCCAAGAAGAGTTTGTACTACTTAGAAAACTAAGAAAAGCAAAATTGCTTTTTTCATTGTGATGTTTGTGTGTGTGTATATGATACATTATTTTTCCTCTAATTTTGATTTTATATACTAAGATAGAACAGATATAGATTTATTTCTAGCATTTTATAAATATAGTAAAACCTTGGATTGCCAGTAACTTGTTCTGCGATGTTCCACAAAACAAGCAAAGCTTTCTAATAAATTTTAACTTGATAAATGAGTGATGTATGTCAATAAGATTAGTATGTGATGCTGAAGGTCACATGATCATAACTGAGCCAATGGTGTTTGTCTCTCTCCCCCTCCCCCCATTTCTCTGTCTGCGGGATTGTGGGTGATCATCTCCCATGCTCAGGTGCCCCATCTCAGGCCACCGTGTTTGGCAGAAATCAGTGGTTTTTCAGAACGTTGCGGGGGTGCCCACAACTGATACTAGTGTATTTTTTGTCACTTCACCTATGGACAGTCCTTTGCTTTTCCATACAAGAGTAAGCTTAGGAATGCTTTGCTTCATTCTAGGTTAGACTGCCTGCAGATATAGATCCTGTCCACTGCTGCCTTATTGCCAGTTACAGTAAATACAGTACATGATAAGAGTTTATTAATACTGCACTGTAGCCAACATTTGTATCCATTAGTGATAGTGAAAGACATCTTACATAGTAACCCTGTCTCTCTCGTCTCCTCACACCAGCCACAAAGGTTTTCAAAGGTAAGTGCAGGTTAATTTTTCTTTATATTTTGTATCTTATTATTTTGTACTATATCACAGTATTGTAATGATTTTTATAAGAATTTTTTGGGTTGTAGAATGAGTCAACTGAGTTTCCATTATTTCTTATAGGGAAATTCGCTTTGATACAAGTGCTTTAGATTATAAGCATGTTTCTGGAACAAATTACACTTGCAAACCAAGGTTTTACTGTAGTTGTATTTTCTTGACATTTTTTTCAAAATTGATGCCCTGTGAAAAGTGAATGACTTCATAAAGAATTGCCATTATTGGTGTAGGACTACCTGTGTACAAGACACTGAGTAGGTAATTTAGGATTAACCAAGATCGTAAGAATCACTCACTGCTTTCATATGCCTCTTACATAGAAATGTGGATTTTTACAATATGAAAAAACTAAGAATTCAATATAGAAGATTTAACAAAGCATTAATGGTGTTTTTACTAAGCAAAAGTATAAGATGCTACTTAAATTTAGGAGTGAACTGGGGATTCATAGTGGTTTACAGAGATCATCATATCATTGATACTGTTCATTCATATAACTGGGGATATAGTGGTTTACAGAGATCATCACATTATTGATACTGTTATTTGATCACTTTACACTTAATATGCAGAACTGGTTATAACACCACTTTGGAAGGATTTAGAACTTTTGTAAAAAAAAGTTTGAGGTTAAACTGTCAGACATTGTTCAGACTTTGATGAAATGTATCAGTGCTTCTACTTTTTTTCCAAAATATAACCTACTCTTTTTTTAAAAATTTTTAATGAACATAAAAGTCATGAATGTTAAAACCGAAGGTTGGACTGTTCTCCTTTCATTGTGTTCTTAGCTGCCTGGTGGGGCTTGCCACAGACAGTTCATTAACACATGGGTAGACTGAACCAATTGTTCAGTCTCTGATTGGCTGCAAATTCAACATTTTGAGTGTCCAATCAGTGCTGTGCTAAATAAAGCAATTGCTACAACAACCTCAAAGAGACACAAAATTGATTTTCAAAAGTAAAGATACGATTTTTTTTCTCGCTCTATGCCCAGTGTGGTACTGAGATCGAGAGTTGCATGTTCCATGACTGAGCCAATCAGGCCCCTGGATGATGAGAGACATTGAAAGAGAAATTTTAATATGCAGGAACACTCTGCATTTGGAATCAGGCCTGAGGGGGCTTGTATTAGATCCCCTTAGTTTTACTGAGGTATAACATACAACATAAAATACACCTATTAAAAATATAAAACTCAGTGATATTTTCAGTAAATTTATTGAGTTCTGTTAGCATCACAATAATCCAGTTCTAGAGCCTTCCCATGACTCCCAAAAGGTTCAGTATTCTCCTACTGAGATGTAGTTAATTTCTGCTCCTACACCCAGCTCCAAGCAACTGTGAATCGACTTTGTTTCTATGTATTTGACTTTGTCAGTTTATTGTTAAGTTCTTTAAATACGGTTTCTCTCATTTCATGGAACATTGCCAATAGCTACTTGAAATTTTTGTCTGCTAAGTCCAACTTCTGGGGACACTGAGAGACAATTTCTGTACTTGGCTTTTCCCCCAGAATATGGGTGACATATTTCTGTTTCTTGACAAGTATCACTGTCTTTGGTTGAAAACTATGTATCTTAAAATAGTATATCTTAGGAACTCTAAATTCACATCTGTGCCCCACCCCCCACCCCCGAAGGTTGTTTATTAGGTGGTTGATTTCTTTATTTAGTAATTTGTTTGACAGAGTCTGTCACCATATGGTGTGTGGCCACTGATGCTTGTATTTATTTAACTTAATTTTTATTTATTTAATTTTAACATCTGGTGTTCTAGGATTTGTCTCTGTGTCTACATAACTGAGTCAAAACCAATGTTAAAAAGAGGTGGTGCTCCAGCATCTAGAGTTGATATGTCTTCTTTCTTGCTAAATAGTCTGCAGCGGTATGAGTAGGGAAGTGTTTTCAGGTTGTGATCGCCCTGGTTTCTACTCCACTGGATTCTTGGGTGTTTCCTCCATGTATGTGTCCAGTCTTAATTTCGACTAAGAATGTGTGGCTAGTTTGAGTCCTGGGAGATCTTTGCCTGCATGCAGACTCAGGCAAGAATGATAGCTTCAGTCATAAGCACAGTATAATCACTTCCACCAATAATAATATTGAATGTGGTCATTGTTTACTGTTGAAACTTGGGTGGATCCCCTTTGGCTACACAAGCAAAGCCACCAGTTCTCATGGCCTACCTTATCATCCCAAAGCCTCTGTGATTGCAAGGCTGGGGATGGTGATGGGAGCAGGCTCAAGCAAGAGAGCCGTGGAGTCCTATTGTTCTTATCTGAATGTTAGCAGTTTTTGAAGCATAAATGCTTCTCTGATGGTTGATGACCTTTGTTTGATATCCAGAGGATGAGTGGTTGATTTTGTGCAGCTTTATGGCTGACGCTTTTGGGGGAGGGGAAGGCATTTGCCAATCTTTTCATTTGGCCATCATTGGGTATCCTTTACCTATTGATTTAGGTATTTCATCCATTGTATTTACTCCTGCATGTGTAAAACCATGAATAGTGTATTTTCTCTAAGGTCAGTCAATGTAGAGAGCCTACTTGTGTGTTTTAGCTGTTATCGCAGTGTTATTTCTAGAAGGAAACTATATGCCTATGCCCTTATCATTTGTTGCATTTGCTCAAGACTATCATTATTTCTATTATCTGACAGATTAACAACAATCTTATCATGGTCAACTGTTGACACCAACACAGTTAATCCACCTTTGTATTTTCTGAGCTTCCCTAAAGCTCTTCTTAACATGGGCCATATGGAAGTATTAAACATTTACACACAAAACAGGATGGGGAAAACTAAAGGCGTTACAAGGCCAAACAGAGAGAATATATCATTACAGAAAAGAGTAACTACTCTGTTTGTGAATTGGAAAACTGCTCTGGAATACTGTGAAACCGAAAAACACATTGCTTACACCCATTATGTGATATTAATGAAAAGATCAACACTTGTCAGATTGTACACCCAGCTTTATAATAATTCCTATAACGCTTATTCAAACACCTTATTAAATAAACAATGTTACTTTTAGATAAATTACACATATATAGAGAGACCCCATCCTTGCAAATAATATTAAGCAAAGTTATATTTGCAAAATAGGCTGATATTCCTGTTTAGGCTGTAGCTTTTTACAGGCTATCCACTGATAGAATTTAACTACTTTTGTGTTAGCATGAATTAGTGTAGGTTAAAAAAAAATCTCTGAAAACAAAATTACATAGTATGTATATATTGAAATACAATTTTCTCGGGGCACCTGGGTGGCTCATTCGATTTAGCGTCTAACTTTGGCTCAGGTCATGATCTCACAGTTCATGAATTTGAGCCCCACGTCAGGCTCAGTGCTAATAGCTCAGAGCCTGCTTCGGTTCTGTGTCTCTCCTGTGTCTCTCCTGCTCCTGCTCTGTCTCTCTTTGTCTCTCAAAAATAAGTAAATGTTAAAAAAAATTTTTTAAATATAATATTCTCATTAATTGATCCACATATTCAATTAGCAATTTAAAAAATCAGCTTTGTAGAGCCAACTACTGTATCAGTGTTTGGGGCACAGATGTAAAGAGGGATCGGAGATGGTCTCTGTCTTTCAAAGACAGTTAAATATTTGTGGAATACTATTAAATAAAATATTTATGGAATACTTCCAGTGTGCCAGAAATTGTGCTCAGAATTAGGAGATCGCAACAGAAGGCCAGATGCTAGAAATTCTTCAAATTCCAGACATCTTTCCTATTTGTTAATATTTGTGTAAAATGAAAGTATCACTGGGATTATAACAATTTTTTGGCCTACCAATGATACTCTACTCAAAATTAAAATAATAGCTTTCGTTTATTTTTTTGAAAATTTATGTATTTATTTTGAGAAAGAGAGCAAGCAGAGTAGGGTCAGAGGGAGGGGGTGGAGAGAATCCTAAGCAAGCTCCAATCTCAGTGTGAAGCCTGACACAGGGCTCGATCTCACCACCATGAGATCACAACCTGTGCTTTTATCAAGAGTTAGGCGCTTAACTGACAGAGCCACCTAAGTGCCCCTAATTAGCTATTGTTTAATAAAGCTTACCATGAATCAACGATGCTGAAGGTGTTAGTATTTTTATTTCCATTTTATAGTGCACATCTGTGGCAGTTAGTTGCCTTTGATCCCAGGTCTAGGAAATGGTTAGGTGACTTGGTTAAATTCTCAAAGGTAATAAATGGATGAACTCAAACAAAATACCTGATTTTAAGTCTTTGCTTTTCTTCCTTCTTTGATTTGATCCAATGGACAGGAGTTGGTATAATACATAAACTAAAATAAACAGTGTCTAGCAACCCGCATATCTCCTAAAATAGAACAGCAGTCATCTTATAGATGAAACAACTCATTGTTAAATTTAGTTAAAAGTCCTGTCTTTGGATCCGTGAACTGATCCAAAGTCAACAGTTCATACATCTCAGTGTAGTAACTCAAATAGCTTCTGGTCTTGTTCATATATTGCCACACCATTTCTTCAGTGAGGAGCATTGTAAAATACTTTGTGTTTATATTTATTAGATTCTTAGATTATTTTAGAAGATAATATTATTAACAATTTCTTCCTTCACTGTCTGTCCCCACAAGTCACCTATTAAGATCTCTGGTAACATTAGTGCTCTATGAAACACACTTTGGAAAATGTGGAATGAACATTAATAGGAAATGCAAGAGAAGGATCAGGTTGGGAATAATGAGTTCATTTATGGGATTCTAGAGCATTAATTAGGACAGCTCAAGTGTAGAAGAGCAACAACGTCTAAGCCAAGAGGAACTTCTAGAATCACTGAGGGGCCCATACCTGAGAAGATTAGAAAGTTCAAGATTATGATTTCTGGGTGAAGATGAGCCAACACAGGTCTATTGATGGTGCCAAATATGCCCCTTGAATAGGAATAGGGGATGTTGATCATGGGGAGGCTGTGCATGTGAGTGGACGGGATATGTGACGTGTGGGAGAGTCTGCATTGTAAGAATAGAGGCCTTGGTCCTTAGATTCCCCACAAGAATTTGTGTGGGAAACCATGCTCCCGTAAAGACAGCCAGAAGGAAGGTAACAAGCACAAAGCAGTTTATTAAAGTGAAAGTATATACTCAAGGTGGTAGGGTGGGCAGGTTCCCCATAGTGATTTTGGAATTGGATATTACTGGGTCTGTCTGGGCTGTAAGGAGCTGAGGCTTACAGTGGGCTGGTCACTAATGGAGGCTGCTTCCAGTCGTGGGGGAGAAACCTCCCACAGGTAGGGAGGGGAGTTTTTGACCCCACAAGGTCTGTACTGGAACCTTCAGGGCAGCCTTTCTCCACTGGGGCTGTACCTGCAATGCAAATGCATTGTAATGAGTCCAGGGTTTACCTTTGGGGTGGATGTAGATGAGGAGCCCATGTTCTGCACCTATGGCTCTTTGGTCTGTCAGCCCCATGGTGTTGGAATCCATAATGTCAAGATATTATGCTCTAGGGCTTTTAAACTGTAGCTTACTTATCACTGTCCTCACCTCCAGCTCCTGTCTCTGTCATTCCACTTCAAGGACGTAAGATTGCCTTGGGGCCTTCCTTCCATGCCTCCTGTCTTGTCTTGTCTTCCATGGCTACCTAACTGATATATGGGAATCTCTGTACTTTTAGCTGGATTTAGCTGTAAACCTCAAATTGCTCTAAAAAATAAAATATTAAAAAAAACTTTCAAGGATATTTTGAAAATTGTGCTTGGCTGAGCAACGTTAACAGTGTTCCTTAAGTTGTCTGAG
The DNA here is from genome assembly GCA_028646485.1 of Cryptoprocta ferox. Lineage (NCBI taxonomy): Eukaryota > Metazoa > Chordata > Mammalia > Carnivora > Eupleridae > Cryptoprocta > Cryptoprocta ferox. The sequence goes on along the minus strand of CM053559.1, from coordinate 29,837,140 downwards.
TAATGTGGAGCAGCACTGCATTCGTGAGAGGTAATGCTAAGACCAGAATGGAGGGGCTAACTCAGAAAGGAAGCTAGTTCAAATCAGATACTTATTAAAAAATAAACAGAAGTTCTCTTGGGACCCTTTACACACACACACACACACACACACACACACACACACACACACTTATTTTTAATCCTAGTCTGTTTTTCTGTAGTTACTGGTGCCAGGGACTTCAAAACAAAAGAAATCAAACTGTTCACATGCTTTTCTGAGACAGAAGCTTAAGCAAGAAACTAGGAAAGCATTCTCTTCTCTATTCAACTCAGCAGAAGACGAATATAGGTGAAATACAAGAATTATGGAAGACAGAAAAAAATCCGTGAGCATCAAATAACAAGGGCCTGTCGAAGAAAATAGCAAGGAACTGGGAACAGATTTGTAAGCACTACTTGCTTTGGAATAGAAAATTTCCCTTAAGATGGCCTGTTCTTTGGAGAAACGTGCTAATATTATCAGATCCTATGTCAATTCAAGACTTGTCACTTGCACATCTTTTCTAAATGACCCCAGTACAGTATATCACTTTTCAAAAATGAAACAATTTTTTGTTGAGTCTCATGGAGTTTTTCCTTTGAACCTCTTGGCTTCAGAGTACTAGGAATTCTAAACAGAAGTTGCTGATGAAATGGACAACAGATGTGAAAAGACTATAAAATTTGTGAACAAGGAACACCTCTTCCATGAACTTGTGTTATTTGCTAGATATCTCATTCCCCAAAGGCTAGTTTCATTATGTTTTCCCAATTTTAAATCTAGAAAGAGGAAAGAGCATGTCAGTTTCTGTTTCAGCCACAATAAAATTAACAATCCTTGCTTATTTCAACTTTCTGAGCCAGATAAAAAGTAAGATGAATGTAATGAGCTGTAGTGACATTGACAAGATGAAAAGAATTCCTATCACTTTCATCAAAACTTCAAGCAGAAGCACAGGGTAGTAGCCGTGGGCAATCCTCATTTCTCAATACCATGTCAGACTGCAGGTGTCCCTGGGGTTTGAGGAATACGTGTGGTGTATGTGCTTCTTTCTGTCTAGGGTGCCTCAACACATTTGTATATACTTTTGGAACAAATCAGTGTTCCTTTTTTCATTGGCATCGTGTGATTCCCTGTGATAATTTTTGTTCTGCTCAACACTTGGGACTCCTGGGCTCGGTATAGCTACTTTCTAAACATTCACTTTTGTGTTGTGCCACTCCCATTAGCATTTGAGAATCCATGAACACAATTTGACAAAAGTCCGATCTCTGTATGTCATCTCTCCAAGGACCTATTTGTGATAGTGGAGGAATGTTTTCCTACACTAATTCTTAGGCTTTCTCCATCAACTAAATGGGCTGACTTTGGACTCCTACATATTTTTGATAAGAAAGTCCCTGGTGAATGGGGAGTTTCTGTTAAAAACCTTTACTTATTGACATTTGCTTGAATCAGGCTTTGGTGTTATGTTTTTCAAATGTGCTATGGAAATATTTTTATCCATCATACTTGAATAGTTTTATTACTCTATTGTATAAATAAAATTGAAACCATTGAAGAGTGGGAGAGAAACCAGTATGTCACAGAATCACGCCTATTAACAAGAGGTTTCTGACATAGAAATTGAATTGGCAGCAGTGAAAACACCATAACATGTAATGTGTTCCATTTGATTTCATCCTGATACTAAAACATTTTCCAATGTTAAAAAAATTGGCAAAGGTAAGGCTTCATTTCTCTCATGAAACTAATACTAACCTATCTTTACTGTTGACTATATTTCCTTTTTATTTGGCAGACAAAAATATCTCTTAAGAAAATTATAAAAGGCTGAATTAAAAGTGAAACAATTGCTTCTCTACCATTTAATTTCCCTCTTGAAAGTTTCTTGGGAGGTATAAATAGAATCAATTTATTAAATAGCAAGTGTTGGATCAAATGGCATTAAAACACTTACTCTTTTTTGAAATAGGTGATCCAAGGTCAAGTTTTACTTAATTTCATGGGGCTTACTCCGGAACAAATGGAGAACCTGAAACCACCATAGGATTCTTAAATATTTGTGTACTTCACTGTTGTCTCCTGAAAATTGAAGAGCAATTTTAAGTCCCATGCCCTCCCCAGGAGATACTTAGTTTTCCATTAACTGTATGGCAAATGTGAAAACAAAAACAAAAAACGATTTTATTTTCCTTATTTGAATAAGAAACTACCTCAAATATTATGAAATGATAAGGAAATGTATCCCAACTCAAAAACCATTTTACTACCTGTCATTACAGTGCCTTCTAAGATTTTAGTTATATTCAATAGTTCCTTTATTTATGCAGGTGGACTAAAGAATGGAATGAGAAAATGCATATCTTTCAAAAGTACCCCTGACGGGGGCGCCTGGGTGGCTCGGTCGGTTAAGCATAGGCTTCGGCTCAGGTCATGATCTCAGGGTTCGTGGGTTCGAGCCCCGCGTCGGGCTCTGTGCTGACAGCTCAGAGCCTGGAGCCTGCTTCAGATTCTGTGTCTCCCTCTCTCTCTCTCTGACCCTCCCCTGCTCGTGCTGTCTCTCTCTGTCTCTCAAAAATAAATAAAAAACATAAAAACTTTAAAAAAAAAAAGTACCCCTGACGGACATAATAATTCGGTCTCATGTGGTGAGTGTGGATTTACTCCTGCCCACACCGCTTTCTCCTAGCTGTAAAACAGTATGGAGTATCTTCTTGTTTCTGCTACTTGGGAAATTTCTGGCAGAAGGCTGACAACTTTTCTGAGCTTAAGCTCCTTCTTTGTAAAATGGCTATGTGTGCTAGGGAGAAAGCTGGGTAATAATTCAAGTAGCAACTTTACATAGTCATGAAAAAGATTCAGTGGGATCATATGTAAAGAGGACTTAAAACATAATGTCTGGCACATATTTTTAAGAACCCTGAAAAAACTTGTTACAAAATAACAACCTAACTTAAATACATGTTTATTCAGGGGTTTATCAAATATTGAAATTGTAAAATGCTCTTAGAAACAAATTTTCTAAACCCAACCTCAATCATGTTGGGTAAGACAACTATAAACTATAATAGTGTTACATGTGAGGGCGATTGTGTGTAGTCTAGTGTTAAGTCACACTCTTCATCATTTTTTGAGATCTGTAGGCTATGCACATTTACTGTGGTATGAATGTTTCTGGTTTCTACTGCTTTTTGCATGAGCTATGTAGGTGAGCAGTAAACGTAACAGCCTACCATCTGTTGCTGCCATTCCAGCACAATGTAACAGAGTTCCACTGGTATCATAGGAAATGGTAGTCTTACTGTGTGCCAGATGTTGTATCGGCACTTTCTCACATTCTCATGTATGCAAACTTAAAATTGCCTTGTAAGTTTAGTATTACCCATACATGACAGCTGAATAAATGGAAGGTAACAGGCAGTGATCAGTGTGCCCAAGGGTTATAAAGTTCATCAGTTGCAGAACTGGGATTCAAATGATCCTATTTGCTATTGTCCTACCATATGGCTGAACCTTGAAGATAAGCAAGGGATGGGGAAACCAGGGAGAAGCTCAGATATTTTACAGTGGCAGTCAAAGAGATTCGAATTGCCTTATGGTGAGGGATCAATATAGCTCCTAATATGGTGGTTCAACTTCCAGGCTTTTCTGGTCCTTCTTGCCTGGTCTTACCAGCTCTCCTCAGCTTCCTAATTATAGTCCTCTTTGCGCCTGCTAATTATGATTCTCCCTGCTCCTTCAGGCCTATTGGAAAAGTAATCTATGTCTTGAACTCCCATTTACCTCTTACTAGATTTCTGCTTCTACTATGTGTAGAAATGACTTGCTAGTGACCCCGAGTCCAAACTATCACTTCATATTCAAAAGAACATATCTGAACTTAAATTAGGTGATGTTAAATGAAGTGACATTATTGTAAGAAAAACTTGGAATTTGCTCTAGTTTAAAAGAATAGATCAGTAACAAACTTTGCAACTTAGATGTTCCATAATAATACTTCAATCCATGTAATCCAACACTGATACCCAACTCAACACATAATTGTTGGGTTTATAAAGAAAACACAGCTATTTGTAGCTTGTAAAGAAGATACAGTCATATAGAAAAAGTCCTGTTTTCAATAATGTGAGAATACAATAATGGCTGTTTGATTCTGGGGGCAACAGATGACAACTGTGTTGCCTGGAATACACTTGGACTCAGTAAATGTGAATTGAACCAAAATGAAAGCTTTAATTAACAAATTAATGAAATGATGCATAGTGTGAAAACACAGTAAGTGCTAATCATTAATGCTTTACTGAATAATAGCAATAAAATGTTTCATTATTTGCTAATATTACTTACTGTTTTTTAAAATTATTTTTAAAGCTATTCATTTATTTGTAGAGAGAGGGAAAGAGAATGTGCACGTGCATGCATGAGAGCAGGCGTGGCATGGGGGCGGGGCAGAGCAAGAGAATCCCAAGCAGGCTCTGCACTGTGAGCACAGAGCCCAGTGTGGGGCTCAATCTCATGAATGTGTGAGATCATGACCGGAGCCAAAATCAAGAGTCAGATGTTCAACCGACTGAGCCACTCAGGGGCCCCACTTGCTAGTTTAAATGGTCCTTTCTCTTACCCTTCTTTGTCCATATTTCAAAAGATAATGTAGTTCTAGTCCAGACTGATGTCGTCTAGGTGATTCATCATCGGGAAAAACAGGTAAAGCTTATAGTTGCCTGAACCACCCACAACCTAACAGCTAAACTAAGGTGGAAAGGCCTGGGTTAGCAGGTGATCTTTGTAACCTGGTGCTAATGCTCTGGACCACGTGGATTGTAATTCTCTAATGCTATGCAGTCGGTAAATCTTTGAAAAGTCTATGAGTGTTTCATTTGCTTGGTTAGCCTGACATTTATAACTATTTACAGCTTTCTGTTTGCTCGATCACTGACCTCTTGTTTATAACCTAGAATCACTTCTTCATCAAATTACTCAGTTTATTAAGGGCTCATTTTCCATCTCTGGCACTCCTATAGAAGTTAAGAGGAGGGGAGGACATATCTGACTCACTTTTCTAATTGGCCTGACAGTTCAGCCCAATTCTCAGTACATGGAAAGAGAGAAACAAAGCTAGTTGAATGAGGAAATAAGGCTTTCACCCATTGATTTCACTGCCTCCTTCTGCATCTTGTCTCCTATTAATGATGATGCTTGTTCTTGTTTAAATATTGGGAAGAATACTGGATTTAGCATCTTATTTTTCAGGTGGCTCATAGTTAAGACCTTTGAACAGGACACACTAGGTGGTCATCCCATGTACCTGGCAGTATTGCCTTGAATCCAGGAGAAAAGCAGGAAACATACCAGTAAAATGGTAAGGAATACCAGTAGAAGCTTGGTGTAGTTCCCACTTGCCCTGTCCCTTCCTCTAAACAGATGGGAAAGTTTGAAAATTTGTAGATAGACTATGGACAGGTAGAAGTTGGCAAGACTTTATTCTCTGAAAGCTACTATTATTGGATTTTAAAGTATATCATATAAAGTAGTCAGGGTCTTAAAGAACTATTTATAGTATTAGTTTGGAGCAAATCCATCTCAAGCTTTAAACTTCAGTAAATGACTGTAAAATCAGCATGTAACCTGACATGAAGCCAATTGAATGTGTTTAAATTAGGTGTCATATTTTATTCTGAATTACTTTTTAAAACAGGGGTTCTCTGAAATGGGGATTTAAATTTGACATATAAGAAACTTACCAAGAGAGAAGAGCTTGTTCCCTTGATTTTCTTAAAGAAAAGATTTGAAAGTGATTCAGCTTATTAAATGTGAAACCTAGCTTTTAACAAGTTACTACCAACCTTCAAAGCATTCCTTGAAATACACACTTTCTCTCTGTGTATGTGTTGGGGGGTGGGGATCATTATTGACAGTAAAATAGTGTTTGCTTAATCCAGCATCCATCATTACCTTCCTCTTGACACTTAAGTTGGTGTACCTTAATATTCCTGTGAGACTCAGCAAGGGATTTTAAAAGGGTGTGTTCAACTCTGGACACATATTTTTCCTTTCTCTTTAGGGAGTCAAGGTAGTAGACTTTGAAATACGTAAGTGAACAAGTTCTGTTTTAAAAGTACACTGTCCTTAAGTGCTAGTATCAACTTAATCATGATTGAAACAATACACAAATGTATTTTGGGTTAACATTCAAACAGTAGAAGTATGTAGATCAATGTAAATAAGAGAATTAGCTAAAACTAACTATACTTAAGCATTGATTTTATTTATTTACTTACATTTAATCACTGAGGGCATTCAAAGGGATTCTTTCCCTAATTCATTAGTATCATGATACCTTTATTGAAATAAAGGTACAAGTTACTGAGGAACTATTAAAAAACAAAATGAGCAAAAACATTACAGTTTTACTCAAAACAGTTGAGTGGATCAGTTCTCAGATCACTACTCCATTATCAGACAGTGCCGTGCCCCTCTTGGGTTGTGTAGTTTTCTTCTGGAAGGTTTTTTTTTTGAGAGTTGATGATGATTAGAACATTTATATATAGTAAAATCATCTCGCAAATGCCTTATAATTCCTTTTTAATGAACTATGCCACTTAAAAGAGGCTTATTTTCCAAGTCTGCTAACTTTTCTCCCATTAAGCGTGTTTCATTCAACACACGGGCTGAACACTCGTGCTGGCTCTCATGCTATTGTAGAAAGGACCAAATCACTTCCTGCCCACCAGGCAGCCATCCTAAAATAACAGTTTGGATCAACCTGATGCAGGCAGCATGAGCATTTCATTTAGTCTTAGGGATTCTTCTAAGGGTTTACAAAGACAAGTCTCTACATTGACTTTTGCATTTTTCTTAAATTCATCATTTAAATTACAAGTCACACTTGACAGAATTTGAGTTGAAAGGGACAGTGATAATTTTTATTCACATCCATATAATGTTTAATTCTTACTAATAAAAACTAGAATAAAAGTCCAAAGGTGCAACCATACAGTATTATTGTGTATGCTCAATTGCAAATGGACTACTTTGTGGTGAAACATTAACATTCCACAATATTGAAACATCTAGACCATTGAAATGGATAAGCATTCCAGCTTGAATTTTGAAATTAGTATTAGTGATATTCAAATAATGGTATTCAAATAGTAGTGATATACAAATAATGATGGTCATGGAGTAGAAAGTTACATGTCAAATGGTTTTCTTAGCATATATTCATTACTCTCTCCTTTTTCATATTCTTTGTAGAATCTCGTTCTCCTCTTCCACATGGAGAGTGTGTTGAGGGCAGGGAGTTTGGTCTCTTATTTTACTAACTTAAGCACAATGTCTGTGACAGTGCCTCTAACAAATGAGGCGTTCATAATGTGATAGTAAAGCGTTGTTACTTGTATTTTCAGTGGTTTCATCTTGTTTTTAATGGGCTGTTGTGATATATGGAAAATTTCAAGCATCTCTAGGTAAGAACAGTCTTTAAATAAGAAAGGGAGGAAGAAAGAAGAGAGTTAACATTGAAAATCCATTGTGTTAAGTAGAATATTAGAAATAGCCTTCCATACTCTCCTTTAATATGTTCATCTTAGAGAACGCTAATAGTACCCGATTCACATTTATTCACTTAAGTTGGAGAAGTGACATACCCAGGTTTTAAAAATGCCAAGCCTCCCAGTTCTGCTGCCCTCAGAACTTCATTTGGACTAAATGTTGTCCCTTAGTTCAATTTACTATTGATTTGATAAAAGATTATATAGAAGATCATGTTTTCTGCAATATGTTCATACAGATGAGTTTATTCTTACTAGGTAAGTGTGGCAGACACTGTTGGTGTCTCACCCACTTACCTTGGCACTTGGGATTCTGGAGACTGTCCCTTGTAAGCTTCTGTGATTCTGCCTGGAGGTTTTCTTTGGCCATGAGAGCTCAAGAGGAACCTAAGAGAGGCTGCAAGTGCTTGGCAGGTATTGTCCCTGGAAATAGCTCTCAAACAATGGCTGACAGGAATTAGCAGATAATTAGCCCACTTCCCTCATCCTTCAGTAGAGGAACCCCACCCACATTGCACATGATTTCCTTGAGTTCCCCAGGTGCCCACAGCGGGCATCTCCATAATACCACCTTTATTGGCGTCATTTCCTTTTCTTTTCTGGTGTCCTCATTCTTTACTGAGACTTCCTGGGATTGCCTCTGAAATGAACTGCTTTCATTCAAATGGCTTGTCTCATGTTCAGATTCTAGTGGAATACATCTAAGACATGCACATGAATTTTATTATGCCTCTCCACTAATGAGGAAAGACTGAGGTTAGAAAAAATTCCTATGGGGGTGCCTGGGTGGCTCAGTCTGTTAAGTATCTGACTTCAGCCCAGGTCCTGATTTCACAATTTGTGAGTTCGAGCCCCGTGTCAGGCTCTATGGTGACAGCTCAGAGCCTGAAGCACGCTTCAGATTATGTGTCTCCCTCTCTCTCTCTGCCCCTCCCCTACTCGCTCTCTCTCTCTCTCTCTCTCTCTCTCTCAGAAATAAACATTAAAAAGAAATTTTAAAAAATTCCTACATACCCATTCATAGGGAATACATGATTAAATTTAACCTGAGTTTATGGCTCTGTATACATATTACTTTCTGTGGAGAATCCGGTTCACTTTCAGGGCCTTCCTGGTGTGGTGGGTGTGGCTGTCTGTTAACACAGCTTTGCAGAATCTCTTTCTCCTTTTCCACATGGACAGAGGCAGGGAGGCCCAACCAGTGATGGCACACTTTGCTTGGGATAAATGTAGTTTGAGGTGGGGACTGCTTGGTACTTAAGGTTCTGCTCGCATTGAGATATTTTGACTATAGATAATACCAATTTGAAGATCTTAAAGTTTGACTTAAAACAGAATAGGGTTTTCCGAGATAAGCATGTCGCAAATTATACTCTTACTAAACAATTCTGTTTTTATTAATGATAAGATACACAAATACATAACTACAAATTGAATTTTAAGCAAAATATCTCCCACATGAACTATTATACTGTATGTCTGAAGGGGCTAGGTTTATGCCAGGCGTTGTTTGGTCCCAGTTTTTGTTCTCTGACACCCTGTTTGTACTGGCTGCAATGACATGACTATTTCTTTCTGCACTGTCAGGCCTGACAGAGGAGGCCTTTTGACTCTCCCTGCATGTAATACAATACCCTGCAATTACTATTATTACTAGACATGATGCTGTGGTTTCCCTGATCCCTTTCAAGGTTTTAGTCTTTTGCCTTTTTTTGTTGTTGTTCTCAAATTTGATCTTGCCTGCTTCTGTGAGCCCTTGTCTGCTCTGTATACTGCGTGAAGTATGCTACCTTAGCCTGTTGGTCTTCTCCTGGACGTCTTCTTGAACCCCATGGCCACTCATTCAAAACACCACCACATCCACAATGAGGTTGCACTCCTGCTTTTTTGCTTGTAGGTTTTTTCTGTCTCTGTAATTTGTTCATTCCTTTACGAAACTTGCTCTCTAATCAGGGCACTTGGGATTTATTTTGATCTTTGCCCTTAGGATTAGTGACACTAACTTGTTTATTCACCCGTATATGACATTGTAAGTTCCAGGAGGGCAGGTAGGAGATATTGTTTCTAGTTTCCTAAGGTATCCCTGGGTCTTAGTGCCTGACCTACTACAAAGCGGATAATGGAGTATTTGTTAGATAAAAATGCCTCTTGCTCAAGGAAGTTATTAGAAATTATTCTGTTAGGAAATCATGCCTTTGGTATTGGAGCATTAAAGAACCAGCTGCCAGGAAGACAAGTGACGAAGAGGAGAAAGCAAGACCTTCTCCATTGCCGCTCACTAGAGAAAACTTGTAGAATTTACCCTTACAATACAATATTGGTTTTACAGAAAATAATACTTTGTACTTTGTAAGGTGATTGTCTGGTTTCATTAAGAATGGAAGAGTTTTTTTAGACATTCCACAGAGACAGCCATGATGTTTTTTATCCCCGTGTGTTTACCTCTTACGTTGATGTAACTAGTAAATGGAACAAGCCTAATTTGTGGTGTGTGGTTAAAATAACTTTTTTATAAGTGTTTGAACATTGCTCAGTGGACTGGTTTATCTCTGATACCTACAGAAAGACATAAAACTAAAATAATCGCATGATTTCTCTTATCTCTAATTAGTAATAAAAGTCTTTGATCACTTCCAGTTGCAAGATAGTTTTATTTTAGAATTAGAATGTTGGATTGCATATGATGACAGACCGTCCCAAGTATTTTATTTAAAGTAATATCTACACCCAATGTGGGTCTCAAACTCATGACCTACAGATGAAGAGTCCCATGGTCAACCCACTGAGCCATCCAGGTGACCCCTAACTACTTTTTTTTTTTTAATGTTTTATTTATTTTGGAGAGAGCACAAGTGGAGGAGGGGCAGAGAAAGGGGGACAGAGGATCTGAAGCAGGCTCTGCACTGACAGCAGTGAGCCCAATGTGGGACTTGAACTCATGAACTGAGATCATGACCTGAGTGGAAGTCTGAACTTCAACTGACTGAGTCACCCAGGTGCCCCTGTCTAACTATTTCAAATTATAATTATTTCTGCCCTCCTATTTCTGTCTAGATACCTGCTGCAGGGAAGGAAGAAAAGTATGTTTGTTTCTTTCTCTGATAGCTTGTTCCCAGCTTTCCCTTACCTCTGTGCTTAAATGCCTCAGTTTGAGGGCAGGTATAGGAAGAGACAGATGGAAAGGAGGAAAGACCTCACATAGCTTGTATGGTCATAAGCTCACTGAACATGAGTTCTCTGGAGTGTTCCCATCCACCACTACTAACATAGCATCCACATAATGCTGTGTTATGCTCACCAGTAGCTACCCTGATGGAGGTGACAGACTCTTCCCTAGCTTGTTGGTGACTCTGTTTAATGTCCTCAGTATACTTGAGGACCTTCTGCTGAGTCCTGTTCACTTTTAGAAGTGATTCTGATCAGCAGGGTGTGGGTCCTTTCCATTCTGGATCTCTCTTGCTCCCAACTTGGATCTAGGATGTGGGACACTCCCAGGCATCCTCTCATTTCATTAAGACAGAAATTATAGAACATTCCCAAAGAAGCAGCCACTTCTTTCTTATTTCATCAGAAAATAGTCAGTACATCTTGTGCATTTAATATTATTGAGGTGCAAGTCTGACCTCAGCCTTTTTCACTAGACTTGAGGTGCAGAGAATCTTCTGGGTAAGTGTGGAATTCACAGCAGAGCTCTGAGCAAAAACAGCCACCATTTTCCATGTGCCCTAGCTTACTTTTTAGCTCTCAAGTTGAGTAAGATGTTTAAATACTGTAATCCATATTTGTATGACTACTTTTACAATTTCCACAACTTATATTTTAATAGGCTTTTATGCTAAAACAAGTTAAAACATGAACTCTCCATTGCTTTTTGGTTATATATATTTTTTGTAAATGGGGCTTATTGACTATGATTTATCAGTAAACTAACACAGATTTCTTAGAGAAGGTTCATTTCTAATGGTAAAACCCTATTAAAATATCATGGCTGACTCATAAGTCAAACAATTGTTTGCTAAAAATTTAACTAGTGGATTTAACTGAAGCAGGAGATGGTGACTTGATTTCTTAGCACAGAATCCAAATTCTGTGTTTCCATAACAAATAATACTGCTAGCTAATATGTATTCTGTCCTTCCTAAGTGCCTGGTACTATTCACTTTCATATAAATTTTGGGGAGAATGTTACCTAGTGATTTCTGTATACCAAGCACCATTCTATACATGGATTAGCCCATTTAATACAACAAACCTGTGATGTAATTACTATTATTATCCTCCTAATGTGAGAAATAAGAGAAACAAATTGAAGCAACTTCTATGAAATCAGCTATGAATGGCTAAGGAAGGGTGGTTTCTGTAAATCATGGTTTCGAACTTTAAACATCTTGTTGAAACATTTCTTTGTGTCCATTTTACTCTGAAGATTATCAATTTCTTGAGGGAATCAACCAAGTATTTAATTTTCTATTCCAAGAACTTTGTTTGTAGATGTTAAAATGCCATTTTTTAAATTCTGTTAGAACTTTCAACCTTGGGTTTTTAATTCAAACATTTAAAACATTTTTTTTCCTATTGACATAAGGCTATGAAAATGATGATTAGATACCTAACCAAATTTTATTAAAAAATGACAAGAAAATTACCTGGTTAGTATCATTTTAAAACTCGAACAAATGTTAAGTTCCCGCTCCTTCTGTAAACAATAGTCAGTGGTTAATATTTTGTTCGATCATTACAGAAATCCATGTGAGGCAAAATAATGAAGTTTCTGTTTCTATTGTCCTTGTTTTGTCTCTACTTTTGAGCAAAATTAGGTCATGTCTTTGCTGAGATTAGTACAGCATCTGCAGCCCTTGACTTCTTGGTATTCTTAATAAAACTGCAAACATTTCTGAATACCATAGCTTTTTCAGATACTAATCATAACTACTTCAGGAATCAAATTTTAGTCTGTACTTGTCCAGTTATGCATGTAGTCACAGTTCAAAAGTGTTCCATTTATGTAAGAAATTTAGTCTTTCTTTAAAGCTGTTACTATAGGAAAGTGGTTTCCATTTCAGAATTAAAATCTGGACTTATTAAATTCTTTCATATAAGTTCTCTAATTATAGAAGAATGCCTGAATAAATACAGTGGCTTTGAGAATATAAGTGTATTGAGAAGTAAAACACATTAATTCTGCTTTCAGCATTAGAATTTGGACTATAGCTTAAACATAGTATTTGGTAGTTAATACTCAGAAACATTTCACTCCCTTCCCATTCTGCCCTCAACTCCAGGCAAGAAAACACCATGGTCATTTTAATATAATTATACATATAACTACTTATACAATAAACAACTGATGTTAGAAACATGATTCTATCAAATGTTCTCAAGTTTTAAAACTAAGAGCCTCTTGGCTAAAGAAAGCGCATCTCACATCAGAGAAAATAAATAGGAGAGCTGTTTTATCTTCTAAGCCAAGCTGAATTTCACATTATAAATGTTCTGGATTCCCTAAATAATTCCTAAATGGGCTAATATTACTTATAATTGTCACGAAAACTGTCTTCTATTTTTATGTTTGTGTGTTTAGAATATATATATTATATATCTATAAATTTAAGCATGAAGACTTATAATAGCTTAGAGTAAGAAATTACTAGTGTGTCACACAATATAGACTATTTTAATTGAAAGTAAGTATGGAGATTGGCAGTGAAATACCTCTGGAATGTAAAAAATAAAATCGAGCACATGATAACTGCACAGGTGTCTTAGCCCACTAGAAAGAAAGCTGAGCCTGAATCATAGGCTTTGTTGTTAACAATGTATTTGGATAACCAGGTGCTCAATCATGTTCTTGGAGTCAACTCATCTATCAGTGCTAGTATTCCTCTTTTAAATGCTAAAATTTCAAGTCACCATGAATACAGGAAAAGATCTTTTCTCCAAGAAAAAAACTACACATATATGTTTTTTTCTGAAATACAATCCCCGTTGGCTTAAGTGGAAAAAATGCCTGACAAAAGTGATAATAGACCAAAGAAAATTGAGTGAGCTTTTCAGTGGTGTAATGCTAGGATTACATAGAAAAGAACAATTCATTAGTTCACATTTGGCCACAATTGGGACCAGAATTGGCAACTTCCTCTGCATTGTTACTTGAGAGGAACATTAGGATTCTATTTAGCCAGATTCTCCACCAGGCTCTGTGTTTCCTGAAGTTAATTTTGTCATCTCTTTTTAGGAATTCAGGTCTTGCTAACAAGTAGCTAGCAAATACATCACATCTATGACTAAAATTCAGCACCATCTCCAGTAGCAAAAAAAGAACATGGTCTTGGTTACCTGAGAAGGAAAGTCAGAAGTATGGGTTCATATCCAGGTCCCATGTAGCACTGGGATGGGAGGCTATGAGGAGCAGAGACATTGGTCACTAGAAGAAGCTGCAAGAAATGACCAAAATAGGGATAGAGGAATGCACAAGACAAAAGTTAGCTAAGTCATGTCGCTTTGGATCAATTCAAGATATTAATAGGTGAGTATGTGAATGCAGTTACTTTGAAGTACACTTCTAAAATAAGGTCTTGTATTTTATTGTGTACTCTACTTCTCCTTCACGACCTTTACCATGGCTTGTAATTATGCACTTTGGGCGTAGTTGTTTCAATGTTTCCATCCAAGTTAACACACATACCACATACTGATGCATACACACGCATGAGCTCTTACAGGCAACATGTGACTAATTCTTTACTACTAAATGGCCAGCCTCTCACTTTGGACTTGACATGTAAAAGTTGCTCAATCAGGGGCGCCTGGGTGGCTCAGTCAGTTAAGCGTCTGGCTTCGGCTCAGGTCATGATCTCACGGTTTGTGGGTTCGAGCCTCGCATCGGGCTCTGTGCTGACAGCTAGCTCAGAGCCTGGAGCCTGCTTCAGATTCTGTATCTCCCTCTCTTTCTGACCCTCCCCTGCTCACGCTGTCTCTCTGTGTCTCTCAAAAATAAATTTTTAAAAAAGTTGCTCAATCAATATTTATTGAAAGAACCCAATTAGTGAATAAAAAACTGGTTATCCTGAATTGTAGGTAATAGAGTTGGCTAACTTTATTTGAGGCCTTTATTTAAGGTCACGAGTTGGGTAAGGTTAACTATGTAAACCATAAGCTATTTTAAGTAATTACTGCTTAGGAGATGCCATGGCTTTTATGGAAACAATATTCTGTAAGGTGAAGAAGTCACTTTCAATCATTTTAAATATTACTATATGAGCAGTCAACAGTGGCCACTGAATCTGAATCCAGAACCACAGAAGGGTTGGCTTGAGCTCTCAGGGCTACCTCAGGCGCTCTCTCACGTGCTCTTCATTAAAAGTGTATATATGTTGAAAGCCAGCAGTATGTGGAAAAGAAACTACTACTCAATGATTATTTACTTTGGGCTAAAAGTGAATACCGCAGCTGGATTCCTTCTACGTCTTTTCTTTTCTTTTCTTTTTTTTTTTTTTTTCTCATTTTGACCACTGCATTTGAGAATAAAAACATTGGATTGTTAAAATGTTGTGGAAATTTAAATCTGACTTATTTCTACTTGGAAACAGCAGAGTGCTCTTCTTAGGTTCCTTTGCTTCCCTCTCCCACATGTAGCACCCATAGGACTCTTTTACCTATGATAGGGTCACATTTTACTTTGGCGGAAGGGAAATTCTTAGTTGATGATGAGATGGATTCTCCCATGTTTCTTCCACAAGAGCAGTGCAAACATAATTCACTTTGCAACTGAAATCAGAATTCCACAAAAGTGATAAGCAATGCCTGGCACATGGAATGAACCAGAGGCAAATTTAAGCTTTGACTACAAGGGTTCATGACTTGAAATTGCCAACCTCATTAGTAAAGATTTTTTTTTTTCACCAAAGCACGTGTTTTATATCCATCTAGATATTGTATCTGTTTAGGAAGGTTAGTAGGCCAGTTTGGTTAAATATTATTAAATGGCCTTTGCTGGCAAACGGTTTGCAGCTCAAACACCTAATTATCCCACTTGATGTTGTCATTTCTATGAAGAACTTTCAGCACAACACACTGAAACTGGATTGAGTCTTAAAAAGGAAGGAACTGCCATTACCAACAACCAACTATGGATGTGTTTAAACTTCAGTTCCCAAGTATTAACAGGAATATTTAAATAAGGAATCAGTGGCTGGTGAATAAAAATACTGGGCATAATATTAACCAAATATTTCGTTGCTTAAAATACAAATCAAAGCTAATTATATTCCACCCTGGGATGTCAGATGATGCTTTGTTACTCCATAGTAATAAATGGCCTTGAAAACTAGCCAAATGTCCTTCAATTGCAAAAATAGCCACAGTAGATAGTGGATAAGAAATTTTTAAGATAGGTACGCAACTCCATCATTAGCCTGAGACACAAGTCCAACTGCTAAGTCTACTGGTAGATCAATAGCACAATCTATCGTAATAGAAAACCAGCAAGGTGATCAACATTGTGCCAATGTATATTTTTAGATCTTAAAATTTACCAACTACATTCAAGT
This sequence comes from Cryptoprocta ferox, assembly GCA_028646485.1. Classification (NCBI taxonomy): domain Eukaryota; kingdom Metazoa; phylum Chordata; class Mammalia; order Carnivora; family Eupleridae; genus Cryptoprocta; species Cryptoprocta ferox. The sequence goes on along the minus strand of CM053559.1, from coordinate 29,821,017 downwards.
ATTTATTTGCCTTTATTGGTTCTCACTATATTTTTGGTATTTCCAAGACTAAAACTCCTCATTAAATTATAGAATGATTTATAAATTTGTGTTAATATCAGGAATAAATAAGTGATAGGAATTATTTTTTTATTCTAATGCTATTTTCTGTTGTATTTAAAGAAGCCTATCTTCAGGTTGTTTAAGGAAAGAACAAGAATTACAGCTTGAAACAGAAGCCACAATTAGTCCTAAATAAATATCTAAGAAACTGGCAGTTGTATTTTATTTCCAGGCTAAAGAGGAGCCAGGTTTTGTTTCAGGATTTCTGTCACTTTTAATGTCCTTTGAAAAAATAGACAGTGAGCTGTTCCAGTTATCCCCTTAATGTGTTCCAGCGCTAGGAAATGTTGTGTAGCATATAAAACTATTCACTTAGCTTAATTCAATTATGCTTCTGTAGTTGAAAATGTTGAATCCTTCTGGATAAGTAAATGTTTTGCCACTGATATAGTTCCATTTGTTTTTATAAGCACTTATTGATATCAGATATTTTCCATCATAAAAGGCTTAGGTTATAATTACATTTCCCAATGGTTATTAAATAATAATAATGGCAGTTTTTGAGCTAGAAGTTCAAGACTTCTCTGAAGGAATAAGACTGATGTGCCTTAGGACTTTTATCTGACATTATACTGTCTTTTAGAAGCTCTTAATATGGGAGTAAGTCTGTGTACATAAACTGCAAAATAATGTCAACGACTTTACTTTTAGGATGAGGACTTAGCTATGTGTTTATAGATAGCAATGTAGAGCAGGTCACATGTACATAAATGTGTTAGGCTTTCTTACCAAATTATTACGTTTGGATTAAATATTGTTAATCACTTGAATCACCCACAGATCATGAGAAATACCAATAGAACTCCTTGTAGATAATTTTTTTTGCATGGTCTATTGTGTTTTGCAGGGGGGAAAAAAAGACAGTGCTATGCATTATTTGGCTCCTAATGATGTTTGCTATTGATGAATTTTATCTGGAAGGCTATCAGTAAAATAAAGAAAAAATCATATCTTTTCTAAATGCTGGTATTTTTAATGAAGTAAGTAATTTTTCCTTTTTTGTGAATTATTATGCATGAGTGTTTTCTTCTTTGTTGCCATTTGGCAAATGGAAGTATTCTCGTTCTTGTATTTCTATATTGTATGAATTGTGAATCATTACAAATGGACATAATTTTAAAAAATCAGGTTAACAGATAGAAATATGAAAAATTGACAACAGGAAAAATAGAGATTTACACAACAAAGGCTAATACAGAGGCAGAAGGAAGACAACATAAAGTAAATCTGGTGTAGAATTGTAATTTCATGATATGTTGGAGAGGGGAAACATAGATGAAGTTGGTAGAAGGTACAAAGTGGGGAGAACAAGAATCTATGCACTCAAATCATAAAATCAGTAAGCCATTGAAATTCTTGGCACATATCAATCATGGAATAAAATTTGTGTTGTTGACAAAAAGGTACATAACTATATATAGTTCATTAAAGTTACAGAGAAGGGGAATACTGATATTTTGAGTAAGATATGGTCAAATGTAACAAAATAAATTAGAATTTAATGTATTTAAGATGAGCAAAATGTTATTGACCTTGACCTTAATTTGGTATGCTAGTATTTTTGTTTTGTCTCAAAGAATAGTCACTCTAAAGAGTGATATTTCCCTACTTCTAAGTTTTGTTTGAACCCTCTGCAATTGGAGAGATAGTTGGATTATTCTTGTACTGACCTCTAGCAATTTATATTCCAAGAATAAATGAAATATAGAAACATAGTTTCTAAGTTTTTGTGGTAAGCAGTATGTGTCTAATGGCATCTTGTGTAACTTGAAGTTTAAAGAATGTCCATAATGAAAAGACCAGGAGTCTTAAGCCTTGCTTGTCAAAACACAATTTCACCATGTATATCCTACAAACTTCAATTTTCCCTAAGTCAATGAATAGCATAGTGAATGGGAAAGGTGGTACTACTTGCCACTGACGATACCATGGAAACGTTTTATGTGAAAGTAAATCCATCCATCCCATCTGTAAAAAGATTAATATTATAAATGTGGCAAACACATGAAACTCTCAGAAATTCCTAGGAGTTTTTCGAGAGTGTGAGTGAGGAAAAAAAGTTTCAGTGAACCAGATTTTAAGAACCGTATTTTTCTGTCTTATCCTCTATGTAAGTGTTAGAATCATTACACTGGAGAGTTAGAAAAAAAACCTAGAGAAAATGTGATCCAGTTTCTCATGTTGCTGGTTTAGAAGCTAAAAAAGCAATGTAGTTTACAATATATTTCAGCTGGATTGTAATTTCCCCCTGAAAATATCAAAGAAACTGCATCCCATATGTGAGTCCCATGGATTGAAGTTGACACTTGAGTTAGGAGAGAGAGTCTTAATTGAAATTTAGTTTTTGTGAGTGACATAAGTGAGATTGTACCTTTCAAATGATCTGTGGTGCAGATACTTGGCTTTTTTAATTTCCAGATTATTCTGGACTGGTACTTTTGTAAAACACAGTATTAATTACTTGATAAATGATCAAGTTGATAGATTTGGAGACAACATTATATCCTTTAGTTCCTACGTATCTAAAATCCTCTTCATTTGACTTAGTCACAGATGAATGACATCTGTGGATCACATACTATAATTGGAACACCACTGAATTAAGAAAATGGAATATCAAGGGATGTGTCAGAAAATAATTTTTATATCTTCTCCTGAAGCTAATGACACAAGAAAAAATTGGAGACTTGTGTCAAATACCTTAACCTGCACAGACATAACACCATTGCCAGTATACTTCTATGTAAATATATCAGATAATTAGTACTACTATTCCATTCTAAGCCTTAGTTTGCCATTGTTAAATAGCCATAACGATTTTACTAGGTCCATAAAGATTTTATGAGGATTGAATGAGGTAATCCATGCAAAGTTCAGTGCAGTGGGTAGTAAATAGTAGCTGTCGTTGTTACTGTTGTACATTGCCTGTAGTTCTAAACCTTCTTACCTCATTGTCCATTTCTTTCTCAGCACTTCAAAGAATATTTGACAGTAAGCATTACACTTGATAGGTATGTATTTGAAAAGCAGCATTTTAACAAATGTCTGGTCAGTATTTACTTCCATAGAGAATCCCAAATTCTCATGTAGTACAAATCTCTATCTACCTCACACAGTTGCTAAAAGATCTTGAATTCTTTTGGGCTCAGCTTTTTGAATGACTCAGTTGTGGGTATCAGATTTAGCAGCATTCCTCCCAGAACATGAAGATGAGGGACATTCTTGTTGATGTATTTTTCTCAAACAGATGTATGCTGCAACACAGTTAGGAGAAATCCTTGGGAACTATGAGAATTTACCCAAAGTCAAGGGTATAATGAGAAGCATTTAAGGTCAATCGTTCAGATATGACTGTATGGTTCCATAGTGATATGCTTGTCTAATGCTTTGCTAAACTGTGATAAGTCAGTGCTTAAGGGAACTCTTATTTCATAGAGCTGACTGAGGGGCTCCTGAATGGCTCAGTCAGTTGAGCGTGCGACTTCAGCTCAGGTCATGATCTTGCAGTTCGTGGGTTCGAGCCCCACATTGGGCTCTGTGCTAATAGCTTGCAGCCTGGAGCCTGCTTTGGCATCTTTGTCTCCCTCTCTCTGCCCTTCCCCCACTCACACTCTGTCTCTCTCTGTCTCTCAAAAATGAATAAACATTAAAAAAATAAAAGAGCTGATTGAGATCCTGGTTACCAATTTAAGGATCAGCAGGAATGTTGCCCTAGTCTATCCTATTGAAGATTATCTGTGATCAGTCCATTGAGGAAGGTTAGCAAGTCACGGTGACCTTTAAATGATTATTAAAGCAATTTGTAGACTGTTACTGCTCGAGAAGATTAACCACTGCAGTCCCACAAACAGCCATTACCATCAGTGGAGGTAACACCCTGCCTGATGATGGACCTATCGGAAAACTGCCAATGCTAAATGAAACTGGCAAGCAGTACTGTTAACTGGCCCCTCCCATGTGCTCTCATATGACACCCCTGTGAACTCTTACCCCATAACCTTGTGATCCCTGCCGAACTTCCCAAATCTGGGGCTTCCTGAGCTTCACTCCCGTATCACCAGCACTGAGCCTAGAGTCTAAAACATAGTAGGAGATAAATAAGCAGTTAATTAGGAAAAAAAGAAGAAAGGAACTGAAAGAAAGAGGTAAATTAGTATATGGTAGCTATCATTGAGATTAGAAAGTAGATTGCCAGGTTTGGTGGGGAGAAGAATGATCTGAAGATCAAAGAATACTTTTCTTCTCACTGTGAATTACACAGGGTATGTGTGTGGAATGTGGACTGAGGTACAGGTTGTTGAAGATGATTGGGTGGGATGGAGAAAAAATAGTACATGGTGACTTTTCAAATAAATATCTTAATGTGAAAAAATAGTATTGCTCACGAGTAATCTCATGGTGTTGAAAGTCTAGAAATTCTAGGATACATAAGGAAAATTTAAGTTGTGTTTTTTTCTCATATTCTAGGTAGACGGCCTGATTTAGGAAGTTTATTTTAATTTTTTTTTTACATTTAAGTATAGCTGACATAAAATGTTACATAATCAGGTGTACAACACAGTGATTCAAGTTCTCTGTATGTTATGATACACTCACAAGTAGGACTACCATCAGTCACTATACAACGCTATCACAATATCATTGATTATCTTCCCAATGGTGTGCCTTTTATTCCTGTGATTTGTTCATTCCATAACTGGAAACCTGTATTTATTTCCCAATGGCTTTGACTCATTTTTCTCATCTATCCCCCTTCCCTCTGACAATTACTAGTTCTCTGTATTTATAGGTCCAGTACTGCTTTTTGTTTGTTGGTTTATTCATTCCTTTTGTTTCTTGGATTCCTCATATATGAGTGTAATCAAAGGGTATTTTGACTTGAGACGTTTTAAAGAAACTTTTTTGAAAATTTAGGAAAAAAATACAGGGTCTAATACCTGGACTAAGTTATCTCTTCTTCATTTAGAAGAGACTTACTGTGGCACTAAATTGTCAAGGCTGTTTTACAGGCAGAAAAATTTGAGGCTTGTACTCTATAAATTTCAGTGTGGCTACAAAGTATGGGAAGATCAAAGAGAATTCATGCTTGTAAGAGAAACCAACAAAAATAAAAGGATGCAGTAAAACAGTGATAAACGTAGAGTTTATTTCAAAGTTCAGCCAAGGTACATGTCATTCTTAGAGCATGAAGAAGATGAAGTCTTCAACAATATAGCCAAGATACTTCAGAGCATTACAAACTATGGACTTCACTAAAACAAACATATCTTGAATTCATGATAGTGATAGTGTTGTGATAACATATAAAAGTGACTTTAGAGAGCTTATAGGAGGAAAAGCAATGCCTTAGGACTCTCAGCAAGCCCAGGCAGAGTTACTGGAAAAGTTGTAAAATCGTGTTGATTGGGGCCTTGACTCATCTCCAAATTGATTTGATGCCTGATTATGACCTGAAGCCATTTATCAGGAGAAAGCAAGACAGATAATGAGTAATGCATCTAAGAAAATTATGAAGCTTGTAAAATGTTGATTTTGAAGGATAGTAATGTCAGTGGGTGTCAAATACGTTGTCTGAAAAAAACATGAAATTCTGATTTTTATCCTTATGAGAATGGCTTGAGAAAGACAATGATCTATACCTTTCCTAGTTTATAAGACAGCTTTTATTGTTCATTAATCAAAGTATGTATACTTAATACAGAAATAACTACCAGATTTTAAACCTTTTGAATCAACTGGAGGTGGGATTCATATAAAGAACTAACCATGGTTCCCTAACACTTGCCTTTTAAAAATAAATTTACTGATCCCAGAGGGAGGATGTTTTCATAAAATAGCTGCATACATTCCTTATGATGTAGATTTCTATAATTTTTAATACATTCAAGAATTGAATGTACATTATACATTGAATGTATAATTTCATACATTCAAGCAATATGTTTAAGAACAGATGGTTTAATGTCATAGTATTTTAAAAAATACGTATATGATTGAGTTTTTATATTTGAGTATATGTATGTGTATACATAAAAATTTGTGTGTATATACATATATATGTATATATGTACATGTGTATGTGAGTTTTTAATCCTCCATTCCACTTGACCTTTAGAGTCTCTTGTTTCTTCTGTACTCTGATCATAGGCTCTTTCTACATACTATCCCACTACTAGCATCTGTTTTCCAAAAATACCTTTCTTGGCTCTCAGCCAAATGCATGTTGTGGGACTCTAGCTTTTTGGCCCTGTGTGTCTCTTACGACCTAGAGTGGCAAAGTGCTTTTGCATTCACCCACTTCTGGTAGAGAATAGATGTGGCTTTTTTTGCCCTTGGCAATTTTGACAAAGGTGAAATGTATCTTTGGTATCCTATCTACTTGACCCATTCTCCTCTCCACATACTTAACTCCCATGGTTTTCATGAGGTAAATGCTAAACAAATTTTCCTGAATAGTAATGGCAGTGCATTTTTCTTAAGCTCTCTAACAAATGATACCTTTCTTTTCTGGAACTTCATGACTATAAGTAGAAATTAAGGCTGTATTTATATATAAATTTTTTATAAGGTGGCCTAGTCATTGTTGATAACTTTTTCTCCAACCCCTACTTTTCAGAGATGTTAACCCTTCTTTATTTACTCCTCCGCAATTCTCTGGAGTCATGTATCTTATACCCTCTAACACCACAGTGTATTAACTATATCATCAGATTTTATGTCTTAGTTGAAGGGGAAGTAATATGTTGCCTCATTGAAAGAAACCACTGGAAAATAATTCCCAGGCAGCTCTGAGGTCTCTTGCTTTTGCTTTCCTCGGCTTCTCCCAACTTGTCAGGTTATCAATACATCCCATATCAGTCAGCTGGGGCTCAATCATGCTGTGGCTCCCAGACCATTCTGATTTGTCAGAAATTATTTTCAATTCTGTCCTGCCAATTGAAAGCTAACATTTATTGAGTGCCATCCAGAAGTCCTCCCTGAGGCTTAAAAGAGAGGTTTTATTATTTTGTATTTATAGATGGAGGTATAAGACTTAGATTATTTAACTCGCCATGAAACACTAGTAGCTGGTATAAATATAATTTATATCTGTTGACTTAGAAATAATCCACCAAAAATATGGGCTCTGGTGGCCTAGCTGGAGTAAATGAGTTGCCTTATGACACATTAGAACAGAGGAGCAAATACACATGCTTTCCCAAATTCTGTCTCTTCCTCACACTACACCTGATCATGGTTTGCCAAAGTCAGAAAATTGAGCTTCTGGTCCAAATTAACCTCTGAAGGACTTAAAATAAAAAATTTGGGGGCGCTTGGGTGGCTCAGTCAGTTAAATGTCAGACTTCAGCTCAGGTCATGATCTCATGGCTTGTGAGTTTGAGCCCCGCATTGGGTTCTGTGCTGACACCTCGGAGCCTGGAGCCTGCTTTGGATTCTGTGTCTCCCTTTCTCGCTGCCCCTCTCCTGCTCACGCTCTGTCTCTCTCTGTCACTCAAAAATAAATAAATGCTTAAAAAATTTTTTTAAATTAAAATTGTGGCTAAATACTCGGCTTTTTCAAGTTCAGCTTTAGAGCTGAAGACCAAATTCAGTAGCTGGGCAGCTTATTTCCTAATTGTGATCCTGACGGTCATCCCTAAACCTGTATCCCACTCTACTTGAACCTTAGCTTAGAGCCTAGGCTGGTGACTGAAACCTTGCTGCCTGTTGATAACCAATAACAATTACATACCAGACTCTCCATGCTTTAGTATTAATTGCTGTAGAGTTCCTCCTCTTCTGTACCTCACCCACCTTATTAGACTTTCAGTAATGTGCACCTCCCTTTTGCCTGACCCTCTGATTTCCATTCCAAAGAATCCCTCTTTAGCCCCTGGAGCCAACTGGTCTCTGTCTATGGTTTGGGACACAAATCTCATATAAGGAACTGGTCACTTATTTTCTTTTCTGGAGATTTCCCTTAATCAGCTTAAACTATAGTTTTAATGGTTTATTATAGTACCTTGGAAAGCATTTTACTGAAGTTTTATCTCCACAAAATTCTACTGGAAAGATTTTCAATAACAACAGTGGTCTTTTGGGGAGGTCGCTTGGGAGTGCAGTCAGTTACTGTTATTTAGTTGCTATTAGATCGTTAGTGTGGTTCTCACTTATGATGCTACTCTATGTGATCTTTAGGTTTACTTCTTTTCTCCTTCGTCCTTACATATTGGGAAACTTTGCTGATGTTACACGATACTTGGGAAGGCTGAAGCGAATTGATAGGGAATTATTTTCCTGGGCTTTTAATTTTTGGGTGGGGAAGGGTCTTATAAACTGGTTTCATAATACCTACAAGTATGATCAAATGACAGTTTTTTAGTCGTTATCTTGTGACTTTGTAGAAAATAATTTTTATACTTCATATGCATATTAGAATTTGGTTAAATCAGTATATTTCCTTTTTTAAGTAGTAAAATGTATGAGGGGTTTTAAAAAGAAAAAATTAACAGAATAAAATGTAATTAAAAATATATTACTCTTTAAGGGATGCCTGGGTGGCTCAGTCAAACGTCCAGCTTCGGCTCAGTTAATGATCTCACGGTTCATGGGTTCCAGCCCTATGTCTGCCTCTGTGCCAACAGCTCAGAGCCTGAAGCCTGCTTCAGATTCTTTGTCTTTCTCTCTCTCTCTGCCCCTCCCCTGTTTGTACTCTGTCTCTCAAAAATAAATAAATGTTAAAAAACTTAAAAAAGATACTCATCGAGTAGAGGAAAAATATTTGGGGGGGGGGTTTGTTGGTCTTTTCCATATAAATACATGGAGGCTAAATAGTGGATAAAAATTGTTTTACCAGGGGCTCCTGGGTGGCTCAGTCAGTTGAGCATCTGACTCTTGATTAAGGCTTAGGTCGTGATCTTAGGGTTCGTGAGATCAAGCCCCTCATTGGCCTTGACTCTGACATCACAGTCAGAGCCTGCTTGGAATTCTCTCTCTCCTCTGCCTGCTCTCTCTCTCTCTCTCTCTCTCTCTCTTTCTCTCTCAAAAATAAACTTAAAAAATGTTATGCTAATACTCAAACTGAGTTGTCTTTTCCTTTGAAGATGCACAGCATACTAAACACAATATTTCTTACTCAAGACAGTTAAAGAAACTCACAAGTGCAGCTCTGACTTACTTAACTGGATTTTCAGTGTGGTTTTTAGAGCCCTGGTGGCTCTCATGAATAATGCTTATAAAGTAAGTTGTTCCGCTAAAATGCATATTTCAATTCTGTATTCTTTAAAAGGAAAAGCTTGCTCTTTTATTTTTACACTTAAGAAAATAAGAATGTATGGCCCATGCAATATGAAAGTTACGGGTTATGAGATAGCATTTCAAATTACAATGCCTTTTCCCAGGGCAAATGCATGAGATGCTTCCCAGGACTTCTTGTACCCTTAGAGATTCAAATGCGAGATAGTTTCCCTGCCCCCACCACCTTGTTGTATTTTCTTGCAATTATTTGTGTGTGATAAAAGTACCAGTTGATGAAGTACATTCATTTTTTAAAAGTATATAAACAAATATCTGTTTATTCCAAAATATGCCCTGAGCAAGATTAAGTGAGAACATTTCCAAAGATGATTAAGTCCTAAATTAAATACAAATCTTGGAAAGGAAAACTTTAAATAAAAGAGTATTTCAAATCCTCAGGGAATACTTGTTTAAAATTTGCACAATGAAAATGGGAAATTGGCTGCATATTCTTTTTAAAAGAAATGTTTTGGTTCCATTCAGAGTTCTTATATTAGTCATGAAAACATAGCATATTAGGAAAAGTATAACAGCTATAGTTAATGAATACTAAAGGATAGGTGTTAAATAGTATGACTTTATTGCATCTAATACCTCTGACACTCACAGGAATTTGAAAAATGGTTTTCCTTCAGGGGAAAAGAAGTTTATGTATATATGCAAATCTAATATTATAGAATCATATCCCGAGGAAAAGTTGTATTTCAGAGTTTTCAGTGGTCAACTTCTGTGGCACAAATCGAACCCTTTAAATGATACACATTTCTTAGGACAGCTGCTAATTGCCTGTCTGTCATCTGTGCTCAATTGGGGAATATGATAAGGAAAGTATATTTTATATAAAGAATAGCATGTTTCAATGGGGGTAAACAGTTTTTAAAAGTTTTATAGTAAAAGTAGTGAACAGATATGCCCTCCAGCCAAAGGATATGCCCTCCAGTCCCATTCATTCTACAAAACCACAGGATTGGTATGTCTCCGAGGTGTTACTGTCCAAGAAAACACTTCTTTTTGGGACTTTGACAACCAAACCCTTTTTATTTAGCAATTAATTCTGAAATGCTGAATTTATATCTTGTTAGTTTGAATTTGTCTTCAATTTTTAACATTTGGTCTGCTTGCTCCAGAAGAGACCCAGTCTTGTCCCTGGCATGCTCCCCATATGCCATTTATGCCTTTAATCTTATAATTCCAAGACCACATGTCTCCAGTTTGGCAAAACTCTGCCGAAATTAGTCTACTTCATCTTGAAGCACAATACAGATTAAGAAACAACTCTGGGTGCCTGGGTGTCTCCTTCGGTTAAGCATCAGACATCAGGTCATGATCTTGCGGTTCAGGAGTTCAAGCCCTGCGTTGGGCTCTGTGCTGACAGCTTAGAGCCTGGAGCCTGCTTTGGATCTATGTCTCCCTCTCTCTCAGCCCCTCCCCTGCTTGTGCTCTTTCTCTCTCTCTCAAAAATAAGTAAACATTAGAAAAAAAATTAAAATGAAACAAACTCAAAAAAAACTGAAGAAACAGAAGCACTGTGCTACAGGAATAGCCATGATGACCTGGAGGTTTCAGGATTAGATTGTTTCTGGACTATGATTCAAACGTTCATTTATTTTTTCTCAGTGTTGTGGTGTCTAGTGTACACAGAGATAAAGCAAATGCAAGCACGGATGTTTGCACTTAACAAGCTTGTGAAATAGTGAGAAAGACATAAACAGGCAACTTGGAGAATACGGAAAATTAGATTTCAAAAGGGGGAATTTTGAGTTCAGTTTGAGAACTGTTGAGTAAGAGTAACTAGAAGATGTTACAGAAGATAAAGTGATTCATAGATACTGAACACGGTGGAGTGATTGGATTGGAGATTTGGAGAGTCATTCACATGTGTGTAGTAGTTTAAATCATGAGAATGTATGAAATCACTCAGTGATGATTTATAAAGTGAAAAAAAAGAATGCAGAACCCTAAAATAACATTTTATGGAATTGAGCTACCTGTAAACAGTTGGAGCAGTTCATTCATGAATCACATATCATTTTCAGGTTTGTTTTATTCATGTTCTTTATCCTCTTGATAATTTAGAGTTTGGGCAGAATAGCAATATATTTGCTTTTTTCTCAGATTCTGCTTCCATTTAATCTTGCTAATTTAAAGAACCCAGGAGAGCCAGAGGCTGGAGAATGTTACAAGTTAATGTCATATGAAGGTTATTTGAACTAAAATTCACTAAGGACCCCTCATTTATTATTTTTTTTATTATTTCCAGGTTTTTTCATTTTCATTTTTTATTTTTAGTTGCTGTTTCTAATTTTTGATTTCCAGTTAACATACAGTGTAATATTAGTTTTGGGCATCCAATACAGTGTACACTTTCACTATATTGCATACAAGATTCACCAGTTCCATTCGTCACCTGGTGCTCCTCCCAGCATGTACACTCCTTAATCCACATCACCTATTTGACCTGTACCCCTGCCCAGCTCCCCTTTGATAACCATCAGTTTGTTCTCTATACCTAAGAGTGTGTTTCTTGGTTTGCCTCTCTCTTTCTTTCCAGCCTCCTCAATCTTTTTTGTTTTTTTTAGAATTAAAAAAAAATGTTTGTTTATTTTTTGAGAGAGGGAGAGAGACAGAGCACGACTAGGGGAGGGGCAGAGAGGGAGACCTAGAATCCAAAGCAGGCTCCAGGCTCTGAGTTGTCAGCACAGAGCCTGACACGGGGCTCAAACTCATACACTGAGAGGTCGTGACCTGAGCCGAAGTCTAGCACTTAACCAACTGAGCCCCCAGATGCCCCTGTGACATTTGGACTAAATAGTACATTTCTGTATGGCTCTTAGACAAGAAAACAGCAGAACTCTGTTTGGGAATGGATCTTTTCATGATGATAGTGACTACGGGAACTGGTATTGGCTTTTGTATTTCTGGCATGTGCCTTTACCGAGTAAATTTCACAGAGAAAATATTCCCCAAATAGATTGTTAGCTTTTTAAAATTTCAAACTGTTCCAAACTTAAAAGCAAAGTTTGCACATTTTGCAAAATAAACAAAAAATTCTTTTTCATTCCTTTGAAAATGTGATTGGATAGGGTAAATGAATGGCAACCAGACAATGGAAAAGAAAAACATGGTTCTAAAATGTTTACCACTGAGTGGATCATACTGAAATGTAAACAATAAATTACAATATATAAAGTGACAACCATACAGAAAATGATGTAAAATGATAGGATAAACAAAGCCAGTCTGCTTCACTTGTTCAATGGGGGTAGCCTGAATTTAGTTATGGCTGTGTGAAAACAACCATTTTTATTTGTTTAAAAGGATCCATGATCTCATCTACAGTGATTGAATTTCTAGTTTTCCACATATAAATAGCTTTTATAGAAAATGATTTTGTTCAGAAAGCATGATAGCATGTGGTTGATTCAAGTGCTTATATTCCATGTCTTTTTTCATAAGTAATGACTTTAGGAATTCTCAAAATAGGTCAAAGAGATAAAGACCATGATAGAGGATATAGAACAATTAAGGCGCGTATAAGAAATTTTCGAATCTTATTATATTGATGGATTTTGCATTCTTAAATAAGTTTATACTCATCTTAATGAGTATTGTCTTTATTAAAAAAAAACAACTCAGAGTTTTCTGATAATTAAGGAAATCAATTTGCCATGTCAGTACCTACCCAGCTTCCCATAGGTGTTCTGGACTCCACCCTACCTCTAAGGATCAAACATCCTCAGTGTGTTTGTTTTACAGATATAGAAAATAATACCCAAAGTTAATAACTCTTCCAAAGTCCTACAGATGGTGATTATATAATGTCTTCATTAATAATTAAAATTCTAATTCCATATTTATGAACTGAGGAAAAGCTGTGACAACGTTGTACATCCAACTGAGTGCGAGGTCATCCCTTTTCTCGTAGATTTTCTGTCTGAGAGCAGACTTAATTACCTATGGAAAAATCATTTCTTTGAAGTTTTCAACTTGTAGATTTATTCTCTTTGTTGTCTGCACTATCTTCAAGCCCCAGCCCTTCACACATACCAATCTACCTTAAGAAAAGAACGTATAATTCGCCTTAGATGTTACCTGCCATTTTATATTTTTGATAGCTCAGAATAAAGTATCTCGAGTACCTGAAGACAACGTTCCAATTTCATATATGAAGACTGAACACTTGAGCTCTAGTCTGTGCATTTGCACTTTGTTTAGGAAAAACAGGCCTAAAACTTTGAATGACCCTGTGCATGATATTAAGATTGTAAGGATTCTTTGCTTAGAACATGACAAATTATACATCCGAAACTCAAGGATGTTGTACAGCTGTTCTTTTGTATTTTACTCTACTCACAGTTCATCAGCCTCATACTGAAGTATTATATTCAGATCTTCATTTGTTATTATTTTCCATTTGTGATAAGAGGATAATCCTATGTGAGCAACAAATGGTAAAGAATACTAGACTGAACTGTAAAGTTGGAAAAGAAATACAGGACAAGGTGGTTTTGATATATATACTTAATTTTGTTGTCCAGGGCAATAGTAAGAGTAAATTATGACCTGTTCAAAATATGAAGAATGACTTTATACATCCAAGCCGAGATTTCTGTTATAAATTGATAAAGAGCATGATTCTGGGAAGAGGGAATTGGAGTGCATGTCCCCAACTTTGCTCCCTGTAGAATTAGCTACTGCTTCACAAACTCCTTCCAGACTAAATATTATGTTCGGGAATGTGTCATCCCACATTAAGCCTGCTGAACCATGTTGCAAAACTCTTGCTAGTTCAGTGCTTAAGTGTCAGAGAATTACTTGGCGAGAGTGAATGGGAGCAGGGAAAGGGTCGCATAATATCAAGGGTTTAAATATTTTTCAATCTGTTCTCTGAGACGACAAAACAATGCAAATGGTCCTCTTTTATACTGTAAATATCCCACTCAAAGAATAAACAGCAAGACTTCCTTTTTCCTTTTAATTTATAAGGGTATTTCTTTATAATTTCTTTATAATGGTACCTTCCAAGGGTGCCTGCATGGCTTAGTCGTTTGGGTTGTGTCCAACTCTTGTTTTTGGCTCAGGTCATGATTTCATGGTTTGTGGGTTTGAGCTCCTTCTAGGGCTCTGTGCTGATAGTGCAGAGCCTGCTTGGGATTCTTTCCCTCTCTCTACCCTTCTCTCTCTCTCTCTCTCTCAAAAATAAATAAAAATATATAAATATATATCTTCCACTTACTATATTGTGTAGAAAAAAGGTAGTGGGGAGAAAAAGTGGAAAGAAAAGCTTTCAAGGAGTGATAAAATGCCTATCTAAAGATCATTTTAATGAAGAAAGATGGCTTGAAAGGAATAGTGCATGAGTCTGAATTACTAGGTATGGTTGGAATGAGGTCATCCATGATTTATTTTGTTTTATGCAACACCTGTCCCTGAAAGATGTTATGTCCATCCATTGATTTCACTTGGTCTCTGTGTGTTATTTCCCCAGACTGCAAACTCCCAGCTCTTCCTCGATGGGTCTTCAAATCTTTAGAACTCAACATTGTAGTATAGGAATCTGTTAGTGAAGAGGTATCCTAAAGTTAGTATGTCTCAAGCTGCAGTAGCTTTTTCAAGTCACACATTTCTCTGTCTTCCTATATACCAAAGTGAACACATAATTTATCATTCAAAGCTGGGATACTTTAGAGAATTAAAGAGTTCTTTTAATAATTACAAGGTCAGGAGGCTGTAGAGGGTCTGTCCTGGGATGGCCTGTATGATCTTCCTGTGTATACTATATTTTGTGAAGTCCTCCATCTAGTCTGAAGACTTTAGAAATGGTAGTAAACTTTCTGGACCCTCATTACTCATAAGGACTTGTTAATATTACCACTATTGTTTTTTAAATTGGGACTTTAAAGTTCAGTTATATGGTTGCAACCTAGTTAAGATACTCTTCATTTCGTTCTTGGACTTGATAAGACTCTAATTGGTCCCAGATTTCAATATCTTTTCTTTCCAATATTCACCTATTTGCCTATGAGGAGGATTTTTTCTAAAATTTTGAATATCTAGGATTCAGGGAATCTTTTTCAGCCCCAAACCTTTTAATTACTCTTAGGTCACTTACATGCTTCGTAGGAGAAGAACTGGTTTTAGCTTTTTACTTTAATAGCTGTAATTCACCCACCTACAACTGCGGCCACACACAACCACTCCTGGTTTCCCGCACTTACCACACTTTTGATATCATAATGACTTTATCAAAGTGCTCTACTTTGAAAAATCCCTCGGGATGCCTGGGTGGCTCAGTCAGTTGAGCGTCTGGCTTCAGCTCAGGTTATGATCTCACGGTTCATGGGTTCGAGCCCTGCGTCAGGCTCTGTGCTGACAGCTACCTCAGAGCCTGGAGCCTGTCTTCAGATTCTATGTCTCCCTCTCTCTCTGACCCTCCCTGTTCATGCTGTCTCTCTCTCAAATAAAACATTAAAAAACTTAAAAAAAAAATCCCTCCCCTCCCTTACAAATAAAGTACACTTACAGTTAGAGTCCCTCAATTACCTTTTAATAATTCATGTTTGTAACACTGTAAAAGCACAGAATATTTTCCTTTTTTAATTTTTTGGAATTCTGGAAAGTCTGGTGGTGAGGTTAAGTTATCTCTAGGCCCATCTCCAGGGCAACAACATAGAACCTTTTCATTTTAAAGGTATATAGTCAACAGGGTAAAAAATGAAAACGGACAAAATCAAGGACAAAATTTCATACTGTATTTGTTAAAAAATAATTTTTCTCTTATATTCTGTTGATTTTACTTTCCCTTGAAAATCCCAGTCTGATGTTAATGAGTACAAAACTTAAAATACCCAATTAGTTATAGCTATTTATAGTTATAGTTATTTCTCCTCTCTCATTTGTGACTTTATTTATTTGGGTCATTTTTCTTTGTGATAAGTCTGGCTAGAGGTTTATCAATTTTATTAACTTTTTCAGAGAAACAATGCCTGGTTTCATTGTCCTGTTCTTTTTTTTTCTTTTAGTTTTTATATCATTTATTTCTGCTCTAATCTTTATTATTTCTTTTCTTCTACTAGTTTTAAGCTTTATTTGCTGTTCCCTTTCTAGGTCCCTTAGGTGTAAGTTTGTTTGAGAATTTTCTTACTGCTTGATTAGGCCAGGAATCAAGTAATTGCTATCTACTTCCTTCTTGGGACCATTTTTGCAGCATCCCAAACATTTGGACCATCATGTTTACATTTTCATTTGTTTCTATGTATTTGTTTTATTTCTCTTTCATTTCATTTTCATTTCATTTCATTTCATTTTCATTTCCTGGTAGACCCATTCATCCTTTAGTAGGATGAGGTTTAACCTCCATGTGTCTGTGGTCTTTCAAGATTTTTTCTTGTGGTTAACTTCTAATTTCATAACCTTGTGGTCAGAAAAGATGCATGGTATGACTTCAGTCTTTCGTATTTGTTGAGAACTGTTTTGTGGCCCAATAGATGATCTACTCTGGAGAATGTCCCATGTACACTTGAAAAGAATATGTATTCTGCTGCTTTAAAACAGAATGTTTTACATATATCTGTTAAGCCCATCTGGTCCAATGTGTCACTCAAAGCCATTGTTTCCTTATTGATTTTCTGCTTAGATGATCTGTCCATTTTATCCATTATATCCATTGATATAAGCGAGGTGTTAAAGTCCCCTACTCTTATGGTATTATTATTAATGACTTCCTTTATGTTTGTTACCAGTTGTTATATATTTGGGTGTTTCCATGTTGGGTACATAAATATTTATAATTATTTATCTTCTTGTTGGATCGTCCCCTTTATTATGATACAGTGCTCTTCTTTGTCTTTTGTTACAGTCTTCAGTTTAATGTCTAGTTTGTCTGATATAAGTAAGTATTGCTACTCCAGCTTTCTTTGACATCCATTTGCATGATAAATATTTCCCTACCCCCTCACTTTCAATCTGCAGGTGTCTTTAGGTTTGAAATGAAGCTCTTCTAGGCAGCATATAGATAGGTCTTGTATTTTAATCCATTCTGACACCCTATGTCTTTTCATTGAAGTGTTTAGTCCATTTACATTCAAAGTAACTATTGATACATATGTACTTACTGCCATTTTATTATTTTGTCACTGTTTCTGGAAATTTTCTGTGATGCTTTCTTGTCTTTGTCACTTTTGGTCTTTGCTTTCCACTCAGAGAGTCCCCTTTAATATTTCTTGCAGAGTTGGTTTAGTGGTCATGAACTCCTTTAGTTTTTGTTTGTCTGGGAAACTCTTTATCCCTCTTTCTATTCTGAATGATAGCCTTGCTGGATAGAGTATAATTGGCTACAGATTTTTCCCATTCAGCATTTTTAATATATCATGTCACTCCCTTCTGGCTTGCCAAGTTTCTGTTGAGAAATCTCCAATGAGCTTTATAAGTCTTCCCTTGTAAGTTAAAGACATCATTTGTCTTGCTGGTTTTAAGATTTTTTTCTTTATTGCTATATTTTGCAATTAATTACTGTATGTGTTGGTGTTGGCCTGCTTTTGTTGATTTTGGTGGGAGTTCTCCATGTTTCATGGACCTGGCTGTCTGTTTCCTTCCCCAGATTAGGGAATTTTTCAGCTATTATTTTCTCAAATATATTTTCTGCCCCCGTTTATTCTCTCCTCCTTCTGGGATTCCCATAATATGAATGTTACTATATTTGATGGAGTCACTGAGTTTCCTAAGTCTATTCTCGTTTTCCATAATTCTTCACTGTCTCTCTTGTTCAGCTTCATTATTTTCCATGATTTTGTCTTCTAGGTCACTAATGCATTCTTCTACTTCTTCTAGCCTGCTGTTCCATGTATCTGTTATTTTTATTTCAATATATACTTCATTTCTATAAATCTTATATATTTTGCAAATGTTGATGTCTGTTTTCCAAATATTCTTTTGGCTTTATAGCTGATATTGCTTCCTTCATCTATTTGAACTTTATGACAGATATATTTTGTTCTGTTTCAGATTGCTCTAATTTCTTAAGTTGTGTGATCCTAATTTTCCTGTGTGTATGTTTGTGTTTAACTTATAGAGTCTCTTAGCATTTTGTTTTCCTTTCATGATTTCTAATGTTGGACAGTGACCTTATTAGAAGGAATTGTTTTCCACATGAATTACATGTATACCCTGACTTATGGATGTCCCTAATGTGGCTATTTTACATTTGACCTGTGAGTTTTCTAGTTTGGGACCAATTTTCATGGTAATTTCTTATCTTAGGATTTCTAATCCCTGTATTTCCAGGTATGGGCTTTAAAATGTCATGTGTGATTATCTTCACCTATGAGCAATGCCCACTTTTGTTCTACTTGGGCTACTGGGAGGAATTTTGTTAGTTCCCCACTTTATAGATGGTTCCCAACTTTGTACTGGGAGATTAGTTCCAGATTCACACATGACTAGGACCTTTGGCCTCAACTTCAGTCCCTACGTGGGTGTTAACACCCCAGTCCCTTGGGCGCATTCCATCATGGTACTCCATGGTCCATTTGCTTACTTCCCATTCATGCCATAGCTTATTTCTTTCTCTAACTTCTACCACTTTTTTTCCTTTTTTGATCTTTCATGCTTTCAGACTTAGCTATGCGAAGGAAAACAAAAGTACCAGAAGCAAACCAAACCCAAAATATATATACGTATACACACACACACACATACACACGTTTTGGTCTAGCATTCCTGTTGGTGTGATTTGGGAGTAGTTTCCTTGTATTTTTTCTGTTATTGATAAATTTTCCATTTCTTAGAACTTTTTCCTAACCAAGATGACATCTGGGTCTTGTCTTTGCCTCAGACCTTATCTCCACCATTTCTAATATTCTAACTGGTGGAGTTAGAAGCAGTTCTTCACTCAGGGATTTTAGATGTTTTCAGCTGGCAACCTGAGAAGTGAGTAAGAAACCTCACTTCTCCAAGATTCCTTCATACATATCCAGGTTTTTCTTAAAACACCCTTTCAGCAGGAGCTTTGCCTATGTGTACAGAGGCATTACATTTAATGATCTACCCATAGAACCTAGAATAATAACTGATACTTTGTAGGCACGGAATAAATGTTAAATGAATAAATCAATAAGTGGAAAAAATAAACTGTAACAACTAGGATCAATTCTAGCATATATCCTTTTTTTTTTCTTTTTTCTTTTCTTCTCAATCCCCTCATTGCCATTGGAAAGTGATTACTTCTTACATTTCCTATTACTTTATTAGTTCATCAAATCATAGAGATACTCAGTTCTCTATATCCAAGCCTACATTAAGACTTTATGTTAGCCAGGCTTGTTATTAATAAGAAGAGATTCAAGCCTGATTTTCACAACTGTCATCTGTAATTTAAATATGTTTAGAGACTTCTTTGTTCTAGGTACTTGGTAGTATTTGGCTCCTTGGGCGATAACTTTACTTCCCTAATATCCTTAGTAGGATTTGTAGGATTGGGAGGGAGGTATGACTCACTAAACAATGAAAAATTCACAGATGAATATTCTCAAAATTTTACATCTATTTCAATTGAGAAATTGCAAAATGAGGAAATGTTCAAAGTTAGTATACACAGGGTCCCTACCCCACAAATACAATCTTGAAGGGATTGAATGCTATAAATTGGACTTCTCAATTTTGGGAATGGAGTTTACCGTGTATTCTAAAAGACGTATAGATGATGATATAAAAATAAGTTTTGCTGGGTGCAAATTGGACTTAACTGCATCTCTGTGGACTGTCCCATTCACTGTACACAATCACTTCTGTCTCTCACGTATGTGATCTCCTTTTTTTATTCTTCACATTCAACCATATTTCAAGATAAATTGAATTTTATCCCTTACATATAGCCATTCTTAACAACCTCCTCCTCGTAGGAAAATCTAACCCATCCTCTTTCACTTCTTTTTTTTTTCCTTTCCTTAGTATTTTGTGCATACTTCTCTTTGAGTACTAATGACAGTATATTATGGTTATTTGCTTAAATGCCTATCTTCCTGTTTTAAATTCGATTTCCTTGACATTCTCTTTCATCTGAATTTTATGCAATATCTGCAACATAGCATTGCTTAATTATGTTTGAAGTAATGAATTAAGATACATTTTAATGGTTTTCCCTTTCTTCCTTTTCCTTTCCCATCTCCAGAACTTGGGCTTTTCACTTCTCCTTTCCACTTAGTTAAACAGTGATGACTAAAGTGAATGACAATAAGGTTTGCGTCTACTTACAAAAAACCTCTAGCTTCTAGGAGATCTCCATTTTGCAGAATAAGTAGAACAAATCGGTCAGTTGGCTGATAGATTTTTGGTTAAGTGGTCTCTGATGCCTCTTGCCTGTGGCTTGCATTACTCTGGAGCTCACATGCATAGACTAATTTGACAAGTAGCAGGAATATAGAAGGAAAAAAACCAAACTTCTGAACACATCCAATTGTTTTCCACAAACCAAATTTCCTCATTGTTGCAAAGCACATTGCTTTTCCTGGGGATGAATGAAACAAAAATTCATTCTCTTTTGCTAGAGAGGAAACATGTTTTGGCAGGCCAAGCATACACAAAAAGGGAGGGACCTTCTGAATCATCAAAGTTCAGGTTTGAGTAACTTCAAGTTTTTGGACTGAATGCATTTTATCCCGTTGCACTTTGAAAATCAGTAATGCTCACATGGCATATATATCCTTGAATTGCCCATAATTTTCAACCAAGCAAACCGTGGAATTCTCCAGACATTACAAAGAAACATAGATTATTGTGTTTTTAAACTATGCCACTTTCTAACATTTTCCCAACTTTGTCCTTGTAGCATCAAATCTCTTTTCTTTTTCAATTTGTCTCTTCAAACTTGTGCCCCATAGGATAGGCCATCCAAATGTAGAAAGTCTCTCTTTATTTCTGCCAAGTCTAATTTGGATACCACTGAAGCTTCCAATAAGCATACGTGGGAGAATAAACATGGGAGGTGTTGTTAAAGCAAAATGGCTTATGTCTGCAGCAGTTTGAGGAAAGGGTAAAAGCCACTGGGAAATGAACTTTCACTAAACTGAAAATAAAAATGCTAAAAGTATGTAATTATCTTGAATGGTAAATGAGTTTTGGACAGTTATCTGAAATCTATAGGTTAACTGAAAAACTATGTTCCCTTTTGAGTATGATATGGCCTTGAGTTAATGAACCACAACATCCGTGATATGGCATTTCGTACTGTGGGGTATATTTTAAGTGAAGCTTAAACAAATAAGGACTCCCCATACTGCCCCAAGCATAACTTAATTATTATTAGGTTTTGCTCAGCAGGAGGTAAACATTCTTGAAATAATTAGACATGATAGCATATTCTTATTTTTTTAAGTCTTACACAAAACATATCTCATTTCTTCTAAATTGATTTTGCAGATTTAAAAAGGGCCACAATCAGATTTGTGGCATGGAACAGAGCCACATCTTTATAAAGAACATTAATTAATGGTGTAAAGTACTATTGATATAGAGACTGAGGAAATTACACTGGATTTTTAACTTGATAATGGTGCAAATTTACTCTTTTGAATTATTAATCAGTAGATGTTATTATGCATTTAAAAACAAAGGAAAACATTTTAAATGGGAAAAAACACTTTTGAACTAAAACAGGATTGTCATAAAATTTTTGTCTTAAGTGGAGGAAGGCAGGGGAAGGCATGAAGGTGGAGCCAGAGTGAGGGGAGTAATAATCTTTGAGTAGATATAAGTAAATTATAGGTTAATTGTGTTCTAAAACAATTTGGGCCTATCAACTGTCTTGTCCAGTCCTTCATTCTACAGATAAGAAACTGAGACCCAAATAGTCAAAATGATTACATTCTTAACCTCTTAAGATAATCCTATTTTGAGCTTGAGAGCACAGTATTCATGAATAGTCAATTTTAACTTTTAGAAAAGTTGTATAGAAAGCTTAATGAAATAAAAACCCTGAGAATTAGGAGCAAAGTACCATAAAATCGTGAAATTTGCATAATACAAGATATTTGACTTTACATCGACATATAGCTACCCTAGTGCTTAGGGTAGTATTGCTCCAGAACCAGTATGTTTTCACAGTAAGAAAGGAAAGATCTAAAAGTCAGTTGCACATATATAATCAAATCGCCTATTTCTGAAACCTCAGCATCAGTTGACTAGTAACTTAGCAAACTCTTAAACACTTAAAACTTCCCATGAACTGTCTCCCAGTTTCAATATGAAGACTGTTGGCATCAGCATTGGCATTAAAAGATCAAAATAATAATCCAACACACCTTGTCTCCTGACCGCAAGGAAGTTAGACTGGGTGTGAACGGGGTCATTGCAGAGTTAAGGAAATGAAAGTGGCAGGAAAACATAGGATTATAGGGACCCATCAAGGGTAAAAAGACCCACTCAAGGAAGGAGTGATGGTAGGGATGAAATCCAAAGAATGTGGGAGGGAACTCAGTCCTCGGAAATTCAGTAGTCAGTGTGGAGAACCAAAGTGTCCTGATTTGAGAATATTTAGAAATGACTTCAAGGCTCGTGATAGTAAAAAGTAGATGAGGGTGATTAGATAAAACTTGTAAATAAGCAAACAAAAACAGTGCTGGAAGGAAGTGACACAGTATGTAGCTTTTAGAAAATGGGAAAAAATAGGAATAAAATATGGAAGAAGGCTAAGAGATGGTAGTGGTGCTTAGTTATTCTATGGGAAAGGGCAACACATATTCCAGTGGCAAGAAGCCACAGGCAAAAGGTGACTCAGTAGGAGATCTAGCCCTTCCCCAGAATTATTCATAGTGATTGCCCCTCCATTATATGAGTTTCTTCTCTTCTGGGGCTTAAGAGATGTGAATACTCTTTTGAAACCTTGCTGGTTTTTAGGGAGACAGCTACTAGTCTATTATACTTTTGGTCCATTATCCTTCCCAGGAGAGATGTTAGATGAGGGAAAGCTTTTTAGAATTGCCGCCATTACTTATTTCTCAACTCTTGGGTCTAACTGCTTGTCAAATTCTATTGATTTTATACCCACGATATTTCTCCTCCATCTATGTATTATTTCTATTACCACTTTGGGATTCCTCCTCTTTTCTTCCAAACTGATCTCCATTCCTCTAGTATCATTCATTCTAATCCATTTTCCATGGTGTTAACAGAATTCTCTTCCTGAGACACTGATCTAACTGAATCATTTACCTGTTTAAACTCATCTGCTGACTATCCACTACAGAAAAAATAAAGACAAGTCCTTCGATATGGAAATCTAACATTCCAAAAATGTCTCTCCTTATATTTTATAATCCAACTCTAAGTGTTCCATGTTCTTAGATTATACTTTTCCTTTACCATCCCTCCATTGTTTTCTTATCAAATCTTACCCATTCTTTGAGAGCCATATTGAATCCTTGCCATCCCCAATTAGTACTCTCAGATCACCTGGTCAATAGGATTCTTTTTCCATTCCCGTAGTACACTATTAGATAGCTATCATGCAACTATACCAGTTCCTGGGAAAAAGGGTAATGATCTGATGGATGGGTGGAGACTTTGAAGGAGCAAGAATTAAATAGTGAGGATAATATAATTTAGAAAGATACATATATGTTAAAAAAAGGGTCAAAGTCAAGAGAGTAGATGTGTTTCATTTGAATGCATAGTTTTAAAATAATCTCTATTGTAGAAAAGACTTTTCACATACTGGATATGATAACTTGCTCCATGAGTAGTGATCACCTCTGTCTCTAGGTACTTTGGTTTTTTTTTTTTTTTTTTTTAAATCTCTACACCCAATGTGGGGCTTGAACTTAATATATGAAGATCAAGAGTCACAAACTTGAGCCAGCCAGGCACCACTAGCTACCTTATTTTTTTAAATGAGTTCTTGAGGAAAGTGATCCTAGTGGTAGTGATGGAGACCATATATATATATATGTGTGTGTGTGTGTGTGTGTGTGTGTGTGTACACACACACACTCAACAAATTGAATTCTCCCTCATAAAGATAGACAAAGCTTTCACCATGGCTGAGTGACCAGTTTTTTCATCTGAAAAACCTATCTTTGACCTCCAGTATGCTTCCATAAGTCAATGGGACCAGAAAGTTATGTCATTTTCAAGTGATTATGCTGAATTTCTTATATTCTTAAGAAAAATGATTATTAAGAAAAAAAAGTTAGAGCTGTCTTTCACATAGCTCTAATATATTTCACACCATTATTACTAAGGAACACAGTTCACTTCAAAATGTAAAGATTATCATAAGATTTACTGCTCTTAAACCTGGAAACTGTTGATCCTGGAGAAAAACAAAGTGATGTATGGTGCCATATCATTTAAACCTTGTAGCCGTAATTCACTGGCCCATCCAGAAGTCAGAAGTAGAGACTGTGTGTGTGTGTGTGTGTGTGTGTGTGTGTTAAGTAAGGGGAGGAGTGTACATCACAGCTCTAAGAGTCACACCTAAAGTCTTTAAATGTTGGCTTCTCACCTATCTCTGCTTTCTGCTAATTTGAAGGTTTCAGTGTACATGATAATGAGCTCATTGGCTTGGAACCTGAGAATGACTTCTAATGATTATAACCTTCTCATACCACAGGAAAAATAGCAAAATACATAAAAAGGAGAGTTTACAGTATTGGTTGGGGTGATGGATAGGATGATGTCTGGTGTCATACAATAGGAAAGGAAGTAAGATTGGAATTGTATCAATTGAAAGAAGGAACATGTTTTATTAGCTCTTCAAGGGATGCATTGGTTTAGACATCTATCTTGTTTTATGCTCACCTTTGCTTTTTCCTTTCTGTTTTTTTTTTTAGAAAAGTGATATATTATACATATATGTGTATTTTTTGCCAGTTTTATTTCATATATAATAAAATTTATAACTTTAGATTATAGTGAGATCAGTTTTGACAATTGTAGAACCCGTGTAACCACCACCCGAATGAAGATGTGAGACCTTTTCATCATACCAGAAGTTTTCCTCATGGCTCTTTTGAGTACACCTCCTACCTCCTACCACTGCTAAGCTGATTTATATCATCATGGATTACTTTTCAGTTTTCTTGGACTTAATGTAAATGCAGTCATGCAACATAACTTTTTGGTATTTTGCTTCTTTTGCTCAACATTAGGTATTCAAGATTCATTTTAATTGTTTAAATTTTTTATGTTGTATATTAGTTCACTGTATAAATAAGCTATTATTTGTTTATCAGTTCTCCTCTTGATGGACATTTGAGTGACTTCCAGTAACAGACCATTGTAAATAAAGCTGCTATACACAACATATTTTCTCTTGGGTAAAAAACTAGGAGTAGAACTTACAATAATGCCTGATACTTCCTTAAGGACATCTCTCAAATCACATAGCATTAGTTTCAAAATGTGCTAATGGGTTAGGATTTGAATCTATCCTAGAAGAATGTGACATTGACTAAAGTGTATTAAAGACCAACAGTAGTTGGCAGTGAGTTATCATACTGGCATATAATAAAAAGAACAGTGTTATAAATACTATCGTTTTATAATATGTTTTAATATCTAGCAGTGTTAATATTATGTCAATGCTCATTTTGGTGCAGAATTTCTAAAAGTTATTTTAATTTGCTATTTTAAAAATAATCATGAGCTTATCTAGTTAAAAGAGAAGTGTCACTAATAAACTGTAAGAATTGAGTTGAAATTTTAGATGAAATTTGGTATACTGGACATATTATTGGGTCTTCCTATCCAAAAATAGGCAAGTTTTCTTTTCTGGCTTTCATTAGTATTCAAAAGTTGTCTTAATACAGATAATGCCCATTACTTAAGTTTAAATTTAGCTATTATTCAATTCTTGTGTATGTGTGTATGTATGTGTAAATAAGCCAGAGCTGGTCTCTGTCACCTTTAAACAAATGTTAGTTGAAATAACAAACAAGGTAAGAAAGTTTCTATTAATTTTGGGGGAACTTCAAGCGTGACTTTTTGCAGATGGGTAAAGGCTGTGCTCTGTAAATTAAGAATTTAAAAAGTTATTGGTTAGAAAATGTGCATTGCAGACTAGCAAGTTTCTCTTGGGAAATTTGATCAAGAAACTAGACTGTTACCTTTTTGACGTTCATTATTAGACAGTCGAGATGAATTTGGGAGTCCCTAACTTCAATGACAGTAAAAAGACCCAGGTGTTCAGAGGAGAAATTCATCACAAAGAAGTGAGATGTCTGAGTAGTGATCTAAGATCAGTGTCAAGATGGAACACTTTAGGGATGGGCTGGTGCTAGACAAGCGGATGATGGTGGAATTCTTTCTCCATTAATGCTTTGGTAAGGTGTGTGTACTCTTGGAGGAAAATTTAGTATTTAAGTGAGAGTGTATGTGTGTTTATGAACGTCAGAGAGAGAGGTACAGAAAGTTAGGAAAAGAAAGAGACAGACAACAAATTCACAAAGCTATAGTGCTAAGAGGAGAGGGGAATTTGGCATAAAGCCAACAGTAGATGTAGAATTTTTCTACCTTCAGGGCATATATGTAAATTCAATCTCAAAAACAGAGCAGAGCAAACAAGATTGAATTTCTGAATAACAATGATTTGTATAATTGAAAAAATATCTTTGATATCAAAGATAGAGTTGTGAGATGTATTGATAGCAATTACACATGGAAGTTTCATCTTATTTTTTTTAATATTTAGTATTTAAGGATTTGTTAAGTAATAGTTTGCTCGTATAAGTGTAGAGTTATAGTTTGTTAAAAATATACGGTAAAAATTAAAATGTGTATAAAATAGGAAAAATTAAAACTTATGTTCTTAATAACTCAAATGGTTCTAAAATGAATCGTTAAGAATTTTTTGAATAACTTCTTAGAATTTATTTCCTCTCTTTATACAATGTTTAATAAACATGGAACTAATTTTACATATAACATAGTGAGGTTGTTTTTTTAAACT
>CM053559.1:29729499-29793598 GCA_028646485.1 Cryptoprocta ferox | reverse complement strand
TCAGATCTTGGCCCTACCTTTTACCCATTGTACTTAGTGAATGTATTTGGTATTTCTAGCATTGAAGCTTGGCCTTTTCTAGAGGATTCTGGCTTGGCTTGATTCTCGGAATCAAGGTTTCATGCTATGGTGGGTAGAGTACTAATCACTGACACTTTGCTATTTAGGAATTTCTGCTCAACTGGTACTTATATCTCCATGGGGGAGGGAGGGAGAGATTCAGATTTCATATGGGGCCCTATACAATTCACAGATGTACAGTGAAGTTGGATTCAGGGCTTTAGTAAAGGGATTAATAAAAGAAGCTTTAATGTGTTAAAAGTAATAAGGGGTTTTCTTAAAAAGTCTATTGAATGAGTGATTTTTTGCTCAAAGATGTCAGTAAAAATATTTTTATTGGGATAAATAGATATATAAAATTAGGTGAGGTTTTAGCAAGATGATTTTTCTGCAGCAAATTAAATTATTGTGGTTTTTCTGTTAAAGCTTCTTTGAAGAGGTGAATCTTGACTAGTGTTTTAATGCTGAAGAGATGGATGGGGTTAGGTGATAGAAGTTCCTTCCATAGAGGAAGCATGGCATGTATGATGAAATGAAAAGCCTTGCATGTTTATTAGCCTATACTTCTTTCTTTATTTCTTTTTTTAATGTTTTGATATTTCTTTTGAGAGAGAGAGAGAGTGCATGCACATGCATGTGTGAGCAGGGGCGGGGAATAGAGAGAGGGAAAGAGAGAATCCCAAGCAGGCTCCTTGCTGTCAGCTCAAGAGCCAGACACGGGGCTTAATCTCATGAACTGTGAGATCATGACCTAAACTGAAATCAAGAGTCAGATGCTTAATTGACTGAGCCACCCAGGTACCCTAAGTTTGTACATATTTCTTAAAAAGAGAAAGGCTGAGCACAGAGTGGAAGGGAGGAAGAGCCAAGGTGGGGGTGAATTTAGAAGCAGAAAGAAATGGTATATATACTTTTGTTGTCTAATAAATTCTTGTGAGTTTTGCATTGCCTCACAATGCTGAAATGCCCTTCCTATGTAAGGCTTGCCATACATTTTTATTTCTGTATCAAATCACATTTTTAAAAACTCCTTTAAGGACTTAAAACAAAGAGATTTATAGGACTATGTTATACACTTGAAAAGTCATCATGTTCAGGGTACCTCAGTGGCTCAGTTGGTTAAGCATCCAATTCTTGGTTTCAGCTCAGGTCACAATCTCATGGTTTTGTGAGTTCAAATCCCACATTGGGCTCTATGCTCACAGTGTAGAGCCTGCTTGGGATTCTCTTTCTTTCCCTCTCTCTCTACCCCTCCCACGCTCATGTTGTCTCTGTCTCTCTCAAAATAAATGAATAAACATAAAATTTTTATTTTAAATTGTCAAATTCAAATGTGGTACTAAGCCATGGACAATTTTTTTCCTGCAAAGTAAATGCACTGCTAAATAAAAGTAGGTGTAAGTAATTTGTAGTCATCTTTGAGAGTTCTGTATCGGTAGCTATAATATGTTGTATTTTTAATTTCTATATTGAGAATATTGAAGGCCCTCCTTGACTTGGCATGGCTTCATAAAATAAACACTTGGACTTAAATCTCATCTTGAAATATTTTCCAATTTTTCTTCTAAAGGCAGAAAATTAGTAACTTGTGAAAAATATATGCTACAGCCAACTAAATTCATATTGCTTAGATTAAATAAAATCTTGCTTTATACCCAACAAGTCTGATTTCTTTTCAGGATTTAATGCTAGATTGACACACTACCTATAGATGATAAAAATTGTATGCTATTTGACCTTTTACTTTCCTCTAGAAGTCTATTCTAGATTTCTTTTTTTTTTTTTTTGCTTTATTGTTTAAAGATGACCAGAGAAGATTTATATTGCTTTTGTGGTTAATGACATGCATGTCAGATGTACCTAGCACTTTTAGAAACATGTTTATGCAAACTTTGAAAAAAATAAAATGACTTTATTATGAGCATTTAGGTTTTTAAGTCTTCAATATCTCCATCATAAGAAGTAAAGAGATAGATGAAAACTATAACATATTTTTTCAAATCACATCAACATTTTTAAAGTGTAGGTGAACCTTATCCAAAGAAAAACAGATATAAAAACAGCTAAATATAAATATGATATCTAACCTGTTTCTGATATACTGTATTCATGAAAAATCTTCGGACACCATATCTGAATCTGGCCAACTCTTCAGAACTTGCCCATCTACATTAAGACTCTCCATAGGCCAATCTAGATTATCTTTTTCTCTCAGTACTCCCAAATGAAATGGTCTACTCAACGAATATAGGAGTTCATCATTTAGAAAGTTCTTAGGTTTTTAGAAGTGTGTGTGTGTGTGTGTGTGTATGTGTGTGTGTGTGTATGTGTGTGTGTGTGTGTGTATCTGACTCTAACTACCAACTGCAATTCTTAAGATAACTTTGAGCCCAAGCAGTTTTGAAAGACTCCTTGCCAATGTTGCTGGTGAGGCCCATATTTACCCATCTGGTCTTTTCCTGAAAGGTTTAGAACCAGAGCAAAGAAAAGCATTAATAATTTTTAGCAGGCCCAGGAAAAAGAACAGATTCTGAATGTAGATAGAAAATTTGTCTTTTTTTAAAATCTTTTTTGATGTGTTGATTCAAAGCAGATTGATTTGATACTTATTTATCTATCTATCTACCAGAAAAAGCTTACGCTGTGTAAACATACCCAACTATGAACATTTTCTTGAATGGAAATTATACTTTCAACATTTTATGTCTTCAACTTTTATCAGTGCATAAATACAGAAGAGTGCTCTCATTACGCCCCCATTTAAGTGACTTCCAAGATGAACCAATATGGTTTATACTCACTGGTATGTTTTATACATACTTAGGGATAGTTAGCTGCACACTAGAGCATATCATTCACCTTTTTTCTGAACAGTTAGACTGTTTCAAGAACTATATTTTATTATGCTTATCAAGAAAGTACTGTGCTTGTTCACAAAGCAGATTAGGCCATTTATACTTGTTACAAAAGTTGTAACTAATCAAATATATAACTGGTAAAGCAACAGTGTCAGAAGAAAGAAAACGCTCTTTTTTTTATTAAAAAACAAGTGAAATGCTTTGGAAAAACCTGTCAATTATCTGTAGTCAAAGAGGTATATGTAAAATACATGAAAAAGGTAAGATGAATTTTTAAAAAGTCTAAGATGGTTTATGCATATTACTTGGTAAACACCTTCAACTGAAACTGGATGTTATAGGCTATCAACAATAAGGGTGGCTTATGATTGAGAGATTGCATGTTACTTCAATCAACACACATAAATTTTTGATAATTGGTTTTGTTGTTACTGGATAAAAAGAAGCATCTATATCAAATTATTTTTGTTATCAAAAGAAATGAGATCACAATATGAGGCCCCAACTGCTGTTTTTAAATTATGTGAAGACACTTAGGATAGACAGATAGAAAACAATTTAGCCATCCTTTGATTCATTCTTAAATCTACAATTCCTTCCTTCCTTCCTTTTTTACCTTTCCTTTTATTTTTCCTCATTTTTCTTTCTCCTCTCCCTTTCTCTCTACATAAGCTCATTTTGTATTGAATTTCTCAAAGTTCTTGTCTAGAGCACTTCTATTTGCATCATGTGTTTAGATGTTACGTAAAATTAAATTGGTATTCAAAATATAGTATTTCTAGTTCTCGGCAGTATTTTAAGAATAGCCTTTGGCACATGCAAATATCCCTGTTATAAATTAAAAATAATAGAGGAGTAAATATCCAAAAATGTTTAGATTGGTTTATTTGAAGGAAAAAAAATTAAGTTTCCATTCTAGAGCTTAAAGAGGTTGAATTACTTGTGCAATGGCTGAGAAAAAAACAGATTAAAAAAAATTACTCTCCATGTTAGAGAACTGCTATCCTGTTTCCTTGCTTAAAGCTTTTGTGAGATACAAATCAACCAGCTCCAAAATGAGAAGGTCAAATAAATGGAAGAGCTCTGGGATCAGACATGATGGTATGTTTTAATTCTCCCATTTAATATTTCCCAAGAATTTGATTACTTATTTGCCTCATAGGTACAATAACTTTTACTCTTGTGAAATTAGGCATTTCTAGCCCTTCATCATTGGGCACGTAATTTTACAATCCTTACTCACGATAGTTTTAACATTTGGGTTTTGGCATTATTGCTTTAATGACATGGTTTGGTGTATTACAAAAAAAGGAAATAACTAATGAAGCGGATTAAGTAGAGCATTCATTTACAGTGAAGTTCTGGCATCAAAGAAAACTATTTTGTGAATGCCAAGTTTAGTTATAATGTTCGATCCTGCCAGCATAGATGATCTTTGAGGGGAGTATAAAAATAAGATCCTTTGTTAGGTTTTCAAGACCTTGAATAACATCTTTTAGAACATTTCCACAATGAGACAGTTTTCTCATTTTAGAGTACTAATAAGTATGCTGTGAGGAAAATGTGATGGGTTTCAGTCACACTTTCAAGAATAATCCCTTGTACATTTGGAAAAAAAATAGAGCGCTTTACTAAATTTGATTGGTATTATAAATTTAAAAAGACAAAAAAATAAAAATAAAAAATAAGGCAAAATTTGGGTAAATAAAAAAAAGACATTTAAAACATGCTTCTAAAAATAATGTAGAAGCAATAAAGGAAGTATAATTGAAGCATTCAATTTCTCTTGTAACATTAAGAAATAAGGGGTGAAGAGAGTAGTGGAAATGTGCAAATACAGCAAGACTACAGCGATTGAGGAAATATCCACATTAACTACCTGCATTTAATCAGTCACATGAGATAACTGGGTGCAGTTTTGCCTTGCCCATTCAAAGATGGAGAACGAGAGAATTTTAGAATTAAAAGGGGACTAGAGATTTACCAAACAACAACAACAATAAATGCAACCCCCCTCAAAAAAATAAACTAAAAGTGAAACAAACAAAACAAAAACGTTTTTCGCCTAATACAGGAATCACCTGACACGAAAATAAACTCAGTAATACACTTCATTGATGCCATCGTCGTCTCTGTTTGAAGACTCTGATGACCGAAACATTCCTACCTCAAAAAACCCAAGAAACAAACCCCCCAAACTTTCATTTCATGTCCTATTACCTCTAAAATTTAATAACATTGTTTCTTACTCTGTTGAAATGTTGGATGCACCTTCCGCCCACTGGTTATAGTTTAGTTCCTAGTTACTTGGCTCAAACATCTGTGTACCTAACCTATTGTACAATGTATTCTCATGCATGTGTTAAGCAAAGAAACTCAAATGGCCCTGCAGAGCTGTTGAAGCATAACTCTTAGGAAACTGGCAATATGGATGAGATGAGTGGTGTGTGGGTTTTGCATTGCCTGTGATTATCTGGGGCAGCGTGAGTAGCCAGCAGGGTTCAATGTTAGATTCCAAGAGGACCACCTCGACAAGTCTCCATTCCTTCTCAGGTGTGTTTAGGGGCTGAGACATAATAATAGTCCATCCTGCTGCATCTGAGCAGATAGCAGGTACTCTTCTTTCTCTGGGCAGCGGGAGTTGGAACACAGCTCCAAAGTTAGAACTTTGACACATCACTTTTCTTCATCCGGAAGCTGGGAATACTTGACTAAGAGGGATGATTACCTTCAGTGCCAGGAGCATAACCATTTCCCACATAACTGTGCAGGCCAACTTCTCCTTGCTGACAACTATCTGAAGGGCATCGGGCCTGGACAAGTAAACCTTCTCTATCAAAATATTTTCAAGTATTTTGAGACAACTTGCATGTTTCCTGTAAGTCTTCCTTTAGGTCATTCAGATCATCAGCTTTAGGCTTTGAATTCCATGCATACAAGAATCCATTTTTCATCCCATATTTCAAGCACATGTCTGCTTCATAGTGTGTATTTTGGTGCATATTAAATGCATAAATAAATAAAGCCTAATCCAGGACATTGTTTGAGCATGATTTCCATAATACTGGAGTCTATGAAGACTCCCCCTAAACTTGATGCCCAGACCCAGGGACTATCCTTCAGATCCATATATTTAACTTTCTTTGATAATGCACTATGTAAATTAGTATAGTTCAAAATTAGATGTTCTTTTTTAAGCAACACAGTAACACTGTTGGCTCCTATCAACTTTGTGGTCCTATAAAATCTTGGACCTTTATATGAACTCCTGTTATTCCACAAGTCCAACCTTATATTACGTTCAAAACAAAAATGGTCTCATCTTTGAACAGTTACATCCTGTACTTACAAAATTAGCTTTTGAACTTAAAATCAGGGCCACATGGTTTTCTCTGTAACATTTTATCTTGATGCTTTCATTTCAGTTCATTCTGTCAAATTCATTCTGCATTCAAAATGCAGAATCCTACCTATTAGCAACCCTCTACTGCCTTTCTCAGATTTGATACACATGTCTGTTTAATATCTAAAAAAATACTCAGCCATGTAGGATAAGGTGATTGCCTGTGCCATACTATAATCAGCTAGTTTGGACATGGATGCACTCATTACCATTAGTTTGATGTTTTTGCTAAGCAGCTATGAATTAAGGCAATCTGTATAAAAACAAGAACAATAGAAAAAAATGTGGCAGCTATTATATTGCCTTGACCTTGCAGTCTAGCACCATATCAAATGTAGTATGGAAGGACGGACTAAGGATGGATTTGCAGTTTAGATCCACAATTTTTTACCATTCTGTAGCTGTAATATGTTCAGCATCAGTCTCTCTGAGTTTTAGTGTTCCTTGCCTACCAAAAAGATGCTGATATGAACATTAGGTGAGATGGTAAATTTATGGTGCCAAGGACAACTTGGAACTTGGAGTAGAAACGAATTAAATGTTCAATACCTCGTCTGTAAAGAAAGAAAATGAGTACATTTGGAACTGTGAACATAACTCTTTTTGCTATTTTTTGATCATTTCATGTTTCTGTTTGATCTCAATACATTTAAAGTTTATGGTTCTTTGAATTCTGTATTTTAGCTTGTAAATATTGGGATATTTGTGCATCTCTGGTCTTCGGGGCCTGTCTTTGTTTGGAAACTTTGGGAAGCAGATGCCAAAATGGGATTGATTAAATGTGCAAGGATATTATTAGAAAATGGAAAGGGAATGGAGAATGTCTGGGATAGCTTTAAGACCTCAGTATTGGTTTGAGTATGAGTGGAGAAGGAGAGAAAGTTGAGTAGAAGCCAGCCATGTAGTATAAGGAAGGTTCAGTAAGGCCATCAGGGAGCCCTTCAGCCAAAGTCTTCATGGGAATCTGTGTCTTTGAAGGACAGTCCTGCCTTTGGGACTGTCATTGACTTGTGGAAAGCGTTATCTCAAAGGCCAAGTTCAAAGCACTGCAGCTGCAGTCTTAATCAGTTAAGCTTCCTATAGCTGGAGGTTGTGAGCCAGGGCCTCCTTGAAAATTTTGAGTCTTGATTAAATGGAAGTGGAAATAACATATAGATCATGATCAACTATACTAAAGAAGTTCAAGTAACCTTAGAGACCTAACATTTCCTGTTATAAAGACTTGTTATACATGAGCATCTTTGAATGCAAAAATAATAATACATGTAATTGTTAATGCTCCCAAGTAGTATACATGTGCCTAAACATTATTAAAAGGAATAAGAAGAGGAAAAAAAGGTGGAATGGAAGGAGGAGCAAGAAGATGAGAAAATAACCCCCACAACCAACACATAGAAGTACCACCAAAATGCTATGAAACCCATGATATTTTGTAACTGAAAGGAACCTTAGAAATTACCTAATATAAACAGATCATCTTAAATAAGAAGACAGGACCAGAGATTGAAGCAATTTGGTCAAGACTGGACAGTTCCTTGTTCTTTCCTTTCCATTCTGTCACTTCAGGTACATACTTGTACCTGGTCTAAAACATAGTAGGCAAAATGACATGGCAATAGAGGAGTGAATCTTCTCTCTTCCACAAGGTCACACAAAGCAAATTAGTGCTATATATAAGACTGATATTCTAGAAGAGCAGACATTGCTGCTGTTTACTCTTAGGTGAAGCAGTATTTCAAGTATAGGTCCTGCAAAGTTTGGAAGCTGTGTTTTGGGATGGGTATTGGACATGATGTAAAAAATAGAACTCTTAAATTATCAAAGGGCTTCATTACTGAAGCAACAAGATTGCATGGAGAATGCAAGTACAATTCTTCAGAAGATGAAGAGCTGCATAGTCGACATGGGAATATGGGAGAACTGGTACCCTTCCAGCTGCAGGTGCGAGAGGGCTATCTGTGTGCCTGCTTCACAGAAGCCAAGGTTAATTTGCATATCGGGGCCTATTAGAAAGACAGAAGACTTCACAAAGTCAATTTCCACACTGATTTGTTTTTAATACAAATACTCATTCAAGGAAAGAATTTTTTGTTAATCCTAGCATCCTTCTTATTCTTTAGGCATATAATCAAAATTATTAAATAGTTTGTATGTTGGAAATGTATCAAATGATATGAGTCACCTTTATTTTTTTAAATGGTGACTAATGAAAATCAAATAGATATTAGGGAATTAAGATACTAGGAATTAGATATTAGTGAATTAGGGAATTCCTAATTAATACTAATAATCTTAATAATCCCTAATTAGGGGTTTAGATATTAGGGACTTAAGATTAGGGGATTTTGTTTTTCTTCATAAAAAGAGCTGTATCTATAATTCTATAGTTTCAAATTTCTAATAACTGGAAATAGAGATTTTTTTCTTTTTCTTTTTTCCATTCCTGAGAATCAGAAAAGGTAAATGATGCTGATTATAATTAGGGAGAATAAGTACAATATAAAGACAATACTATGCAAAAGATATGTGGAAAGCATGACATAAAGATGGAAAAGTTGAACCACAAATTGATTTTGAGAAAGGTTTTCTAGATCAGTGCTGTAGAGATCACATTCCCACCTCTTCCCACCTATCCCTTTCTATGCCCTGATGTCCATTACTTGACTTTTCAGAGGTATATACTCAGGTGCAGGACAAGAGCGATGAGGTTTGTATTAATCCTTTTGAATTGTTGAGATTATGATCACTTGACCCTTGATGAAAAAACTAAGCAACAAAAAGCCTTGTTAACAAATATACCCAGAGAATTAACTCTTCACTATTAACTATTATCAGTGGTTTGATTGGAAAGAAAGAAAGAAAGAAAGAAAAGAAAGAAAGAAAGAAAGAAAGAAAATGGAAGAGTACCACAACTTCTATAAACTCCCATTCCATTACTGGTCAGTTACAAAACCAGCAAGTTACTACCAGTTTTGGTATACATTGGGAGGAAAGGGGCTGAAATAGTTTTTATCTTTTTCAGTGAGAATTTAACTTCAATCTAAACATTCCTTTATATTTTTAGGCAGTGAATTTTGTTCACTTCTCTCTTATATGGAAAGATTCTTACTTGAACGCAGAAGGAAGGTGAGGTCTGTCAAACACAGGCTCAAAGAATTTCAGGTATTCATAACAAGTAATTTGCATCATCAACTCTTATTTTTAACAACTCCAATTATTAATCTTGTCACTCAGCATTAAAGAAATTTAGCAATTTGCCTAAGGCCATGGGGCTAACTATGGAAGAATGAAGAACCCACAAATTATTAAAATTTACTTGTAACCCAGAATAATAGACCACTCAGGCTCTGAAAATTTAGAAACATTAAGATAAAGAATTAATGTATCAGAAACCAAAGAAAATAATAAATAAAATCAATATGGGCTCATGAAGGAGGCTGTCTTCCATTTCCAAATGCCATTACTTATTTATAACTACATTTCCTTTTAGCTGACTTTGTGTTGTCTTTACTTTTAAAATCTGAAGACTGAAAGTAACCATTAAAGTCACTTGCTCTATTCCCAGTGCCTTAAGATGGCTCTTCAGTATTCCTTTCCTACTGATGTCTGCACTTTGAGTGACTGCCACAGAAGGAGATTCCCAACCTCTCAGCTGGAAATTCAGACTTGTCCTGTAAACAGGGAGTTCTTATCTATAACCTATATTGTTCTTAAGTATTTAGACTTAGAAAAGAATTGGTCATGGTCCAACTCTTTTCACTACTATGTTCATATTTTCAAAGTGAATCTCCATCTTTGATTTTCAACACTCTAGGAAACTTGGCAGTGTTCCTATTTAAATTTTTGGGATTGATTTTGGTGACTTTTATTGGACAGTGTCTTTCTTGAGACTTTCTTTAGCAACATGGCATGGAAGTAAAATACCACTTAGTAGGATTAAGTTACAGACCTGGGCAATAGTGGGCATTGGGACTCCTTCCCACCAGCATCAGATATCATTCTGTCTACAAGTTGCTCTCTTAGAAACTAGGTACCTGCAATTGACTTGTTATCAGATGGATTGCTGTGAGATAAAAATAGATATGAGGTCAGATAAATAGTTCTGTGTTACCTTCTTTAAGAATTTAACATCTTGTCTTGTGGCTTTAAGCCTATAAAGATGCCAAGAGCATTTGATTCTCTTCCTTATCTAACAAACTGAAACTTTAGCTCTTAAAAAATCTGCCCCAGGACAGAAAGTCTGGCTCGCTTTCTTAAAATTTCTTCCAGTGGAAAGAGGCCAGAGAATGTGTTAGTTTGATTTGGGTTGTTGGATTTGCTACAGGAAAAATCAGACCACACTACAAAGATTTATCAGATAATTATGTTTTATTTAACCACAAACTAACAACTAAGAACTTAAGGATTTAAGATATTTGGAGAAGAAAAAATTTTCTGAAATTTTGAATCTATTCCTTTTCTTTAAAATCCTATTCACATTTCCAACTAAATAAATAATTATCTTTTCCATTCCTGAATTTGTGAGGCTTACTGGAATGTGCAGTGGACTGAAGAATAGGCATTGCTTTAGGAAGAGGTTATAATGATAGTTTTGCTATGGATTTACTCAGACAAATCGCTTGCATTTGACTTGCCTCAGTTTATTTACATGTATATTGTGATTAGCTGTTCTCCTTGGCTGATACTTAATATAAGTTTTTTTTAATGTGAAAAGTTATTTATATAAAAAATGAAGACAAATATCTTTATCAATTCGTGTGTGTGCGTGTGTGTGTGTGTGTGTGTGTGTGTAAATAAGTTTGGCCAAACGAACATTAAATTTTGGACAAAACAGAGGTAACTCTAATATAATTAAACATTTTCTCCTTGGGAAATATATCATTTGATTTCAGAAATCTATTGGAGTGTCTGTCATAGGCTTTATCTGGTCACATGTTATTGGGGTATTTTTGTTTACTATCATTTGATTATTAATCAATTGGGGATGGAGATCATTGAATGTATATAGATGAAGGTATGTATGCATCTAAATCTGTCTTCTAGTTTCTTGAACAATGATTGCTTAGATATGAGGAAATACTTTGAGTGTGTGTTATTTCAGAACGACAAGAAAAAATTCTGTAGATAGGTTATTGTACAACACTAACATAATACACAATAATTACGTCTGCCACTTAGGTATTCATTCATCTTTGCATGTGACCTGTACTTGGCATTATAGAATACTCCTTGTAGGGTCTCTGGTTTCAAACAGTTTACAGTTTTGAGGAGAGAACATTTTTTTACATATTAGATTAGTACTTCATTGTATATTAGAGAATGAATGCTTCTTACCTTTTTACTTTATTCCATTTCTTTTGTTTTGTTTTGTAATTAGACTTGGAAAATCTCACAAAGCCAAGTCAGTGGTTATGTGCATTACTTTGAGCATGTTACTACTTTGGTGCATGCTTTTATTGGCAAGATTTGGAGCCATTCATCCCCATCACTGAGATATATACACAAACATACGTAGTCCTTTAAAATTTCTCTTTATTAAAGCCTTCTTTCTTTCTCTCTAAAACTAATTCGTAGCCTCTGTGAACTATAAGAATAGACATACTGTAAACTACCCAGATGGATAATGATGTTAATGATGCTATAAATATTATTTGCAGATAAGTGGTTATAGTGATTTTGAATTAAAACATGAAACATAAGAGATTAGAATAAGGTTTGAATGGTTAAGGATTATACTTAATTTAGCATCTTTATTAGGAGTATTGTTACACAGTATATCACCAAAGTAAGTGGTCGGTCCTGGAAGAAAGTTTAGCATCTTGAGAGAGGTAGGCACCTCTAGTATTCTGTCTGTCTGCTTTTGGATTAAATAGCTGTTTGTTGCTAATGGGAAAGGAGAGAGAGATGAATGGCATCCTTAAAAGGAAGAAAAGCCTCTAGAACCAAAGAGACGCATTAAGGCTTTGCTCCATGAAGGGCAGATCTCTTCAAATGTCTTGAAACAGAGTAAGCCTGGTTGTCCTTGGGCTACACTCACTGGTCACTGGCTCATGGTCACGTCTGTTTTCCTGATTTCCTGACGGACGTTCTGTTCTACATTGCTACATAAACCACCAGACTGCACCCTCAATCACATTTGGAAGTGTTTCCTAAGTTGTGGTTTTTGCAGTTAGTTTTCTTTTCTTTTCTTTTCTTTTTTTTATCCTGTCTTGTAGGCAGTTCAATTTCAGCTAATCTTACCTCTTTTCTCTTTCTTGCTTGCTTGCTTGCTTTCTTGCTTTCTTGTTTCTTTTTTCCCTTCCTTCCTTCCTTCCTCCTTCCTTATCCTGCTTTGCTTAAATTTAAATCTAGATGGCATTTATTAAGGAAAAAGTCCTAAACAAATATTTTTAAATTTCCAAAATCATTTTAAAGATCCTTCCTTTCTTATTTTGACCTATCATATATATGAAGCTAGATTATGTATGATATTTTGGTTAGATAATTTTGTCTTCATTCATTGCTATGGTAAATATTTTTTCTTTCTTTAGAAACTACAAGAGATTAATACTTTGCTTGCAGTTGCTCTTTATAAGGGCTAGTTTTTAGAAAAAAAATGGTGTTTTTGTTTAATGTTAAAA
This sequence comes from Cryptoprocta ferox, assembly GCA_028646485.1. Taxonomy (NCBI): domain Eukaryota; kingdom Metazoa; phylum Chordata; class Mammalia; order Carnivora; family Eupleridae; genus Cryptoprocta; species Cryptoprocta ferox. Next base: position 29,780,657 of record CM053559.1, on the reverse strand, counting down.
CATTAACATTTTATGCAATGTTGTTACCATTGCCAACATTTCTACGAGAGAGAGAGAGAAAAAATATACATAGAAGGGGTGCCTGGGTGGCTTAGTGGGTTAAGCGGCTAACTTCGGCTCAGGTCATCATCTCATGGTTCATGAGTTCGAGGCCCGTTTTGGGCTCTGTGCTGACAGCTCAGAGCCTAGAACATGTTTTGGATTCTATGTCTCCCCTCTCTCTCTGCCCCTCTCCTGCTCATGCTGTCTCTCAAAACTGAATAAATACTGAAAAAATTTTAAAAATGTGTGTATGTGTGTGTGTATATATATATATATACAGAAAATCTGTTTGTCAGACTTGGTACCACATCCTTGGTAAAGATGAATTTCACCATTCATTTATTAATGCATCAAATATTTATTGAACATTTATTATTTGCAAGACATTATTCAAGGCTCTTGGATTAAATCAATGAAAAAACAACAAAAAAGACATCATTCTACTCTGATGGAGTTTATATTCTTTTTTTTAATTTTTTTTTTTTGAGAAAGAGTACGCACACAGGAGAGTGAGAAGAGACGGGACAGAGAGAGGAAGACAGAATCTGAAGCTGGCTCCAGGCTCTGTGCTGTCAGTGCAGAGCACAATGTGGGGCTTGAACTCATGAACCACAACCTGAGCTGAAGTGGGACACTTGACTGAAGTCAGATGCTTAACCAATTGAGCCATCCAGGTGCTCAATGGAGTTTATATTCTACTCATAGTTGAGGTAGGAAAGATCAATATGAAAAAATATACATAATAAAATTATTTGGTATGTTTGAAGTTAATAAATACACAGAAAAAAATTTAGCAGCCTTGAGGAATCCTAAGAGAGGCATCCATGACAATTTTAATCATTGTGGACACAGTAGCCTTCACTGAGTAGGTGTCATGAAGGGCTGAACCTAAGAGCATATTTGGTGTGTTTGAGAATCATCAATAATGCCAGTGTGGCTGAAGCAGAGTGACTTAGGGGAAGGAGTAGAGAATGGGCCCAAAATGGTAACAGAGGACCAGCCAGATCCCAAAGGGCCATACAAGTTCTTATGAAAATGTTAGCTGTAGTTCTAAATAAAAAGGAGGTGATAATGCAGAGATTTGATGCAACATATGATCTGGAACAATTACTCTGATTTCTTTTTTGAGAAGCCCCTACAGAATTAATTGAGCAAAGAAGGACATTTATAATAATGATAGCTCAGATAAGTGAGATGGGCATACATGGTTGAGTTCTGGTGAATTCTGGATATTTTTATGAAAGAGAAGCCAGGAATATTCTATCGTGGCTTGCTTATTGGCATGGAAGGAAATTAGTAATCATGTATGTTAAGATGCAAGGCTACCTAGGATCATCAAAAGATTGATTGTAGATTGAGAAAATTGTAGACGGAGGGGTGCCTGAGTGGCTCGGTTGGTTGGGCGTCCGACTGCAGCCAGGTCATGGTCTCATGGTTCGTGAGTGTGAGCCCCACATTGGGCTCTGTGCTGACAGGTTGGAGCCTGGAGCCTACTTCGGATTCTATGTCTCCCTCTCTCGCTTTCCCCGCCGCTCTCTCTCTCTCTCAAAAATAAAAAAACATTTAAAAAATTAAGGAAAAAAAAAAAAGAAAATTGTAGATGGAGAAGAAGACCAAGATTGAGTTCAGGAATATTTATTAAGGGGGCAAGGAAAAGTGGAGAACAGCATCGAAGACTAATGTAAACAGTAAGGATAGCAAACAGAAAGTGGTGACCTGGGAACCAAGAACGGAAGAGAAGTATCAAATCAGCAAAAGTTACCTACTGTTTTAAATGAAACTCGTAATTAACCATGGTTCAGTCAGGCAAGTAGAATCACTATGAGTAATGCAGAATGAGGAATTGATTGATTGTGCGCTTTCAGGAGGAGGTAAGGTAGTAAGATCCAAAAAGAGGATTTAAGTGATTAGGGAAATGACTAAGCACACCTCCTGAGGCACTGATAGGATGAACAATATATCTAGGAAGACTGGTAACTCCAGCTGTCCGAGTAAAACTGCAGCGGATAGTTGCTCGAGATGTCTGTGGAAGGCTATTGCTGTTGCATTTGGTGTCAGGCTTGGCTTGGCTTGCTGTTGGTTATCAGAACTGGTAGTTGTGAAGAAGAGCTTCAAGGAAGGAGGGTGGAAGAGAGGGAGGACAAGACTCATACTATGTGTGTGTTTCTTAACACAGCTAGTCACTACGGTTTTTAGTCAGTAATCAGTGATTATTAAATTCTACCTTCTCAGTCTTGTGAACATTTATTTCCCTTTGCCAAATCTAACTCGAAACTATAAAGGGAAAGAGATTTCAGAAAATGTAGTTAGAGCTTAGCTATGTTGACACAGTGAGAAACTACCACGGTCCCCCACTTTTTAATTTAAGAACTATATACACCAGGTTAGATCATATTTAATTTTCAAACAAATACATTTATCAGCCTAAGCTAATGCACTTATTCCTTCTGCAGCTAAAATATACTCTCCTACTCTCCAAAAGGAGATATAAATCCACATAGCACAATATCTGTATTTGGATAATGCTGTTACCTTTTTAGCTAACCCATATTTCCCCCAATGATATTCATTAACTTACTTACTGAGATATAAGTTTATTATATTAATATATCATATATAGTAAATATTAGAATAGAAGATGGGGAAAGAGAAAGAAAATGAATAATATGCAAGTATATTCATATCAATGTAAGAAATACTCATAATTATGTTACTTTGTACTTCTAATGTCTATGTGGTCACAGAGATATATTTTATATTGTCCTGTGATTTATATGTATATAAAAATGAATTTTATATTTTCCTTCTTTGTCTACATGTCCCATTTTCCCTTCACCTTCAAAAAGAATGTTGCCCTGTTTCCTTGCCTCATGGGGTGACCCAAGCCTTTATTCCTAAAGGCATCTTGCCTATATTGGAAAATTGTATTTTTTTTCATTCAATTTTACCATAGAATGTGGGAGAATTAAGAGGTATCTCAGACGATACTCTGTTTCCTTCTCTGCCTCCTGGTAGTAGCATTTTACCCATGGGAACTAACACCTCCAGCCCAGCACTGCCCACTGTTGCAGAGAAAAGAAGCAAGAATTTTGTAGTGGGTAATAATGGATGAAAGTGAAGGATCCACTCTCATTTTCACCCCAAACCCCCAGAATCAACTCATGAATCCAGATACGGGAGAAACAGCACTACATATTTATCATTGATTCATAGGATATAGCAGGTTCTGGAAACATTACTCTGTCTTGTAACAGCAGTGCATTATCACCTAGTACTTTGCATTTCCAAGTCTTCAAAGGCCATAGAGCTTCAGGCAAACAAGGCAAAATCTTGCCATTCTTTCAGTGTAAATGGTCCCCCAGTTCACACTTAGAACCTGACATAGTGGGGCTTTAGGGGCTTGAATCTGCTTATAGGTTTAGGAGTAGTGAGGATGGATGGGAACAGGTCCTCAGCAGGATCAGCATTCCCCCGAGGGGAAACTGTCTACGTCAGGACATACAGATTCTTCAAGCAAGGAGAGGATGCTTTATTTCCTCTGGCAAAAGAAGCTGAACAGTAAAAATTTAGGGGTTTAAGATCTTCAGCTTCACCTATTTCTGCACTCGTGTTATCATCCCAAACTTGAGGGTCCCACTGCTCCCCCCAAAATGACTGAACTTTAAAATAGAGACAGTGTTAAAAGTAAAAAATAAGAGACAGTATAATGTTGAAAACTCATAATACATGGTGATTTTACTACTCACAGAATTAGACTTTGGGTTTGGTCTTAAGAAATTTCTACTTTGTGGCTATGGGAGATAAAGCTTTTTTTTTTTTTCTCTGTTTTTTTTTTTTTTTTTTCCTTAGGGAAGGCTTAAAACCTTTATAATTACTTCTATCTTTAACTGGAAATTAAAAGGCATGAGTTTATCATTTTCCTTTTCTAAGTTTTTAAGCACACTTAAAGCAAGCAGCCGATCAAAGTCACTGTATTCCTGTTTTCTCTAAATATTCACTGGTAGCCTTTTTTAGTCACCCAGAGCTTTGATTCTCCAGACAGTTGGTTACAGGTGTTTATAGATGATAGGTGATATATATATTATAGATGATAATTTGAGTAATTGTCATCACATGCTATAGAACAATTCCATTGTTCATTTGCCACTGTTAAAAGGGTCATTTATTCCTTAAGTTTAATCAGATCAGATAACTAATTCTACGCTTTTTTCCTTAAGATCACATTAATTAATATTCTAGTATGCCATAAAGTAATATTTCCAACTGTATTGGATAGAAGATTTCCAATATACATACTACCACTTTTCCAGTGATTCACCTAGGCATTGCCTCAAACGTATCTTGAGGCAAAGAAAATTAATGTTTACATATATGTTTATGTATATTATATATTTACTATTTTACCTAATGTGTATATGTTTTATCAATACATATGCATACATTTACATTTTGAATTTTTAGAACTGGACAACATTGATATACACAATTTTAGTTTTATCAAAAGACAAAGTTATACTATTCAGATAATTTCAATTTTAATGTAGCTTTACTTAAAAACATTTAAAAATGTATGAAATATGTACAACACTATAATGTAGAAAATAGAAAATAAAATAACTGCTAATCTACACAGTTAGCATTTTTGCATACTTCCTTCCAATAACTTTGACATATGACATATATTTTTTCATTCATTTAGGTTACTTGAGCAGCAATATTTATAATTATTATCACTTTTTTTAATGGTTTCTACCATATTCATTATCCCACATCTGCAATAGGGCTTTTGTTCTGTGTTTTGTTTTTTGTTTGTTGGTATAGCTTTACACTATTGCATCAAATAGATGTACTATATTTAACCATTCCCTTATTTAGTTAAATCTACAATACAAAGACCAGTATTGTTTTGTTTTTCACTTCTTTTTTTTTTTTTTTTTTTTTTGCCAGTACTCTTTTGACTGCAAAAGATAATTATGATGAAACCAAGAGTTAGACTCGATACCCTAACTCCTATTGGTGGGCATCTGTAACTTTGATTTTAAGCTTTCTAGTGGTTGCCATGATCAAGCAAACACAATTAGTGAGGGAAATTTGTGGTTTCACAAAAGCAAAAACAGTTATATAGAAAAGGAAAGAGATGACTCACCAATACCAGGAATTCCTTCTTTGGGCCTCAGCAAGGAAACCCTGAACTATTGACAACACACGTGTTCAACCACTTTTTTATTTATTTTTTATAGTAAACACACTGAAGTGCTTTTATAGAATTGGTCCTTCTAACACCCTTCAGTGTAAGCTCAGGGGATTATACTGAAATATAATGTGGAATAAATCATTCTCTGGATGCTGATATACTAAAATCTGGGTATGGGGTTCTCTACTAGCTTGAGGTAATTCAGAAATAAAATGCCAAATAAGGAGAGTAGTTTTCCCTAGTATGGTGCAGTGGGCATTGGTCCCTGCTGGCCATCCACTAAAACAGGACAAAGCAAAAGTTCCATGGTCATATAAACTTGGGAAACATTTGATATATCTTAAAATTTAAAAGAATATATTGGTTTATTAAATATTTGGAGAAAAATTACAGTAAATGTTTTATTCATTCTCACTTCATTTACTGAGGTATTTATTTATTCAACATAAACCCCTTCTCTCTTCCAGAATTGATGCTAAATGTTAGGAATGTGATGGTGAGCACGTCCAAATGCAGTAGCTGTTCTCACGATATTGGCAGTCTAGTGGAAGAGGTTGATGTCAATCATCGCAGTTAAGGAGTTAAAAATTTTAGCCAATATAAGTGTTGTAAAAAGAATAACCTGGCACTGGAATCTGCCATGACTCTTATAAGTGTTTTATATGTACTAATTCACTTAATCTTCCCAATAACCCTGTGAAATGAGTTACTACCATGAAACTCAATTTATGGATAAGGAAACTAAAGGTACAGAAAACAAAGTCACATGGTTACTAAATAATAGTGCTAGAAGTCAAACATAGGTCCAGAGTCTGCTATTTTGCCCCTCTGTCATAGGAGATGGTTTTACAGGACAACTAAAAGGGGGGGTGGGCGCCTGGGTGGCTCAGTTGGTTAAGCATCTGACCTCGGCTCAGGTCATGACCTCACGGTGCTTGGGTTGGAGCCCCGCATCGGACTCTGTGCTGACAGCTCGGAGCCTGGAGCCTGCTTCAGATTCTGTGTCTCCCTCTCTCTCTCTGCCCCTCCCCCACTCATACTCTGTTTCTGTCTCAATAATAAATAAATGTAAAAATTAAAAAAAAAAAGGGGGGGGTGGCGCCTGGGTGACTCAGTCAGTTGAGCATCAAGTCAAGATCCCAGGGCTGTGGGATTGAGCACTGCTTGCTGAGCATGAAGCCTGCTGAAGATTTTCTCTCTCCCCCTTTCCCCCCCTCTCCCCAGTTCTCTCCCCTGCTCATGCTCTCAATCTCTCTGTAAAATGAAAATTTTAAAAAGGTGGGGGAAGGGAATGAAGAGACAGAACTATCCTTATTTGCAGATTGCATAATTTGGGAAAGTAGAGTTGCATGTAATTACTGTCTCTCCAAGCAGAATGAAGTTTGGTTAAACATAAACACCTGCACGGCACTAGCCCCACTCCTGCTAAGTCCCCTGGATAAGTTCTCCCTCAAGGCAGCCTGCCCTGCTCTGCCACTCCATTTATAGCATCATTTAGAAATTAGAGAGGTACCCAGGGTTAGGTTATTTCTCCCTTCCCTGAAGTCTGTCCTCTTGCCAGTGGTTCCTTCTGCCAGTGATTTGTTTATGCCCAAGTGAGTAATAAAGCTCGGAATTTTTTATTACTGGCCTCGTGGTGTGTTTTGACATTCTACTACTATAAATAGAAACACAAGACCAAGCAATGAGATGGGTCACAAGGTAATATGATGAACAAATTACCTCATGGCTCCAATAATGGAAATCAGAAACATCTCGAATAATAGTACATGATGCTCTATTCTACCATCAATAATCAACAAGAAAGTAAGCTTAGATTGATAAGATACCAAAATAGCAAAACAAAATGGCAAAAAACTTACTCCTCCCTCCTCCCCCATAAAAGAACTCTACAGACTACCTAGGAATTACCTGTAAACAATTTAGAAGACTTAAAAGTAGGTCATAACACCAGACTTAAGAGAGAGAACTTATTTCTGAATGAGATGTCTTACTGTAAATGTGTTAGTTTACAAATTTATCTATGAATTCAAAATATTCAAAACAATTCTAATAAAAAGCAAGACTTTAATGCAGTTTAAAAAATTATTTATTGGCAGGGGGCGGGGGCAGCAGAGAGGGGCAGAGAGAATCCCAAGCAGGCTCCATACTGTCAATACAGAGCCTGATGTGGGGCTCAGTCCCACAAACCATGAGATCATGACCTGTGTCAAAATCAGACACACTTAACCAATGAGACACCCAGGTGCCCCAGAAAAGCAATATTTTAGAAAGACATGAGAAAACTATACTAAAAATTTGTAGAAGTCAGTGGTTAACTCAAATGGTTTTTAAAAGAGAAAAACCATTGGGGCTTCACACAACTAGGTGTTAAACTGTCACAGAGCCATGATCATGGAAACACTGCAGTGCTGCTACAGGAGCAGAGAGATAGGCCAACAGAGTCCTGGACACATAGACACTGGGCATAAGATTGAGGAGGCACCAAACTTCAGGGGAGAAAGGATGAATTATTTAGTAGATGGCGCCAGGAAACTTGGCTCATTTTTGTGGAGAAAAGTAGTGAGACTACCCACATAACGTACAAAGGTAAATTTTAGATGAAACAAAAACCAGAATACAAAAAGTAAAATGTGAAACCCAAGCCGAAAGGCTAAGCAAAAAAATATAAATATTAAAGTTAGATGTAGGGGCACGTGGGTGGCTCAGTGGGTTAAGCGTCTGTCTTCAGCTCAGGTCATGAACTCGTGGTCTGTGGGTTCGAGCCCCACATCAGGCTCTGGGCTAACAGCTCAGAGACTGGAGCCTGCTTCGGATTTTGTGTCTCCCTCTCTCTCTGCCCCTCTCCTGCTAATTCTCTCTGCTAAGTCTCTCTCTGTCTCTCAAAAATAAATAAACGTTTAAAAATTTTTTAAAAAGGTAGATGTAATCTATCAAATTTCAGACTTCTTTGTTGTTAAAGAAAAGGCATTAGAGACTGGGAAAAAACATAGGCAATGCCTAAAACAGAGCATCAATACCTAGAAAATAGAAGAATTTCTTCAAATCAAAAGGACAACTCTGGAAACCCATGTAAAAATGGACAAAAGACTGACAGTTACATTAACGCTGACAAGTGCTATGTTATATTACTGAACTTTTTAAACTGAAACAGTACTAGGATTCCATAAGATTTGAATTAGAACTCAGAAAAATGCCAGGGATTTGTAAATGAGTATGGAATGGAGACCTGTGCTTCTGTGCACGGCTGGTAGAGGTTTAGTCTGTTGCAGATGCTGTAGGGATCTGCTGTATTTAGAGAAAGTAAGTATGACTGTTGATGATTAATATACTTGGGAACCAATCATTTCACTCTGTTGTACATGCCTTATTTATTTACTGATCCCCACTGCATACTAGACTGTGTTTGTTTTTTGAATGAAAGAGGGGGGTGGGAGGTCACCAAGGAGTTCAGCCCAATACAACTAGGTAATGAAAAGTGTGACGGATGCGCACCATGACATAGTGTCAAGCATTCTAGGAGCAGTGAATTTGAGGTACATATACAACCTAGGGGGATTGTGGAGCACTACTGAGTGAAAATGGGGGCAAAAAAATCTTAGTGCCAGATTTGTTTCAATGAAAAAGAGAGATACCAAAAAGAACTGTTACTAGTCCTTGTAGATAGGTACTTATCCATGGTCATATCTCAAAATTAGTGCAGCCACGTGTGGAAGTACAGAAGGGAACAGAAGTGGGAATGACAATTCAAAGAGAAAGAATCAGGAATAATGAAACAAAATGAAACAAAAATGGGTAGTGGTCCTGGTTATTACTGCTATGTAACACATCCTCTCCAAATTTAGTGATGTAAAACAAGAAAGTAAGCTTAGAGTGATCAGATACTGTTCAAAATAGCAAAACAGTGGGGCACCTGGGTGGCTCAGTCAGATAGGTGTCCTACTTTGTCTCAGGTCATGATCTCGTGGTTTGTGGGTTCAAGCCTTGCATCGGGTTCTGTGCTGACAGCTCAGAGCCTGGAGCCTGTTTCAGATTCTGTGTCTCCCTGTCTCTCTACGCCTCCCTTGTTTGCACTCTGTCTCTCTCTGTCTCAAAAATAAATAAACATTAAAAAATTAAAAAAAAAAAAAGCAAAACAATACCCCTCTCCCTGAAAGAAACCTCTCTATAGACTATCTGTGAATCACCTGTAAACTATTTAGAAGACTGTTAAAAGGTAGGTTGAAATATAAGAATTAAACAAATGTAGAGACAAAATATTCTTGAATAAGATGTCTGATTGTAAAGGTGTTATGCTCAAATTTATCTATGCTTGAAAATAATAGAAAAAATAACTCAAGCAAGATTTTGGAGAAACATGAGAAAACTATTCTATTTATTTATTTGCTCACAGTTTGGTGAGTTAGGAATCCAGAAAGGCTACACTATGTCTAAAGATTCAACTAAGAAGAGTTAAATGGCTGGGGACATAAACATCTGGAGCTGGATGATTTATTTCCAAGATGATGTCTTCACTCACGAGTTTGGAGTCAAACATGAGATGACTTAAAGCCTGGCCCAACTGGAACTATTCATCAAAACTCTGACACATGGCCTCTCTCTGTGGCTGAAGCTTCTCTCAGCCTGATGGCTCAGTTCTGAGAGGGAGTGTTCTAAGAGTGACCACCACTGAATGGGTGTTCCAAGAGAACCAAGTGAACGGTGCATGGTGGTCTTTAATGGCCTAGCCCCAGAATTACATAGTGTCCATTGTACCGCGTTTTATTGGTCAAACAAGTCACAACCCCACCCTAATATAAGAAGTGGGGATATACACACCATCTCTGAGTGGAGGAGTATCAAGAAGAGCATGTGGTTTTGGAGAGATTGTTGAGGTCATCTTTGGAAAACAAAATCTGTCACAATTGTGTACACATAGATGATGATGTTATTTCATGAAATATGTGATAGGTTGAATCAACTCCGCCCTGCACCATCTACTCCTCACAAAAGGAAGGGAGGAAGAAAATATGAAGATGAAATTATGCAATGAAGGAAAATACTAGAAGAGGAAAGTAGAATAAAGTGGAAGAGCAAAGGTTCTTTTAATCAGGGAGTTAATCAAATTTAAAATTGAAATAAAATGAGGTTACATGAAGAATGGTACTCCTCATTCTTAGAGAAAATAAGCAGTTGAAGGTTGTTAAAAAATGACATGACTGAATATATGTTCTGACAAGACTCCTCTCTCTCTAGTGTGGCAAATGCGTAGAGGAAGATAATAGTAGGTACAGGAAGACCAGTTAGTGGAATATTAACATAATCAGAAGGAAAGGTAAAAGTTGCCTGAAACAAAATAGAAATAGTGGAAATGAAAAGATACACACTTGTTCAGGTCAACAGTATCAGTAGGAATGCTAATAAATTGGATGTGGGGGAGGAAGAAGTAAAAATCATCAAGGATAACTCCTAAACTGAGCAACTTTTCTGCGAGAGTTGGTTAGAGGTAGTTCATAAATTTGGGCTTCATCATGGCTTTTGACTGTGTAGAATTCAGAATCGAGATCTCAGATGAAGTAACATTTTGGAGACCTTTGTATAAAAGTAGCTTGCGGTGAGTGTGGGAAGCAAAAATACCTGTTGTGAGGATTATAAAGTTCACTTAAATCGATGTTTCTTAAAATATTTGGTCATAGTTTCATTTTTTTATGTATCAACTACAATATATGTACAGATATTGTAAAACATTGTCTTAAAGAAGTGAATGGATAAATACTCTTCAGGAAACTCAATATAGATACTTTATTTTGGCCTATCTTTTTTTTTCAAGTTTTATTTTATTTTTGAGAGACCTAGAGACAGCGCAAGTGGGACGCGGCCAGTGGGAGAGGGAGACAGAGAATCCGAAGCAGGCTCTGCACTGTCAGCAGGGAGTCAGACGCGGGATTCAAACTTAAGAAACCGTGAGATCATGACCTGGACTGAAACCAAGAGTCAAATGCTTAACTGACTGAGCCACCCAGGCATCCCTATTTTGGCCTATTTTTAAATGGTTTGTGAAGGCACTTTAATGAAAATTGAAAAACATGACAGGTTCTTAAAATAGGATTAACAAGTAGGGGCTGGTAAATTTGGGGTTGCTTTTAACAAATCAAGCTGGGATGAAGAGTAACATTATCTTGAGAAAACAGCTACTTGATATTAATGATATTTATACCTAAAAATTAAGACCTTTTATGTATTTAGCATTTTACATGGATTAAATCATGTATTTACAACATTCCTGAGTGAAGTTGTAATATTATTTTCACTTTAAACATTAGTAAATGGTTACAGAGAAATTATATTACAAGAGATTACTTTTAAGTAAGGAAGCTAGGATATAAGTTTAGGTGATTCTTATCCACTTCAAAGACAACACAACATCTTCATAAAAGAAATAACATGAAAGTATTCATGAGAAACACTATATAGGATTTTACATCACATTAAAATAAGATGTATGTAATAGGATTTAGCAACCTTTGAAAAAACAGAAAACTGAGAAGTCTAATCACTTTGGATTAGTGATACCTTTTTAAATCAAGTAGAGTATTTTAGGTGATTTTTTTTCTATCTCATCTGGAATGAGGTATGGAGGATTGTCCAATTGTTAATTATTTGGCTATGACATTATGAATAATATCTGAGTGAAAGATATCTAGACGTGAGACTTGGAATGTGCTTCTTAATTAGTTTTTGGCAGAAAAGGAGCTTCTCATCTGTATTTTGGCCAAGAATGCTCAGATTGGGGAGGGCATCATTATATATTAGAATGTCTTATTTTTACCATATTTCTTGAAAGAGGTTTTTGTGAGAACTCATGTATTAGTGAATGGGAGCATGAAACCTTTAAGGTAATGTTAAGAAAAAACTCAAAATAATTTTTCATTACTTTAATGAACAGGTCAACAAAGTAGAAGCCTTACATTAAACCGTGCATTTGCCTTGAACAGTGTCTTCAATAGAAGAACAGATACAATTTTGATTTTTCACTCTTTTATTTAGTAGGAGAAATCTGAAACAATGGGTAACAAAATATAAGGTTATAAAAGCTCAGAATCATATTCCATGAATATATTTTCCTTGCCAAATAAAATCTACCAATCTATATTAAAGCATTAAGTTTTAGATGGTTTTAAAAATTATAGTGAGTAAATATAACCATAACCATAGTGTTTTATCTGATTGCTAATCTTTGTATTTAAACTATACCATGGACAGACTTTTCTTTTCTTTTCTTTTCTTTTTTTTAACTTTATAGTTTATTGTCAGGTTGGTTTCCATATAACACCCAGTGCTCTTCCCCACAAGTGACCTCCACCATGATCATTATCCCCTTTACCTTTCCCCCTTCCCCTTCCGCCCTCAGTTTGCAGTATTCAAGAGTCTCTCATGTTTTGTCTCCTTCCCTCTCCCTAACTCTTTTTCCTCCTTCCCCTCCCCATGGTCCTCTGTTGGGTTTCTCCTGTTAGACCTATGATGGACAGACTTTTCAACTCAAAATTTTTCTATCTTCTGTATCTTGTAAGGAGGAAATAATTCTGCTTCGGTAGTGAGCCTTTTCAGGATCAGTCACTTTGCAGATTAACTTAATTGGTAAATCTGCCTGAATATCTAGGTCCTACATTGTTCCAATGATCAAATACCTGCCTTAAAACTCCTTTTCCAGGGCACCTGGGTGGCTCAGTCATGGACTGTCTGACTCTCATTTCAGCTCAGGTTATGATCCAGGGGTGGTGGGATGGAAACCTGTGTAGGGCTCCGGGCTCCGGGCTCCATGATGAGTGTGAAGCCTGCTTGAGATTCTCTGTCTGTCTGTCTCTCTCTCCCTCTCCCTCCCCCTCTCTCTCTTTCCCTCCCTTTCTCCCTGTCACCCTTTCGCCCTCTCTGCTCCTCCCCCCTGCCGGTCTTCTATCTAAAAATAAATAAATAAATAAATAAAAAACAAAACAACGCAATGAAAAACAAGCCTCCCAAACAACAAACAACTCCCTTTCCTAGGCTTCATGCTAGTTGTATTATGAGTCCTTGCCTTGATCACCTACTTTACTTGGCACACTGGTTCCTCTGGAATGTGAACCTCGTCCTATCCATATTAGTATTCTGTGGAACCTTAGAAATGTGTCCTCAAAATCCTGTCACATCATTGAGATCTTGTTACCTGCTGTTAGGTCCACTGGTGGTGTTTACCCCTTGTCTGGATCTCCAAAGTGTGCTGGTACTATGTCAAGTTTCCCTGATCACCTGTTGAAAATCTTACTAGTTGTCTGTGGATGAATTTCCACCTAATACTGCCAGTTATTATTCCTTCCAAATGCAGGCTCTGGATGCCTAGCTGGACTGTCTGTGGGATAATGGAATCACAGACCTGAGTTCAATACTTCATTCTGAAACTTAACAGGTATTTGAGTTAGGCAAAAACCCTCATTGTGTACTATTTTCTTCATTTAAAAATGAAGATAGAAATAATTTATGATTTGACATTGAATCTATAGAGTTGATGATAGAGATAAGGAAATAATGTAGATAAATGTGTTACATGAATTGAACATTGAATCTATAGACTAGCACTGTATTAAGCTCTTCATAGGAAGGGTAATGATCTAGGAATTGGTATGATTTCCATTGAAATGCCTTGCTAATAACTACGATGATCTACCTTATACTAATATTGTAAGAACTAGAGATAAAGCACATGGCATAGTCCCTAGCATCTGTCAATTCCACCTTGACTTATAGCTGAGTTTAACACAGGTAAGATTCCCGTTTTAGTGTATCTAATATTCAAGTCCAGTTTCTCTTAGGGTTGTCCAAATTAACAAAGCACATGCTATATGTAGCATTATCATTAGCTAATAATGCTTTTCTTGGGCTGCATCTTTGTCTTCCTTACACTTATATCCCATTTGATTCCTTTCTATTTTCTACTCCCAAATTTGCATGTTTACCAAAATACTACAATAAATATATTTAAAACATTATTATGTCTTGGGGATCAAATTAACATTAATTTGGGCCGCCTGGGTGGCTTAGCCTGTTGAGTATCCAACTGTTGTTTTGGCTCAGGTCATGATCTCACACTTTGTGGGTTTGAGTCCGTGTGGGGCTCTGTGCTGTCAGCATGGAACCTGCTTGGGATCCTCTCTCTCAAAATGAATAAACTAAAAAATAAACATTATTTTGACCTGACATAAAAGCGATGTGAACAGTATAATAAAAACAAATTATATGAGTGAACTGTACATTTCACCTTTGAACAATATGAATTGGGATTACATGGGCCTACATACATGTTGATTTCTTTTGATAATATACAGCACAGTACTATAAATGTATTTGCTCTTCTTCAGAATTCTTTTAGCATTTTTTCTCTAGCATTATTGTTAGAATACAGTATATAATACATAAAACATATACAAGATATGTTGTTTACTGCTTATACCAGTAAGGCTTCTGATGAACAGCAGGCTATTAACAATTAAGTTTTGAGGGAGACAAAATTTATACATGGATTTTTGACTGTAATTGGGGTCAACACTCTTAATCCCCATGTTGTTAAAGGGTCAACAACTGTATTTTTATGAGCTACCCGGCTTTCCATAGGATATCTATTACAGGGACAAAATTTTGTTGCAATTAATAAAAAGAAAATATTTTAAATTGCCTTTTGAAAGTAATTATTTGCAGACCTTGGGACAAATTGAAATATCATTTACTGACCACCCAGGTCAATCATTTTGAAACTTAATTCTACCACTACTAGATATAAATGAACAGTTGACTTAAATTCTTTTTAAATGAATACTGGTGTCAAGAACTGTGAAGTGTCTGAGCATTTACCCTGCTTGAAAAGCTATTAAGTTAGCAAGTCAGAATTCAATAGATGCTGGCAGAAGACACAAGACTCCTGGAGCCCTACACAGGGCTTGATTTCATGACCATGAGATCATGACCTGAGCTGAAATCAACAGTCATTGCTTAACCAACTGAGCCACCCAGGTGCCCCTATTTCATTTTTAAATGATAGTATGTTGCTCTCTCCAACTGCAATAAATGTCTTTGACACTGCTTTTGCCTAACGACAAGAACAACTTCTCATTCTGTTTTATCTTTGATTTCAAGAATTTTAATTCAGAATACTCATTTTAAAAAATCTTGTTCATGTTTTGTCAGTATCTTAAAATATTCATTAGGCAGAAGCTGGGATGAAGTACAAAATGGAAAGGAATAAACTGAAGAAAAATCTTTATTCATAAGCAGACAGTCTTTATTTGATGACACTAACAATTTCTCAAACTCTAGGGAATAAATCAAATCATTTCTGCATGGGATAGGCTTTGACTTAGAAATAACAGCATCCATTGTAGAAATATAAGACAATTAAGCACCATTTTTAAAATCTAAGACCTCTAAGTGTTTTTAGGCAATATTTTAATTTTATTTTTAATATTTATTTATTTGTTTGTTTATTTATTTATTTATTTTTAGGGAGAGAGAGAGAGACTGACCTTGTGCAAGCAGGGGAAAGGGCAGAGGGAGAGGGAGAAACAGAATCCCAAGCAGCCACCACACTATCAGTGGAGAGCCCAACCCAGGGCTCGATCCCAAGAACCATGAGATCATGAGGTGAGCGAAATCAAGAGTTAGACGCTTAACCAACTTAGCCACCCAGGCACCCCTATTTTAATCTACAAAAAAATAGAGGGCCATGTATTAATATTAGGAAGGCATAGCTATTCATGACCTTATGGGACTTCTTCTCCCTATAATTTTAATCACTTTAATTCATAATAGAAAAAGAATTGTGATACTACTGTAGCTCAACTTATAAATGCAGTGAAACAGCTTATATTACTTTTAGTAAGTTACACCAAAAAATTGCTGGCAGAGCAAAAAAATGTATAAGCCAATCAATACATTTTGTGAGCTATTTCTAATGAAAGGAAGATTAAGACACCAGTGTAAAAATGGCCTTTCAGACTCATCTTTTATTCATTAGGAAATTATGTCCACTGATAGACATCATAGTTTTTTTTTTTTTTTGTCTAGTTGGTAATACTTCTTGTAGAATTCTTGCTACTTCTCAGTATTTATCTGATGGTTAAAAAAAATTTCTTTAATTGGTGAGACTTTCATAGAAACATCCACATGGTGCTGGAGATGGTGGATTCTTCCAAAGAGGATGCTGTTTGATTGAACACGTTTCCTATTTATATCAGGACTCTCCAAGTCAAGAAAAACTGCCTGAGAACCACAGCTGATTGTGCCCTCCATTACTACGCACATTTGCCTATGTAATTATTACTTTCCATATGATGGATCCGATTCTCCTGTATATATTGGGCTAATGATGAGAAGTGAGGATGGGTCCAAGGGAGAAGAAAGAACGATAGACTTTTGAAACATTAGATCCTGAAACTCTGCTCTTGCCTAACAGAACTGAAAAATAAGTCTTGGAATGGTGGAAAAAGGAAGAGCTGTCTCACCACAACAGTGATCAGAATACTCACTACCATTCTGGTGACTCCTTACAACTATCATGTATACATCATAGTTCACATAGAGCTCTTGAGCCGGAAGTGCATTATCACCACTTTCTAGATGGAATAATAAACAGGAGTTTATTTAGTTTGACATAGTTTCTCATATTTGAAGCCAAAAACATACTGACTTAAGATGACAGAATTCAGTGAATCCCAGTTTGGGGACTGGTGGGAGGAACACTTCACCCCGACTCCTTCAGAGGTCATGGCAACCTTGTACTTGGGCTATTTCAAAGCTCCATATACCACAAGGGTGCCCAGAGTTTGACAAAGGCAACTGCGTCTAATTTATATGATTTTATGTTTTTATCCCAATTTCCCCTTTCAGCAAAGTTATTTTATACATTCATAACAAAGCTAGGTTTTGGGTTTGTTTGCTTGTTTTTGCCATAGCTTTCATTCTTTTCTGGGATCTCTTGATTTCTTAAGTGGCTTTTTATTAACTTGCATAAGTTAAGGTTTATTCTTTGTCTTAACAGAGTTCTTTGCATTTTGAAAATGCATGATGCTATGTAGGTACCATTACAGTATACCACAGAAATGCTTCGTAACCCCAAACCTCTCCTCTGCTTCACCTTTTTGTCTGGTCTCCCCATGAACACCTGCAACCACTGATTTGTTGACAACATCTGTAATTTTGCCTTTGCTAGAATGTCATATAGTTAGAACCATATAGTATTGTAGCCTTATGAAACTGGCTTCTTTCTCTTAGCCAGATGTTTTTAAGGTTCCTCTATGTCTTGTAGTTTGATAGTTCATTTCTGTTTATTATGGAATAATACTCCATTGTCTGATGGAACACAGTTTATCTCTTCACCTATTAACGATATCTCAGGTGGTTCCAGTTTGGGTGATTATGAATAAAGCTCCTGTAAACATTCTGTGCAAGTTTTCACATGAATGTACGTTTTCACCTTAATTGGATAAATGCGTAGGAGCACAAATGCTGCATCATATAGGAAGGACTATTTTTGCTCTGTAAAAAATGCCCAGTGGCCCCCAGGTGGCTCATTCGATTGTGCATCTGGCTCTTGATTTCGGCTCAGGTCACGATCTCACAGTTTATGGGATTGACCCCTGTGTCAGTCTCCTCACTGACAGTGCAGAGGCTTCTTGGGATTCTCTCTCTCCATCCTTCCTGCTCCTCATGCATTCTATCTCAAAATAAATACAGATTTTAAAAAATGGCCAAATGATCTTCCAAAGTGGCTGCACCATTTTGCATTCCCACCAGGAATGAATGAGAGTTACTGGTGTTCCTCATGTTCATCAGCATTTGGTGTTGTCAGCATTTTGACTTTTAGCCATTCTAATGTGTGTGTAGTGGTATCTCATTTTAATTTGCAATTCCCTAATGACACATGATGTGGAGTATGTTTTCCTATGTTTCTTTGCAATCCACCTATCCTGTTTAGTCAGATTCTGTTCTGATTTTTGGTCCTCTTTTCAACTGGATTGTTTATTTTTTATTGTTGAATTTTATTAGCTATAACCTTTAATGCCACAAATGTCCCACTAAGCACTACTTTCACTATATTCCACACATTTTGATAAGTTGTATTTTCATTTATACTTCAAAATATTTATTGATTTCTAGAGACTTCTTTGACCCATCTGTGAATTAGAATCATCATATTATTTAATCTCTAAGCATTGTTGGGTTTTTCTAGCTATATTTCTGTCCTTGACTTCTAGCTTAATTCCTTGTTTTACTTCTTCGAAGTTTGTTAAGGTGTGTTGGATGGCTCAGTACATGATTTACCTTGGTGATTCTTTGATTTGATTTTGAGAAGAAAGTATTCTCTTATATGGGTTCAAGTGTTCTATAAATGTCAATCAGATCCATTTGGTTGGTGATTTCTTACAGGACAACTGTGTCCTATGAATTTTCTGCCTCCTTGACCTGTAGATTACTGAAAGAGGAGTTTTGATTTTTTTTATACTAAAAGAGTTGTAAGCACCAATATAGTTATCTAACATTTTTATCTCATAAATTAAAAAAAATTTATGATAACTTTGGAATGCATATTTTCCTTCTTTTTTTCCCTGTACACAAATGACATATTTTATAGGCCAGGTCATATCCTAAAGATGTTGTTCCAGCCACCATCCTGGAACCACAGCAGAAAGTGACCGTTAAATTCCCAGAAATTTAAAAAGCTGGGAATGTTTGCTTATAAAATCTCCTTGTCACAGCAATCAGCATTCTGTTAGAATTGCTTAAGTTTGTGTTCCTATGACCCTCTGTGGAGGCATGATTCTCCTGCTGCTGCAACTTCTTGGCACAAAGTGTCACTGATAGGCAGTAGTGCATGGGAATTAAGGATACAGACTCTAAAGTCAGACTACCTGGATTTGAATTCCACTGCATACAGGCTGTGACCTTGGAAATCTCATTTAGCTGCTGCATGCTGCAGTATAAAGTGAAAGCTAGGTGATGTCTAACCCTTGGGGATCACATTTGGTTGTTCAGGGGATTAAATAAGTTAATGTAAGTAAAGTTGTTAAAATGGTACTTGGAACTGAAGAAACACTGTCTAGGTAGCTAGAAGCCATTCTCCATTCTTTTTCCACTTGCTGTGTTTACTGCAAAACTTGGAAATCCCAGAATTCATTCTCAGTCTTTCTTGCTTTTAGGGGTGTCCATTCATCTGCAGAAGGGTTCAAGAAATCACTCGCATTCTTGATGAAGGGATAGTTGGGATTCATACCCCCCTTCACCCTCCTCCTCTGTCAACCTATAAAGCTGACATATTGGCTGGAGCTGTACCAGGGAAACTTCAAGATAGTAACTCCATGTTGGGCCTTGACGTCAGCCCAGAGTGGCAAATTCTTAGCTCACAAATAAGATAACTAAGTTGCAATTTGTCAGAGACATAGCCAGTTCAATACTAACATATATCGTAGTACAAATACTCCAAATATGCCCATCTAAAATGCTTAGCTAGGGCTTACTAATACCAAGAACTGTGCTACCCATTTTATACGTGTTATTTTTAATTCTCACAGAACCTGTTGGGAAGGGTACAATTTTGCCATCTTAAAGAGGAAACTGAGATTTAGGGACATTACCAAATTTGTGCAGTTACTAAGTAGAGAAGGAGGGATTTGAAACTAGGATTTTCTGATCTTACCAAGTTCTTAACAAGCTATTCATCTGCCCTGTAGATGCAACTTACATGCAGGGAGGGAGAGATTTTGAAATTACTTTCATAAAATTAAATAGAAAAGTGGTTAGCAGTTAAAGGAAAAGATGACATTGTGCTGAAGTTATTTATATAGGTATCTAAACTGACCAAATTGATGCAGTTAGTTGGTTTCCAAATTCTCTTTGCCCATCACAGAATAGGAAAATGCTGCCTAACTTGGAAGTTGTGCATTCAGTCTTCAATGGTAGAAGCCAATGATTTGTGTCTGAAAGCATTTTGTGTAGCATTTGTGAATGGGTTAGTGGTTGAAATCCACTTCCTAATTGTCATGTGTCCACCCACTGCTATTGTTACTGACTTCGTGGTAATTCCAAGGTCTGGTATGCTACAAAGAGGCACTACTTTTTTCTGGCTTGGT
Source organism: Cryptoprocta ferox (assembly GCA_028646485.1). Lineage (NCBI taxonomy): Eukaryota > Metazoa > Chordata > Mammalia > Carnivora > Eupleridae > Cryptoprocta > Cryptoprocta ferox. The sequence continues at coordinate 29,760,290 of CM053559.1, read as the reverse complement.
ATTTACCCATTCAGCAAAATCAAGATAGATAAAGATTAATTCTATTGCAACAAAATGTGTTTCCGTCACTTTTCATGTTAAGTAGGGTACTCTATTTTGTGAATAGGCTCAGGGGACTGTAAATTCTTACCTTTGGAGGCCATAGCCTTTCTCAAAGTATTCTGAAACTTGAAGAGATCTGTAAACATTTATGTAGGAATCATAACCGCAACCCAAAATAAACAAACATAGGAAACCATTAGGGTAGCTGGTGAAGTTTAAAACAATAATAAATATGCTCACATAGCTACTAGGAGATAAAATAATAACAAAACTGACTACACAATTAAATATGTTTCTCCACATGCTTATTTATTTTTCCTTCAGAAGTAAATTTAACTCTTTTATTGTTGAAATAGCTACATAGTTTTGAAAGAAAAAATAAAAGACATCGTGAAAATGAAAATGGTAATGTGTACAGATGTTATGCATATACTGTGATCTTGGTTAATACAGACCACAATAATGATTTCTATTGGTATGGTTTTGTTTCTTTTGCATATTTAAGCGTTGATATATTCTAAACACACAGATTTACATAAAAATGCAAAAGGAATGCAAATTTCCTCTCATTTGTTCTACATGTATCTCATTTCTTGTACTCATTCAGCCTACAATTACTTCCCTGGCCTTAGAGACTCTTAGACACTCTTAAAGACAGTGAGGGAGCTGCAAAGCCACCATCAAAACTCATGTTTTCCTTGTAAAGGTTGACAACCTAGGGTGAAAAATGAATTAAGACATTTGGGAAGTATAACACATGATAATGCATAAGATAACGTAAGAATGAAACAAATACCAGTTGTGGGGTTTCAGGGAATAGAAAGTTCAATTATAGAATGGAGGCAGAGAATGAGAGAGTATTATGGAGAGCAGGTAAAATTTGGCTTTGAATTCTTACTAGACTTTGGTAGGAAAAGGCACTTCAGGGTTTTGGGGAATCAACTTGTACACTTCTGAAATGTCCTGAAGCTTTGGATCCATTCCTACTCAGCGGCTGTAGCGATGCAGAGAAGACTTACCATATCAGGCCTGAGGCCCTTATCTGGAAGCCCTACTTGGAGGTTTGGCCCTTGGCTGGCATCTGGAAGTTCAGCCTTTGAAATGTCTGATAGACCGATAAGATTGTTTTCTGTGACTAGAGCACTCAACACCTGCTTTGCTTCTGGGAGTATGGAATATCATTAGTTATGGTTTATTGTTGTGCCTATGTGACCATCTTCCAGTAAAAACTTTACACCCTGAATCTCAAACAGTTTCCAAGCAGACACATTGCTGAGTGGAAAGACAAATGTTTTTCACTGCTGAAGGTAGGGCTCTCTTGGAGTGGTCTCTTTCCAGAGGGAGAGTGTAGGAAGCTAATTCGAGGATACCTCCAGACTGTGCCTGTTTCCTTTTCCCCTAGTACAGTCGTGCTGTGTATGTTGACTGTGTTGCAGCAAATTCAAGTTCGGTGAGTCGCATGAGTGAATCCCTGAGTGTCTGGATGGTCCATATGTCTTCAGAACACCAGTCCACCCTTCAACTTTTTCCTACCTAGAATGGACACCATATTGAATCATTTCAGTGCAACTGATCACTCTAAGTGACAACAGTGTTAGGGATTATGTTACTGCCCTACTGAAAGTTCTCCAGTGGGCTCTCAGGTCACCTGTTGTCTTCTGACTCTATCAAGAATTGTCAAGTGTCATACATAGGTTACCTTGATTACCAGGCCCTGGCCACACTCACCTCCTTTCAATTTCTTAAAAACACAAAGCTTCCCCCCCCTCCCTTATGTGGGTTCTTTGCTTATGCATTAACTCTTTCTGAATGATTCTGCACCCACCTCTTCTCCCCAGATGCCCACCAAACACATTTGAAGGTGTAGATTGTTTTTATCCCTGAAGTATTCCTTTAAATATCATGGTCTCAAAGAGGGCCTTTTTTGACTACCCAGTCTTAAATAGCACATTTTCCTCTATGTTATTTGCTTGCATAACACTTGATGGCTTATCTTGTCATTTATCACAGTTTCTAACTGTATCTGTATATATAACTTTCTTTTTCATTTTGTGCCTTTGTCATTAGTCTAAATTCTCTGAAGACAGAGATGAGTCTAATTTGTTAATTGGGGTATACTTAGTCCCTAATCCAGGAGCCCAGTACAGAGAAAGCATTTAACAGATAGTTACTAAATAAAATTGTAATATGAATATAGGAGCTAGATGTGGCCAATATCCAAAGTTCAATGTTTTTGTTTAAGTGCTTATCATTCTGGAAATTTGGGGATTATATCAATTTTACTCTTAATAGAGTTTGTGCAATTTTCTGGGTATTCTTGGATCAGAACAATGATACTTAATGATACTTAAGTATTAGATAAAAAGAGGAAAGCTAAGTATAAGCTCAAAGAATTACATTTCCTCCCTAGAGAAATGTGTGTGAGAATATGTAGAAGAATTGAAGGGACCATTAACTAGTGTGCACAGGTATGTCTAAGAAACTGGATATTTCATCCAAATGCAAATTTCTTCCTATGCTAAACTGAAACTTGCCCCTGAAGAGATAACCAGATGATTTAATTCAAGAATTGATTCAAGTTGTTATGATCTAAAAAAGCTTAAAAATCAATTGATCATAGTTATTTACGGTCTTGTATAAAAATCCACCGAGTTCCATGCAATTCAGTTTTAACCACTGGCCCCAAACTGATGATGGGTAACTTTCCCTTGAAGATCATTTCCCTCAAAGACAAGTTTCAGAAAAATGTTATTTTCATAAGACTGATTCTAGGAAATACTTTAACTCTCAAAAACATTAATATTTGTACCCCAAATTGGAATAAAGTTTTGGGAGTAGAGTTTTTGAGGTTACATTTTTCCATTAATAGTAACTTATCAAAATCCTTCCAAATACATAAATGTATATAAAGTAGTCATACATATTTTCATAAAATGTTTTAATAGAAATAGCCTTATATGGCTCCAAAGTTGAAGACTAAGTATGGTCAAATTGAGCGACCTTGACTCATTCTGCTGATTTTAGCTAAGGTAAGATAAGAAACTGCATCAAGCCAATATTCAGGAAACTTTGTTTAAATATGTTGTTTAAAATAGTTAGTTTTGCAAGGCATACCAGCTCTATCAGGCAATCTATCTTAAAAAAAAAATAGTTGTAAAAAGTTGGAAGCAAGTTGTGGCCCTTACTGAAGAAATGGTTTGAAGAGAATAATATTTATGTAGCATGCACCATATGTATATTACATGATTCACTAGACACAAAGTGGGCACTAAAATACTTGCTGATTACTTAGTATATACAACATAACAAAAAATATATTTTAGGAGGACAGAGAAATGCTTTCCTTTTCTTTTTTTGAAAGAGTAAAGGTAAATTGTCCATCTCTGTTTAACAAGAAGGAATATCAAATTATAACCCCAGGATATTACATATTTATGCTCAAAACCAGCTCTCCTGTGTTCATTAGAATGTCTTCTATGAAATGCATGTCAGTGCTTTTTTTTCCCTTTGAGTAAAAATATCCCTTTTACTCATTTGAAACTAACTGTACATTCAGTTGAAGAAAATTATATGAAGCAACTTGCTGTTTCTTCCTTCTTTCAGTGAAAGTAAATGGGGAAACAACAAAATCACAAATGGCTTTCTTTTTTAAGTAGTCTCATGAAGGGAAGTCTGAATTAAAATGATGGGCAGCTGGTATGAGGAAGCTCACAGACTCCAGATGCCTGGCTGGCTCAGTTGATTGAGCATCCAACTCATGAGTCTGCCTCAGGTCATGATCCAGGATTTTGAGATCGAGCCCCATATTGGGCTCTATACTGGCTGTGAAACCTGCTTAATATTCTCTCTCTCTCTCTCTCTCTCTCTCTCTCTCTCTCTCTCTCTGCCTCCTATTTCTGTCTCCCCCCTTCTTCCCGCCCCATGTCCTTCTCTCTATATACAGGTCCCTTTCCCCTGTTCTCTCTCTCTCTCTCCCTCTCCCCCCCCCTCAAATAAATAAATAAATAAATAGCTGGCAGACAGAATTCTGGGGTGGAGTGGGGGAAGAATATGGGACCAAGCTCCAAGCACTCCACCAATTCTATCTGGATGTCCTTCAACAAGCTTCATCATCTCTCTGATCCTAGTCTTCTTCCATAAAGTTGAAAACCATAAATGCATTGAAAAACTTCCCCAAATATTAAAGAGATTAAATCAACTATTATTTAGAACATATCAGCACTTCATGCATTACACAAAAGCCTCCTTCCTTTAGCTTCAAATAAGTCAGTGGGATCCGGAGTTTGGCAAAACTTCAGCAGTTTTCATTCTGACATACTTGGCGTCATTTAAAGATGAAACAGAATCCCCACGTCCTAATCTCACTAAAAGTCCTGATCATCTACATATCCACTCAGCCACATTTTAGGAGTTAGCCTCCTTCTCTTTTCTTCTCTCTTCTCAACCTCATCATCCAAACACGTATCATTAAAATGCCCTTCAAAATATATTCCAAGTCTGGCCTCTGCACTTGAGGTCCGTTAACAACCTCCAAAGCTGTCAACGCATCATTCTTATTTGATCATTATCATTTTATTGTTATCATTTTACTTTCTCTTTCTAGGTTACTAAAGAAACCTCTTCACATGACTCCTTCCCATCAGTAGTATCTCCTCCACAGAAAAACCTGAGTGATACTTGCAATATATATATCATGGCACTTACCTTCTTATTAATCTGAGCGTCTTTACCTAAGTGTTGAAAATACAATGAAATATTTATGTCTAGGAATCACTTTCTTTCACCTGCCTGCTTTCTTGACCTCAACTCACATCATCAGAACACAAGTCATCTGTTTACCAGACACATTATACACTCTAGAAAATTTTAATTCTGTTGAAGAGCTTTTATTTCCCTTATATGTTCCTTTCCTTTCATCAAAGGGCTATTTCCTTTCGGAAAGAAAACCTGAGCATAAATGATACCTCTTCAGGAGGGCTTTACTTAACTAGTCATTTGAAAGGAACAACCTTGAACCTACTGATCACATCACAGACTTTGACTTATTTGCCTGGCGTTTGTCATATACTCGGTTGTGGTTGTTTGATTCTTTTGCATACCTCTCCCTAGAATGCAAGCTTCATGGACAATAGTAAGTAATAAAGAAAAGAGAAATGTTGAATGGAAAGGAAGGAAGAAATGAATAGGTGCTTGCTTTATTCCATGTTTTAAGTCCTTGGTAGCTTAGTTTTTGTGCTGTGTGCTCTAGCAGTCGGCACAATATTTTGGCCAAGTTTGGCAGTCAGTGCTTATTTTTGATTGAAGGGCTGCATGTCTCTTTTATTTCTGAGGAAGGAATTTCAGTGCAGCACTGTTTTCCTGTACTCTGTGCAGGCACATTATTGCCAGTTTTAGCATGTATGTAGCTGGATTGAAGCAGGTGTGTAATTATAGACAGTTCTTGTGTTGTATTATTTCACAGTAAAATAAATAGGTAGTATGAGTATTTCATATTAATGTAGAAAGTAGCTTTGACTTTCAATGATTTATAAGTCTATTTATATTTAGAGACACTGTGAATCATTTCACTCTAGTTCCTTGTTCTGAATGAAATCCAGCAGTTTACTGCAGAACTGTAAGACTTGCTAAGAAATGTAGAGGAAATTGGGATTATGCGTTTAGCAGATTCAGAGAATTTTATAGCTGGAGGAGATCTTAGAGATTGTTACAGTCGATGTTTTATTTCTTATATCAGGTAATCAAGAATGAGAATGATTACTGTCTTGCCCGATTTCTTAAAAATAGGTTTAGTAATCTCTTACCAATCTTTATCATTACACTTCTAAAAATGCTGTGTAACTTACCAAATTACCAAGCTAGCAAAGCGGTAATTTAAAAAAGGAGGTCATTAAAAAAAAGAGAGAGCTGGATAAAAAGTAACAATGCATGGGGCACCTGGGTGGCTCAGTTGGTTAACCACCTGAGTTTGGCTCAGAGCATGTTCACACAGTTTGTGAATTCAAGCCCCACATCCAGCTCTCTGCCATCAGCACAAAGACCGCTACGAATTTTCTGTCTGCCTCTCTCTCTGCTCCTCCTCTGCTCTCTCTCTCTCAAAAATAAATAAACACTTAAAATATTTTAAAAAATAACACTGTACGACTTATATCAGTTTATATCTTCATTTAATAATTGATCAACTTGTATTACAAAAAAGGCACTCCAGTGGTTACTCCTTCTGAAACATTAACAACTTCAGCTGTTCATAAATCAAGCACCATGATTTTCTGAGCCAGATTCTAGCACAAGTTTTCACATAAAAGTTTCACTGGTTTATAAAGCTTGCTAGCCAGACCTGATTGACTCCAAAGGAATCTTTTGGAGTCTGACTTGGAAGGAAATGGATAGGTCAGTAAATGTGTGCTAAGTAAATCAGTTACTTTGAAAAGAGAAAGAGATAACTGGAATTTGTGCATGACTGGACAGTTATTGGGAAGCAGAATTGGAAAATGGTGTTAGGCTAGGAAAGGGATTAAGTGTCTTTCGCTCTCAGCTTCCACTCAAGGTGTATCAGGACCAGTGTGTGAACAGCCCTAAATCCTTCTTGACGAGTGGCCACTGCAAAAGGGATGTTCTCAGTCTCTGATCATGGGTGGGCTCAATGGAAGTCATGATGGAGGCCAAATGGTGGTAAGAAGGTTCTACTTCTTTCTGGGCCTCCAAAGAATAGAATTAATTGATAAGAAGTGGTGAAGTACAGAAAATCAAATCATGTCAAAAGTAAAAATTCTCTCCGATTTAAATAAAAATCATTTTATTGAAGCAACTATTTCAGAAACTTCAAGTATGCATAAAAATTACTAAAATAAATTGTAAGGTGTTTTTTCCCTGCTTGAATGCATGTTTTTTCCCTGCTTGAATGGAAGCTATTTAGGGTCTTATCTGACATCTACAATAATTTCACTTATCCTGCAGTACCACTTATCCTACAAGATTGGGCTTTTTTGGATTTGCATTAGAAAAGAAAAAAACCTGCTTTCAAGAGCAGAAGTGCCTTTTCGTTTTGCCGTGAGGCACAGCAAAGTTACAAAGTATTTATTACATTCTTTAAAAAATCATGTTGCACCTACTTGGGGGAAAATCACACTTTGATACTTGGTTTGAAATAGTTTCCTTTTCCATAACTTAAACACACATACACACTTTTTCAAGTTGAGAATAAAAAGAGCTGGTGTCACTGCTATCTGTTGCGCTCCCTCCCCCCATTTTTTAAGATTTTAAAATGTGGAACCAGAGGAGCCAGAGAGGAAGCTTAGAACTCATTGAGTTAATTCCTTCATTTTACAACTGAGGAAAGAAGTTATAGCCGGGTCATTGATGCCAGAGAGGAACGAGTAGCTAGGTAGAAATCTTACCTCCAGAGTAAGATCTTTCCTGGCACTGTGATGCCTCTACTGATATATTTGGGAACAAAAGACACAGAGAATCACTGTCACCAGCTATATTGTGCATATCATGGTGGCATCTGGACACAATTGGGCCAGGAATAAATAACAGCCAGGTTATCTTTTCTGTAGCTGTGATTTATAAAAAAAATTTAAATTCAAAATAATTTTGTAATTTGAGATAATGTAATTTGAGAACACCTAAATATAACAATAAAAATTTGAAATGACCTGGTCACTACTTGATACTGTCACTCTTTGCATTCAGAATGTTTCAATCTTAGGGGTCAATTCTTAACTCCTAATTAGTTGCATTAATTTAAGCATACATTACAGATCAGTAACTTACTGACAAGGAATTCCAGAGAAAGAAAGAAATTAGAATTTGTTGCCAATTGGTGTCCAAAAGAAATCAGGTTAAAACTCCTAAAATTATATGTTACTGTAAGAATGGGATTGGATTTAAATAAAAATGTAAGAGACACATCTTTTAAAGAAAATACCATATATCTGATGGTACTTACTGTCAATTCTCTTTGGAAAACACAAATTATGTTTATAATATTTTAACTATATTTTTGGAAAAATAAATTTTTACGTTTTTAAAAAGAAAGAAAAGCCGCCAAGAGTAAGAAAACATACAATTATAAAATTAGGACTACACTAAAGAAAAGACCATACCAGATGAGCAATGTCTTGATCATGGAAATTGAGAAAATAAATAGGAAATGTTCTTTTAAAGTAACTTTTTTTTATTAGGTATTACAAAAGGATGAAATTTAAATAGAGTGAAGGGCAGCATATGCAGCATTACATTTTAGACTTGTCTTTTTCTTTTGTATCTTTTAGGAGTAGACCTAGATCATTGATGTTTCATGGTGTCAGTCCTGCACAAGAAGGTAATGAGTTTTATAGGGGATAACAATTAGATCAGTTCATAGTTAAAACAGAATAAGGACTTTTTCCATCTGTCAGCATTTAATAAAGCTACTAATAATTCCGGGACTCAAAGTTGTTAACATGTTTCAACCCTCTATATTGAACAAAGTAAGTTATGTTCTGAAAGTAGATGTATGAGTCTAAAATAACTAATAACAGCGGACGTCAGTGGCCTTGAGTTCTTTGTATCTCTTTAGATCTACAACTGTAGTATGTATCAAAAGATTAAAATATAAAGTATAAACCAATAATTATTTGTAAAAAATAGAATATATTCTATAGGAAACAAATAACGTGATAAACTCTTGGTTTTAGTTCAGGGTTACAATGGTGAATGTTCAACGACTGACATTTTGGGTGGTGAGACATTCCTGATGCTTTTCTGATTTCTAGGGTGTATACTCCCAACACTGCCCACTGTAAACTATCAGCAGAGCACCTCTCAGTGTGGTGTTGGCAAGAGATGTGCACCGTAGAGTGGGCTCTCAAGAACAGAGGTATGTCTCCTCCAGCAGCCACTGACTTTAGCTTGCCCTTCCTGTTTTCCAATACCTGGAATATTTTACCGTTAGATGTAGGCACCAAAACCTAGTGCACCGATAGGCTTTCTGCACTATTTTGTGAATTATATTTTCCTAGGATGAAATACTCACTGTCTGTAGCACTGGTTTTCACTACATACAGTTAGTAAGACAGCAAATGTGATAGATAATTGAGTTGCTAAGTGTACTCTTCACACTAAGAGAAAGTATTCATTTACAAAATGTTCTAATATCATGTATGTATTTGCTTGAGAAAATTTTATGCCAAGGCTCTATCTTGCATTGGTCGGGACAGTGGTAACCAGTAAGGAAGTGAAAAGCTCACTCTTGGTGCAACTGGCTTCATACGAATGCTCTCTTGTAATCTGTCTCTTCAGTATCCATACTTCCCATAATATGCTTGACCCTTGAATCATCTGATTTTTCTCATCCAGAAACTCAGTGCCAAATGTGGGACCTGGTTTTAATAACACCATGAAATCTTGTGGTGTGAGTATGTTCTGGTCTCTCCTTAACTGTAACTCTTTTGCCCATTCTATGTTTATATGATTTCTAACTTTTTAATATATTTTATCTAAAGACCCCTAAAATCACTTTGTGTGTAATAAGATATTAAGGAAAGGTATAAATTAAATACCTTGCATATAGTTGTACCTCATCATTTGTGAATTTTGCATTTGCAAACTTACCTACGTGCTAAAAGTTACCTCTGACGTCCAAATCCATACTTGATGCTTTCTCTGTCATTCACAACATGTGTAGAGTATGAAATAGTTGAGATTCCTGATGCACATGTTCTCACATGAGATTGAAAAAGGTGGTAGTCTGACTTATTCCTTCAGCTCTCATACTGTAAACGGGTATCCTTTTCAGGGTCTAAGTGCCACATTTTCCACATTTTTAGTGTGCTTTCTGTTGCTGATTTTGGTGCTTAAAACGGTCAGCAACAACAGTGGTGATGAGCTGTCTCTGTTCTAAGTGAAGGAAGTCTGTGATGTGCTTTATGGAGAAACCACATGTGATACCTACCACATTTGAACAAGATTTGTTCAGCATGAGTTACAGTCCTATTGGCTATGACTTTAATGGTCATAAATCAATAATATGGTACAACTTGGATACGTAAGAGGAAATTCACCAATATGTGTGTGAGGGAGCTCTGCAAAGTGCTGAAGTAACGTCTATAATAGGAGAGATAGTGATGGAAAGTGGCTAAATCTGGATTCATAAGATGAAAACTCTTTGGAGTAACAGAATCTATAGGATATGTACATGCATAGATTTATTTTAAGGAATTGGCTTATGTGATTGGGAGGCTTGGTGGATCCAAGATCTGATGGCACAGTTGACAGGCTGGAGAGTTGTGAAGAGTGAAGAGTTGTCATTCTCACCTAATCAAAAACTGCTAGCAGAATACCTTCAGTTGGGGGAGAGGTCAGTCTTGTTTTATCAAGGTCTTCAGCTGATTGCATGAGATTCGTCCACATTATGGAGGGTAATCTGTTTTACTCAGAGTTCAGCTATTTCAGTTTTATCTCATTTAAAAAACATATTTCTAAAAACATACATAATAGTATTTGACCTAGTATCTGGGCACCGGGCATCATGGCACATCCAACTTGATACACAAAATTAACCATTGCAAAAACCAGTTAAAAAAAAGGCATAGTAGACAGCCATAGTAGAAAGCCAAAGAAATAGATGGTAACATGACCCAGGGCCAGGTAAATGTGTTAGCTATATAAAATACTAGCCAAAAAAGGTCTAATAATTTATAAGAAATATATATTGACTAAGGCATCATCCATGCCAGGGCCCTGGTCAGAGAGTGCCTGGCAGAGACATGTCCGCAGTTAACAGGACACGACTCCACCTCCGAGTCTGGATCTTTCCTGGCCATTGCAGAGCACAAGCTTCTCCCTGGCCTTCACCCCGAGTTGCACTTCCCAGCCTGGACTTCCTGTCCTGTTTCCCTTGGTGGATGCCCTCCAGTAACCGGGGAGCAGCTCTCAACTCTAGTCTACAGCACTAACTGGGGCTCTTGAAAGAGCAGCGAGGTCACTGTGAGTCCCACCCATGACCTGCCAACAGTGTTGATCCAACTGGAGCTTTCTCCTTTCTTTGGCCCCCACCACTCAGCACTTACCCAGGTGCTTTATTTGCTTCTATTTTTCCTTTTACTATCTCAATTCAATGCATCGTCTCTCACTAACTCTGTGATAAAGACTTACAGCTAAGAATACTTGGTGTACAGTCAGATGGAGCTGATTTTGCTAATCAGAAGGAAATGCAGTTGAATTGACTGCAATGTAGTAGATGGAAAATATTGGGTAAATTACTTATATAAGCCTCAGTTTCCTCATTTGAAAAGTGTTTATGATGAAAATACTTATAACCTAATATAATTTTGAGGATTACCAGTCAACAGATTGATACACATGTGCTTTGTAAAACCGTTATTGACACTACGATCCAAAGAAGTGATTATTATTATTTCTCTATAAGTCAGTCACCACTGAGCGCTGGAAACATGACAATGAATGTTCCAGTGGATGAAAGCCATGACCGTGGCTTTTGTTCTTAGAAAATTTACAACCTGTTTGTGGACATTGTATTTAAATATGATAATTAGGGTTATTTTAGCTGTTGCTGTTTCTTTTGCTTAGGCTACTCTGTTTTCAGGGGTAATCTTCCCATTTGAGGACATGGAAATTGGAATAAGAGTTGACATTGAAAGATAAGAAATGGCTTTATTGCATTTCTGCAACATCACATAATAAGAATGGGTCCAATTTATTTTTAGCAGTCAGTTATCAACGGGTTAGGTTTTTTCCTCTACTGAAATGTACATTTTCCACAAGACTCAAACCATTCCATTTGTTTCTTATTTTCGTCAACACACTGTAACTATCCTGAGGAACTGTGTCTTTAATTATTGTGCTTTGTACCCAGGACAGACTGCAAGGATGAGGACAAAGCAAAGCAGGGAAGAATGTCTTTGAAATCAAATTTCAATCACATTGTTGTTTGAATCCTGAGATTAAAGTTGTGGACAAATGAGAGCTAATGTGGGGTCTGGAGACAGTGAGAATGGGTGTTTTGCAGATGTTTAAAAGTTACTGAGAATTATAAAAGTTACTGAGGACTACTGAGTATGCCAAGAATCTATGCCTATTATCTCTATGTGAATGCCTCTAAAGCAGCATTACCCAGACATATGGAACAGGTTTTTCTCTCCCCAGAAAGAAATTAAAATTTACAGAAAGGAAGTAGAAGGAGCAGACAGAATTTATTTAGTATGTGGCTCCTGTGGACCATATTACCCAGAGAACGACACTGAGTGAGCCCCCATGCAAAAGTGGCTTTTCTAACAAACAAACCCAGCCATGTGTTTAAAGCATTTTAAGTTTCCCCAGAGTTGCACTCTCTGAAATGCAACTGAGGTTGCTTTCGTTGGTCCAAAGAAGTTTACTCTAACTTTGAACAAGCTTCTTAGACTCAAATCAAAAAAAAAAAAAAATTTAAAGGGCCCCACTATCCACTACAGAGCTCAGAATCCACTGTAAATCCCCAATTACTAGAAACTATTATTATGCATTAAATTTTTTATACCACTTAGCACTTCGGAGGATAATTGTGGCTTTCTTTAGTAGGTTCAAGGGTAAGAAAGCCTTTTTTAATGGTTTATCTTTTGTTTCTAAGCAGAACACACACAGATTTTTTGTGTGTGTGGCGCTAGTATGCACCACATTATCTCTAACAAATATCAATTTATTAAAAAGGAAAAGATGAGTGCAAAGCAAAGAAGAAAAGCTTGAGGTAGCGCTTTACAAAAAGACAAATGCAAGCTGTTTAGTACTCAGTTTTGATCTCCAAAAGACTGGAATTATACCTGTATTTTAGTTGCAAATGTTTCCTCCCTTCCATATATTTACCCTTGATTATTGCCTGCAAAATACTCTTTGTTGGCAAACGTCATTTTCAGCATCAGGAAGAAAATTAGATATTTAGAGAAGTCTAAAGGCAAAGCATGAGTAGAAAGTCTTTGAATTCAAATTTCAGACTTTTGTTTTCATCATGAGATTAAAGATGTACACTAATAAAAGCTAGTGTGCCGACATTGTGAACGGAGTATTGTACAGATGTTCGAAAGCTACTGAGAATCCTAAGTGGAAATACCCAGAAACTGTGGCTATTACCTTCATACAATCGAAAACTACCCTTTTGTTAACCATATTTCTTACAAATAAATTAGATTTGTAGTATGAATTTTTCAGATATGAAATAAAGGCGATTTTTAAATTTTCACACCAACTATTGTTTTGATGTTCCTTTTCTTGAAAAGGAAGATAATCCCCCTCAGGGAGAGGGAAAAAGTAAAGATATTACCTAAAGAAGACTGGAGTTATTTCTACCTTCAAAAGGGATAACATAGTATATATTTATGTGAACTGACACCTGTACCCTTTCCTTATGCTTACAGAAACTGGTTAGGGAAGGACAAAAGCACACATGGGAATTTAAGAGCCTTTACTATTCTTTCTGTGCTATAAAAACAAAGTGGTCATCTTTTAGATAAATCCAAAGGCTGAAGCTGAAGAGTGGAATATCTAAATAGCCCTATGTGAAAATACGATGTTGAATGTGTTTTCAATAGCACCTGAAGGTAAAATTGCCGGAAAAATGGAAAATCAGAGAGATAAGAGGAGAAACTTTAAAAGTATGAGAAGCACACAGAGAAAGGCTAGAGTCAGCAAAGGATGGTAGAAACAGAGATTCCAAGACACACAGTGGTCAACCGACTTGTGAGAACACCCAAAATCTTAGGAAAGTGATACACGCAAGAATGTTTTGGTGGTTTCTCTGAGGAATTAAGGAAAACGAGTTATGTTCCAAATTTGAATTAGTATAAAAATCAAAGAAAAGAATGGTCACAGGAGATGAAATGTAAGCGAGATGTTCTTAATCTACAAGAAAACAAATGGGGGACTTGAAGTTAGTCACACTTTGTATTTGCTGCAAAAATCAGACTTGGGCCAGCAGATTAAAAGGAAGGCTGGCTCACCACATGGGCTTAGCAGAGGCCCATGTGTATGAAGATCAAAGGAAAGTTTTGGTAAAGAACTGATCCTAAGAAGGAATTAAACCAAATAAAACTTGGAAGTTCAATGAGAAGAGAAATTTTTGAGTACAACAGGGTATAATTTTGTCTTTGACAGTAAGTTTCGTAGAGAACCCTGGGGTTAAGAAGTGAACGAAAAAAACAAGTTGGATCACACCCATGTGCACATGTGAACACGCACATACACATGGACATACACAATTAGATGTGTAGGGCATAGGCAGTGTTCCCTTAGAATCTGTAAACTCAATGCTGTGTAAAAGAGGAAGAGAGTATTGTCTGAGTCAATGTGTGTGTGTATTGGAGTTCATTGTAAACTGTATCACACAATGGCAGTCTGGTTGAAGATTTGACCTGGGAAAGGTTGGTGATGCCTTGATCAGTTAGTGATACTAATCTAAGTCCTTTTAGAGAGCTAACAGAAGGCATCGTGTATGGCGGGCACCTCAGTCCGTGACAGCAACAACAGGAACAGGAGGCAAAGGAAAGTAAACCTCATAGGGCAGCAGAGAGCCGAGTACTTATAACCCTTTGATTTATCTGGGGAACAGCTGAGGTGGATGGACTTCTGGAAATCTGCAGATGCGGGCTAACGTGGCCAGCAGCATTTGTTACTGCTAGCATAATTACATTTCACTCCCATTCTCGTATGGATTGAGTCAAAGGAGTAACCTCATTTTAAATTTGTGTCAGTGTTTATTACTCTGAAACTAATTTATCTTGACTTTTGGCTTTTCATTTGATGTAATCAATCAATGGAAGACTTACTGCTATTAATAATAACTGCCACTCACCAGCTAGGAGTCACAGTCTGGACTCCCCACTGTCCACTATTGTGTGACTTGGGATGGGCCACACAAACAGTATGATATGTAGGACACCTGAAGCATATAGACACACCTTATTTATTTCTTTTGTTTGAAATGTAGAGTACTTTTAGCAGGTAGGATTTTTTCACATTTATACGAAAAGTACAATGTTCACCCTCAGGAAAAAAAATGTAGAGAATATTCTACTCTTATTGGGTGTTCTATGGGGAAAAGATAAACTAATGTATTTCCCTCGTTTTGTCAGTGAAAAGGCTTTTGACAATCATCTTACCCAGTGTGTATTTTAATGTTGAGATAATATGGTATTGGGGAAATTTTATATATGAGAAGTCTGTTGACTTAATTCAAGTTAGGGGTAATTAATAATTCTCTGACTATGTATTCATGGGGAAGTAATGTTAATGGGACAATTACCTTATAATACCTCTTTTTGAAGTAGTAATAATAAATTTTTAAGTCATAGGAATTGTGTGTCAAGTGAGCTAATATATGATGAGGACTCTCTATAAATGACAAAGTTATACAATTGCTTGTTTTCAGTAGAACCTGAACCAATCCTGGTAGAGCCCTTCAGAATTGCTACCTGCCTGACATTTATCCACAATTTTTATAATTGACCTGTAAGAGTTATTCAGTGATTTTTTTTTTTAATTTTAGATTCGAGGATAATGCAACTTCTTTGAGGTTACAAATAGGGTAATACTATGCAGTATTCATGACGTTATGAGCAGAAAGAGAAAAATGTTTCTTTGGACAGAGATTATATATATATATATATATATACACACACAGCCATTAAACATATAAATGGTAAATTCTAGAAATCATTTATGTTATATATCTGCAATTGGTAAACATTTTGAAAAGGGTAAGATAGTAAACATTTCAAGTTTTGTGGGCCGTGTATTCTCTGTTGAAACTTCTCAATTCTGCCATTTTAGTGGAAAAGTAAGCACTAAGACTACATGATGAGTGTGGCAGTTTTGCAATAAAACTTTATAAAAATGCAAGCTCCCACATTTGGTCCATGGACCATAATTTGCCAACCTCTGATATATATTAAAAAATAAATTTGATATAATTCTCGATTGTTTTCTGACAGCATTAGACCAATATAAGACAGTGACATACATAAGACTGTGATGGGCTGGCACAGTGAGGAGCTCTATTAGAAATAAAGTGCTTATTTATTTATTAAACCAACATTTAATGAACAATGATTAGTGGCAGGTTTTGGTATTACCCAGATAAAAAGACTTGTGGGACATGGGCTTTGCCTTCTGAGGAACAAACACGGGTTGCATGATGACTGGTTGTTACACTTCAATAATGCTATAATGGAGAAGAAAGTTTTTAAAAGCCAAATTAGACTGATCAAAGGATTGGAAAGGTTTCTATATAAAGATACACTTAAATCATTAGGGCTCACAATCTGGAAGGAATAACCAAGAGGTTATGTGTCTGAATATAATAGAAATAACTTCATAGATGCTAATAGGTTTCATGTGGTTATTTACATGGTAATGATTGCTTGGAGAGTCACTTTTATTGAATGTTGTTGTGCATGCTACTTTAACAAAAAGACAACAATATAGCAAAAGAAGAAAGAAACATTCTAAAAAAAGAAGAACTCTGATACGCAGCAATTCACATTTTCTTTTATGTATTATCGCTCAGATTTTTTCCATACATAAATATGTTTGCATTGTTGTCATAGCTGAGATGTCATTCTTTTTTCGTTTAATATCATAGATGTATTTTCATGTCATCAATCATGATAATTCAATTCCATTTTGGTGTTGGTTTCTAATGCCCTTGACTTTCACCCTGTAGCATATAATACCATTTGGTGTCATCTTAATATACTTGTTTAGCAGTATTTTCTTTCCTGGACTCTGGATATATACCTCACCTATTTATTGCATTTTCCCTTGGGTAGTCTACAGACACTCAAAACTTCCTGGCAATAAACTATCATTAGCCCTCCTCAAACCTTTATGTTTCCTTTACTCATCATCTTTTCCAATCGTGTTATAAACCAAACTTTCAAGACAAGATTCTGAGGGTTATGTAGTATTTCTTCTCTCCTTCTCCTCTGATCCCCTAAATGGTGATTCATTAAACTGTCACTTTTACCTCCTCAGAACCACTGTATTAGTTGAGCCAATAATTTTTCTCACTGTGATTTTTGCAAAAAACTCCTCCCTGTCTTCAATCCATCTTTCTCCCTGGTGTAGAACTTGTCATTCTAAATTGAGATCTGATTCTATTCCTTGTTAATATCCCTCTGTAACTCTCAGACTCTTTTAAACACAATTAAGAGAAAAGTCACTTGCTGGTTGATAAGAAGTGAGATTTCTCTGGTTCACCAGATTAGAAGGGTGACAAGATCCCTGGCTCACATGATGTCATTAGATGTCTCATCTCTCTTTCTCTGCTTTTGTATCTCTGTCAGTGCTCTCATTCTCTTTTTTTCTCTGCCTAGCTGTCTTTCTCTCCTACCTCCCTTCCCTCCAAGTCAGTTAGAGAGTATTTAAAAAGTAGATACCTGTCTGAGGATCGAGGACCAAAAATACATCCAAGAAAACAAGAAATAGTTAATGTTTGGCAAAGAAGACTAATGGTCTATACCTTGCTCACACTAAGCTCACAGATTTGTCTGGAGTGACTTAAATCCCACTTGAGATTCAGTCATATTATTAGACACTCAAATAATTTTTATTACTTTGAGTTATGATTTGTGTGAATTAATGCACATACAATAAAACCTTGGATTGTAATTTTTAGTATGAGCGTTCTGCAAAATGAGCAAGCATTTCTTTCTTTTAAATTTTTTATTATGATTATTTATTTTCGCAAACATTTCCAATAGATTTTAACTTGAGAAATGAGTGATGTCTTGCCACACGAGTAGGAGGTGAGGCTGAATGTTACATGATCACAACAAACTCAAAGGTTCTTGAAGTTTGCTTTGATATACGAGTGCTTTGGATTACAAGCATGTTTCCAGAACAAATTATGCTTGCAAACCAAGGTTTTATGTAATTTATTTCACCATTTGATTTATTCTGATTTACCTCTGTTTCCGATTTTTGTTGAGCAAGCTAACTAAACAATATGCACCACCACTTTCTCCAATCATACCTTATTAAGTAAGGGTCTAAACAACAAGACATGAAAAGTGCTCTAGATATCTAAAATGTATAGCCTGATATAAAAATTCATAGATTGGAAAATTCCATAGGTACGCATATACATACAGCAAACTTTTGATTATTTCATATGTTCTGAACTATGTGTTGGGGTTCAGTTGATGATTTCTAAGTTCATATTCTTGAAGCAGTATACTTTTTGGTGCTAATTATTGTGGGAATCCAATACACAAGGATAAGAAGGAGGAAAATACCAGTTTTTAATTCAAAAGTGCAGTTCCAAAATGTTATTCGTTAATTTTTCTGTACTCACAGTGAGTTCTGTAGACCTTTCATACGAATACGTGGATGCATGCTAATGCCTGTCACAATGGAAATCAATATAAGGAAGGCATTAGCTCCAGCTCTGGTGTGGTCCTCTGGGTAGGAACAAGGAAGTATCAATTTGCATACACAGAATGCTGTTTCAGGGCCTTTTTCTTTAAGTTTCCATCTGTCACCTGATACTAATGTTGAGCTATGTATACATGCAAGGAAGGAGGGCCCACACAGCACATTTTTGTGGTTAATCCCCATCCTGATCGATCCACCAAAGAATGAATACTGTGTTAGTAGCTAGGATTTATTCATTCCCACAGTGATTTGTGTATTTATAGACATGTTTTTCATTTTTCTAATTACTGAATCTTGAATCACTTTACTAAAGCCAGACTATACTAATTGTCAATTACAACTGTCTGAAATTCCAGATTTTTTTGAGAATATTTTTTAAAGTTTTCCATTGTCATTATCATTACCATTATTATAATTATTATCATTGACAGAGCATGCACAAAAGTGGGATTGGGGGTAGGAGAAATAAAGAGAGAGAGAGAGAGAGAAAGAGAGAATCTTAAGTAGGCTCTATGCCCAGCACAGAGGTGGGGCTAGATCTCATGACCCTGACATCATGACCTGATCCAAAATCAGGAATCAGTTGCTTAATTGATTGAGCCACCCATGCACCCCTCTAAGTTTTCTTTTAAATTATCATATCCATAGATGCTCAAAATCCCAACACTTTAATTCTTACATTTAAAAATTATATGAAGGGGGAACCTGGGTGGCTCAGTTGGTTAGGCATCTGACTCTTGATTTCAGTATCACTGTATTGTGATACCATTGGATTATTTTAACATTTAAAATTTTTAAATACATATTGTGTATTATATTATTTTGATATTTTAAGAATTGAAAGCAATTGACTAAATTTGCACATAATATTTTTCTTTAAAGTTTATAGATCAGTTTATTTCAACAGCATATGACATTGGAAACAATCAAGCAATTAAACAATGTCTGGTTACTATGCTTTAAATATAGAGACTATTTCTGGATGATACATAGAGAAAACTGTTACCAGAGTTATTCTGTGTAAAAGATCCTCATTCTGGGTGGGACTAAGGATTAATTTCCTTTTAGTTTTATTCTATTGCATACTCCTTTACAACATGGTTATTGTTTAAAAATTTTTACTATGTGCCATCTGTAACTTTTTAAATTAATTGTACAGAAAAATGTACATGTTATAAGTAGGAATTGTTTTTTTTGAGATGTCATTTGCAACTTCTTCATTGTGGGAATCCAAATGTTCTTGAGTCTATGCAACCAATACAAAGTAAATTGGAACCTGAAACATAAATGTTCTTGTCAAGAAACTTTTAATCAAAAATTACTACATATTTTAACTCAGCAAATACTCGATAAAAATGCATTTGAATGTTACTGTTTTTGTTATTGGGATTCCACTAGAAATTTCATCTGGGGGGAAAATTTCAATTGTCATTTGAAAAAAACTGATAATGTGATGTTATGACAAATTATCACATGTATTGGCACATTCAGTTCTTACAAAACATATGGGGTGCCTGGGTGGCTCAGTTCGTTGAATGTCCGACTTTGGCTCAGGTCATGATCTCATGGTTGATGAGTTCAAGCCCTACATTGGGCTCTGTGCTGACAGCTCAGAGCCTGGAGGCTGCTTCAGATTCTGTGTCTCCCTCTCTCTCTCTCTCTCTCTCTCTCTCTCTGCTCCTTCTCCACTCATTCTCTGTCTCTCTCTGTCTCAAATATAAACATTAAAAAAATTTAAAAAACAATATATGAGGTAGGAATTATTACATCCATTTTAGAATGAAGAAAATGGAAGTTCAGAGAAGCTTAAAGCTTTCTCTAAGTCCAAATAGTTAGAAATGTTAGAGCTATGGCTTGATCCAGATGTTTTAAACTCTGTATCCAGAATTTTGGTATTTTCTCCTATTATTTCCAAGGAGGTATGAGGTACACATAAAAAAAAAAATACATAGTTGGAAGCATAGGACAAAGATGTACCATAGTTTATATAGTACTTTCTCTACAAGAAATTAAGAATTCAAAAAAATGATCAAAGAATAGAAATCATAGTCCAGCAACATTGTGATGAGGTGGTGTGGCCAGCACTGATACCTGTGGGAGTCTTTGCACTTGTTACTAGGCATCTGTTGAGTCCATCATCCCTACGTCCCTGTTTACAGAATCTTTTTGTTCTCCCTGTTGATTTAGTATTGAAACCTTGACTATCCTTGTTCATACTATTGCCTGAAATATAATAAGTGCTCACTCACAAATACCTGATGAATAAATTTCCCCCTTTCCTGTCATTCACCCAGAGACAGATTTCATTTTCTTGAACCTAAAACTGATTATTAAGATAGGATGACCTATTGCCATTATTATATATAACACCTAAATATATAAAGTAAATATTAAGAGACCTAAAGGGAAAAATAGATAGCAGTACAATAATAGTAGGAGACTTTAACACCTCACTTACATCAATGAATAGTTCAGACAAAAGATCAGTAAGGAAACATCAGCCTTAAATGACATGTTAGATCAGACGGACTTAACAAATATATACAGAACACTCCATCCAAAAGCAACAGAATGCACCTTCTTCTCAAGTGCACATAAAATCTTTTGGAAAATAGATCATGTGTTTTACCACAAACCAAGTCTTAGTAAATTGAAGAGGACTAAAATGGTATCAAGCATCTTTTCTGACCACAGTGGTTTGAAACTATAAATTAATTACATGAATAAAACTGGAAAATTTACAACTATGTGCAGATTAAACATGCTACTGAATACCACAGGGGAGGGGGGTCAAAGAAAATTGCAAATACCTTAAGACAAATGGAAATGCAATATACCAACATTTATGGGATGCAGCAGGAGCAATTCTAAGAGGGAAGTTCATAGCAATAAAGGCCTACCTCAAGAAACAAGAAAAATGTCAATCTAAATTTATACTTCAAGCAATGAGAAAAAAACAAAGCCCAAAGTCAGTAGGAAAAGAAAAAAGAAAAAAAAAAAAACAAAGATTAGAGTAGAAGTCAGTGAAATAGAGACTAAAATGATGAAAGAAAAGATCAATGAAATTAAGAACTAGTTCTTGGAAAACATAAACAAAATTGACAAATCTTCACTTGGATTCACCAAGAAGCAAGACTCACATCATAAATGAAAGAGATTTACCACTGACACCACAGAACAAAGGACCACTAGGAACATTTTCACACCAACAAACTGGACCACCTAAAAAGAATGGAACAATTGCTAGAAACATAAAATCAAGAATGAATCATAATGGGATAGGAAATCTGAACAGACTAAATACTAGAAGGAAATTGCTTCAGTAATCAAAAATATCCCAATAAACAAAAGTCTAGACACAGATAGCTTTGCTGCTGAATTCTAACAAACATTCAAAAAAGGATAGTATCAATTCTTCCCAACTCCTCAAAAAAATATAAGGGAAGGAATGCTTCCAAACACATTTTATAAGGCCTCCATTACCCTGATAGTAAAACCAGACAAGGATGGCACCTGAATGAATGAATGAATGAATGAAAAAATAGTTAAAAAATACAGGCTATTATCTATGATGAACATGCATGCAGAAATGCTCAACAAAATATAAGCAAACCTAACTCAATAATGTATTAAATAGATCATGCACCATGATCAAATGAGATTTATTTCAGGGATGCAAGGAAGCTTCAACATCTGCAAATCAGTCTGTGTGATGATACACAGTGTTAACAAAATGAAGAATAAAAATCATATGTTCATCTCAATAGATGCAGAAAAAAGCATTTTACAAATTTCAACATCCATTTATGATAAAAATTCTAAATAAAGTTAGTATAGTGAGAATGTACTTCAACCTAATAAAGGCCATATGTGACAAACCCACAGCTAACATCATACTCAATGGTGGAAAGCTGAATGCTTTTCCATTAAGATCAGTAGCAAGACAAAGATGTCCACTGTTACTATGTTTACTTGACATACTATTGGAAGTCCAAACCAGAGCACTTAAGCAAAAAGCTGTAAAAAAAAAATTAAAAAGTCAACCATATTGAAAAGGAAGAAGGTAAACTATAACTATTTGAAAATGATAACCTATTGTATAGAGAAAACCCTAAAGACTCCAATAAAAAGCTGGTAGACTAAACGAATTGAGTAAAGTTGCAGGATACAAAACTAATGTGCAAAAATCTATTTCGTTTTTATTTATATATTCATTTTTTTATTTTGAGACAGAAAGCGAGAGCAGAGGAGGGGCAGAGAGTAAGAGGGAGACAGAGAATCCCCAAGCAGGTTCTGCAGCTGTCAGCACAGAGCCCGACTTGGGGCTCGAACTCCTGAACCGTGTGAGATCCTGACCTGAAATAAAACCAAGAGTCAGACACTTAATGAAATGAGCCACCCAGATGCCCCTGTTGTCTTTCTTTCACTAATGAACACTTTTCATCAAAAATAAAATGTATAGAAATAAATTTACCCAAGAAGCTGAATGGTCAATATATTGCAAAGTACAAGATATTGATGAAAAAAATGAAGAAGACACAAATACATGGAAAACTACTCTATACTCATGGGTTGGAAGAATTAACATTGTCAAAATGTCCACACTGCCCAAAGCAATCCATAGATTCAATGCAATTCCTATTAAAATTCCAATGGCATTTTTCACAGAAATGAAACAAAGGATCCTGAATAACCAAAGCAATATTGAGAAAAAGGAGTAAAGCTAGACATCACAATCTGTGATTTCAAACCCTATTTTAAAACTACAGTATTTAAAACAGTACAGAATTAACAACAACAGCAACAACAAAAACCAGACACATAGATTGATGGAACAGAATAGAGACCCCAGAAATAAAGCCATGCACATATGGTCAATTAATGTATGACAGACAAACCAACAATATACAATGGGGAAAGGGCGGTCTCTGCAATAAATTGTGTTGACAAAATTGGACAGTAACATGCAAAAGAATGAAACTGGGCCACTATGTTATATCATATACAAATCAAACTCCAAATGGATTCCAGACTTGTGTGTCAGGCATGAAGCCCTAAAAATTCTAGAAAACATAGGTGGTAAGCTCCTTGATAAAGTCTTAGCAATGATTTTTTTTTTAAATCTGACACCAAAAGCAAAAAATAAATAAGTAGGACTATATCAGACTAAAAAGGTTCTGCACAGCAAAGGAAACCATCAACAAAATGAAAATGAAAAGGCAACCATACTGAACAGGAGAAAAGAATTGCAAATCATATATTGGATAAGGGCCTGATATCGAGAATATGCAAAGAACTCCTACAATTCAATGGCAAAAAAAAAAGATCCATTAAAAAATGGGCAAATAAAAAAATGGGCAAAAGATCTGAAGAGTCATTTTTTGAAAGAAGACAAGTACATAAAAAGATGCTCAATGGGGACTCCAAATCAAAACCACAATATCGTCTCACATGTGTTAGAAAGTCTATTATAAAAAATACAAAAAAACACATAAGTATTGGCAAGGATGTAGGGAAAAAGGAATTTAAAAAAATATTTTTTTCATGTTTGTTTATTTTTGAGAGAGACAGAGTGTGGGCAGGGGAGGGACAGAGAGAGAGAGGGAGACACAGAATTTGAAACAGGCTCCAGGCTCTGAGTTGTCAGCACAGAACCCGATGCAGGGCTTGAACCCCATGAACTGTGAGATTATGACCTGAGCTGAAGTCAGATGCTTAACCAACTGAGCCACCCAGGCACCCTGAAAAAGGAATTCTTGTACACTGTTGGTGGAAATATAAATTGGTACAACCACTACTGAAAACAGCATGGAGTTTCCTCAAAAACATTTTTACAAAAATTAAAAATGGAACTACCATATGATCCAGCAATTTCACTTCTGGGTATTTTTCTGAAGAAAATAAAAACACTAACTGAAAAAGATATATCCACCCCCACCCATGTTATAATAGCAAGACATGGAGGCAACCTAAGTGTCCATCAATGGATAAATATATAAATAAATTGTTAGATACATATGGAATATTATTCAGTCATAGAAGGACGAAACCTTGCCATTTGTGAAAACATGAATGGATCTTGACAGCATTATGATAAATAAGTCAGACAGACATATACCATATAATCTCTCTTTTATGTGAAATCTTAAAAACAACACAACAAAAGCTCATAGGTATATAGAACAGATAGGTGTTGCAAGAGGTGTGGGGTGGGGGGATGGGACAAATGGGTGAATTGATTTTTTTATTAAGGTAAAATACATTGAATACACAATTTAGAAAGATAAGTGATTACCTAATTCCATAATTGTTCTAATTCCCATGTTATATTTGCTTTCATACATTATAAATTATACATGATAAATGATCATCTATTCATTGGTCCCCATTCTTATGTTCAACTGACTAGTCAGAATATAACCTAAAATAACAGAATATAATCTATAATTTTAGGATATATTCTGTACCCCTACCTCTATCTGCAACCCCTGTCCTCTTTTCCACTAATGCATACCAATTTTTACTTACCTTGATATGTATTATCAGGAGACCATGTTTTGTCTTTTACTCACAATTTCATGCAGAGCCCACTTCATTAACCAAGTGTTCATCCCACTCAATTTATAAATTTAGTTTTAGGCCAAGTCTACTCCTTAAGTCTTCTTCTGTATATTTAAGTAGACTATGTCCTGGCCTGTCCCAAATCATCACACAGAATAGTTCTCCACATTGAACTCTGCAAAGCTACTTCTTCAATAGACATTTGACAAAAAGGGGAAATTGAATTATGTCTTAGGATTCATTTATGGCGCTATCACTAAAAATCAACCCAAGCTCTTGAGACTCACGTTTTCCCCCATGGTCTCAACTGCCATGTTTTCTGAGAGCTTTCTCCTCTTGTGTAGTCCGCTACACTTTAGGGATGCTTCAGCTATGCAAATAATCTTAACTGCTATACAATATATGTATAACCAGTAAAAGTCATTTGATTTAGGCTTAAATACATGAATTTTTCTTTCAGTGAATTCTAGGTGATAATTTCTTGTCATCTACCAGTTTCTTTCCAGGATCTTGTCCACATGATTATTGTGGCTGGTGTATCTCGTTTTATTTTTTTCCATTTAGTTAAACAATTTACTTTAGTTCTACCCTTTCATTTAGTCTCTGGAGCACTAATGCCTTTTCTTTTATTTCTCATTGTTTTCTTTCCAGTCTTTGTAGCATATTGTAGTGGGTGGACTTGGGCTGTGAGTCCAGTTTTTGATTCCTACTGATATAATTTAGTGCACTGCAGGGGACCTCAACTTTATCATCAAACCTGAGAGCATTGGGGGTGAAATCTCTAGGATCCCTGAGACATGATAACCTGGTTCTCTTTTGAAAAGCATTGTTGCTTTTAATGCTGCCTGGGATTCTTCAGATTTACCATATAGTCTATCGGCCATTTTTTTGTTTTCATGTGTCCTATTAACTGTAGGTAAATCCACACATTTTATGCAAGTATACTCATGATGTCATATCGTTTTGGGGAGGGATAATATTTTTTCACAAGTGGATGGGAAATATTTTAGGATTCTAAAGGTTTTTAACAATCAACTTGAGAAGAATTCATGTTGAACAGGAATAATTGTATATTGTTTGAATGCACTTAAACTTGATTTAAGGTCTTCTGTAATGTTTAGCAAAAGGGCAGTTGCTACGCCTTGCTATCTGAAAAACACTGAAAAATAAAACCCACAGTTTTTCCTAATTGCCACATAATTCACGGTCCTAGGTTCCTTTTCATAAAAACTTTTTTTAAATCACTTCATTTGGGGTGAGGTAATCATGTTAAATAGTGAATCTTTCTTTTTCTAGACTTAATGGTTTTAGAAGTTTATGAATGAAATCACATTAACTCCTGTAGGAAAAAAAATGCAACACATTAAGGCCAACACTCCCACTGATGAAGTGAATACACTTATCTATGTCTTTCAGCTCCTAACTGGTTCCTGTCAGCATTTATGTTTTTAGAACTCAGTATCCACTGTCCTCAGACATTCTTTCTCTGCCCTGGTCCCTCCCTTGTCTAAGAATTTTAGAGATGTTTTTGTCTCTCTGTAACACCTGTGTCCTGTAGTTGTATATTTCTATTTTTCTTTAAAACACAACTTGCCTTATATTTTATTCATTAAATACTTTTGAGTAGTTATGTATGAAGTACACATTCAAGAATGACTTAAATATAGCTCCTAGACAGTTTCTGTTAAGAGAAAATCTATAAACAAAAAATAGGATTAGTACAATAATAAGGATTTAAAGAAAATATTTAAGTTTGGCCAGATTGTTTCTTGTTAACTATGCTTTAGGGTTTGTTTTCAAGTATGCAAGGCTAGAATAGATTCATACAGAGGTTTTGAACAATGAATTTATGCAATTTACCTTCCCTAAAAATCAGTAATATTTTTAATGTTTAATACTGTCAAAGTGGGAAAATGTTTTGATGGTAAACTAGGCTTTCACATTAGCCCTTTAATTTACCCTAAGTAGGTGACAGACAAGCATATCTACCTATGAGGCCAGCCATGGTTAAATGGAAATGTTTCATGTCAATGATAAATAAATTTATGGTATGCTCACTATAGGCCAGACATTAATCTTCATTCCTTTATGTAGTCCTTATAATAACCCTTAGATACTATTACAGTATACACATTATAGATAAAGAAATAGCAAAGAAACAGACACAAAAAGTAAAGGGAGTTATCTAGCTAGGAATAATCACACGTGTGATTTACGTCAAAAGCCCATGTTCTCAGTCTCTACCTGTATGTCTCCTTAGGGTAAGAATGCTGTGTGTCACCATGTCCACCTCAAGGAGAAATGTTCAGGGTTGGAAGTCTCAGATGTGAGCCTCTAGGTAGAAATTTTGGCTGTAGGGTTGAGGGGAGGAGCAAATGGCCAGGTAATCCCAGGCTGTTCCTGAGACTGTGTGAATCACACCATTTAATCTGGAGGCTTTAAGAAATGAATGTAAGCTGTTCTGTAGGAAATGCAGAATTCACTTCTCTGAGTGGGAACTTCTCCCTGGTGTTCGGTCTCTGCTCCATGGGTTGGAAGGACGAAGAATTGCATTCATTAAGTTTAGATCTTACAAAGAGCACATGGATTTTATTGGCACCTTTTCAGTGTGTACATACGGGGAGCATCACATTGAAAGATAAGTGCATACCATGATGGCTGAAACAAAATAGTCTGCAAAATAGTTCAATTGGAAGTTTTTTCTGCCTCTTACCATCACTTAACCGTCAGAAAGAGCTGGCATGATAACAGTATCGGAACAGCTGTGCTATTTTAAAGTGTTTTGATTCCTAAGTAACCTCCCACCATTACTCCCTTTTTAGCTTTGCTGTTTTTATCCATTTGTACCAATGAGTTATTACTTGAACATGAAATAGGGTAGGATAAAATATGAAAGAAATATGCTACAGTAGACATATTTTCAGGCACAGTGGTCATGGATGCAACTGATTTGCCAGCCATGCCCAGTTTCTACATTATTAGAAAATGATTCTGTTATCAGGAAGCCAGAGTTGAGACAGTCCAGATTGCTCTGACAATTTCCTGCTGGGTTTTTGTTGTTGTTGTTGTTTTTCTGACAGGCTTTAACTTTGAGTCAACCAAGTATTTTTTCTGTATCATGCAGCTTGACAGTATTAATTGAATACTTCCCCTCAGAGTTTGAGTCAATGACAAAGAAGCCAAAATGCTGTGTTTCCAAAGGTCAAAGGTTAATCATCAGTCAGTAATTTGCTTTGCAGGTATGGTTGTTCTGCATAAAAGGGACCTTCATAAAATGTATTGTCACTCAGTTTAGTGCTCAGTTTGCTGGGTGAGAAGGACTATGGGTCTGTTGGAGGGTGAACATAGTATGATAACTAAGGTCAAATTTGCTTCCTCAAGAATCTGCTTTGAATTTTAGTTACTCAGCTGTGTTTACTAATAAACCGTGCAAGCATATAAACAAGCCGTCTTAGAGACACAATGGCTAGACTTTGTGTTTCCAAAATATTGGCCCAAATTGCAAAGTCTATTCACAGAAAAGACATTTCTGTTGGTGAAAGCAAGGGATTGCTAAGCAAAAGAGATGGGGTTATTCTAAATTTGTGATAGTTTTGATGGCATGTTACATGTAAGGTATGTGGTAGGGAATACTACCAACGAATAAAAATAGAATGAGTCAAATACGATTACATACTTGTAACTGCTACTGAAAGCTTTTAAATAAAAAGGGGGGAAAAAGCAAAGGAGATGAAGATGCAGAGATAATGTGATTTTCATGTTTTTAAGACAGTGTATGGTAAATAAATAACAATGACCCTACAGCTCAACCGTTGCAGCAGTAGTTCTTGACATGCCATTCTTCAGAGCCTACATTTTCCACATCTTTCCAAAGATGCTAGCTACTCTAAAAAAAAAAAATCAGTCATATCGTCTCTTTGAAATGAAATAGTTGATTTTGGGTTGGTGTTCTAGATCTGCTAAAAGAAATACTGAAATGTAACATACCATAAGCTCATCAATGACTTACCTCTTAATGTTTTATGACTTATAAGTAGGATATACATTTTACCCTTGAATTAGTGGTTTTAAAAACAAACTTACCTGAAGTTTGCTACTTAGGACATCATCCTTTTTTTTTTTTTTTTTTTTAAACATGGCTAAAACGAGATCTCAAAGGGATTTATATTCTGGTCACTGACTTGAGTTTCAGTTAAAGATACTTTTAAAGAGTTACTAACATTCCTCATTTAGTTTGTAAATGAGTGAAAGAAAAACTGTGTTTGAAAGATGAAGACTACATTTATGGGAACTAGAATGGATTTTTCAGAAACATTCAGAAAAATGCCTTTTTTACACGATTTTTTTCCCCTAGCATTATAACATGGATCTCTGGTTCATGCTCAGTATTATCGAACATTTCATGGACTCTGTGTTTTGATCCAAGCATAAATATTTTGAGGGCTAAGTTTTGGCCAGATCTTTGAAGAAAATTGTTGAATATCTCCTCTGTATTCCCTTGTAGCTGAGGTAAACAATTTTCAGCCTCATAACAAAGCCCCGGTGCAAATGTGTGCATCCATTTGCTTCTCTGAGACCTACTCTGGCTTCACAACAGTGAAATTGCACAGAATTTCACATCCCCAGGTCATCCCTTCACCAGTGGAAGATCTGATGGGTGAGAGTTGGTAGATGACAATTTGGAGGCATGTTCCACATAGTTTCTCATGAGGGAGTCCATAGAATGAAGCATCGTCATTTGCCCCAGGAGAAACCCTCTTCTTAATATAGGCTTTCCTGCCTTTTTTCCCTTTCCTGGCTCACTCATTGTACCCCTCCCTGACTCCTGTGTTTCCTAAGATCACCTCCAGACTTTATGCACATGAATCCTTGTCTCATACTTGAGGAATACAAACTAAAACAGCTTCACTTCCCTTTTCTGTGAAGAGATTTGAATACCTTTAACCAAAGATTCAGTAGGGCTCTTAAACATGAAAAAGTCACAAAGTCCTATTTTGATGAATTAAAGTATATAATTCAATACCATGTGACCTACGGCCTGCCAGCAAGGAGACTCTAGATACAAAAATGAAATAAAAGTTGTTCCCATTTCTCCCCAGTTTTCAGATTTTGTGGTACATGAAACAAATTTTGCTTTGCTGTTTAGTATCTGATGAAGGAAGGAAGGAAGGAAGGAAGAAAGGAAGGAAGGAAGGAAGGTGGAAAAGAAAAATGAAAAAGAAAAGAAAGGAAAGGAAGGGAAGGGAAGGAAGAAAAGGAAGAAAGAGAAGGAAGTTGACTAATCTCTTACCATTAGCCACAACCTACATGATTGGTGCCAAGAATATGAAGATGATCTCCCAATGAACCACATGCCAAACCCATTAAGTTTTTTGTCCTTTGTTCCTGACACGATTTGTTTAAGTGAATACTTTTTTCTAATTGTGTTTGTTTTTAAAAAGACCACAACTTTAAATGGACTATTTGCTTTCTGATTCTCCTCTCTCTCTCTCTCTCCCTCCCTCCCTCCCTCCCTCTCTCCATTTAGAGCGCTTCCAATTTACTTTAAAATAGGAACAAAGTAAGCCTATCCTGTTAGAGTTGGTAAGAAACTAAATGAAATGGTGTTACATTTAAGTGTTTTTAACAAGTACTAGCACCTGAGAAATTAGAAAAGTCTCAAATTCTGGATTTTACTTTACTGTTTTTTTTCCTCTTGATAGTGAAAATATATTACTATAATACATAGGTAATTTTTCCCCCTCAGTTAAAATCCTGAGGAGTTTTACCAGCAAAAAAAAAAAAAA
>CM053559.1:29592720-29728999 GCA_028646485.1 Cryptoprocta ferox | reverse complement strand
TGGTCTCTCCGGGGCACAGCGCGCTCTCCCTGTGTTGGGCTCGGGGGCTCCTTTCCCCTTTACCACCGGGACCGCCCGTCCCCTAATTTCCCAGATCACAGTCACTCACTCAGGCATCTTTGAGGTTGTCTTCTTTCTGGCGTCTGTTTCTTCTTTCCCCCACTTGCAAATCCAAGTTTTATCCCTTCAGTCCTTCTCACTTCAATCCATACGGGCGTGCGCGGATTACAGAGCTCCCTGCTCTTCCGCCATCTTGTCCTCCTCAACCTTAAATTAGAATTTTGAGAAAAATAATGTAAATAAACATTGCAAAACATAACAAATAATTATTGAATATTTAAATTTCATTTTTGTATAGTTAATAACAAAAGAAAGTGGGAGGGAGAGAAATGAAGGAAAAGGGTGAATAAATTGTCAGAAAGTTGATTTATTTGGCATAATCCTAAATAGCCATAGAGATAAGCAATTAAATAAAATATTACTGAAAAATAGTCATACATGGTGAAATTGTTCAATAATTATAATTATCTTACAGAATAATGAAATGAGTATTCTAGAAAAGGTCTCTTTTCCTAATTTATATTGAGAAAATCTATTTTCCTTGACATATTCCTTTATGGAGTCAAAATATCTCTTTGAAACAACTTTGCCTTTTTTACATTCTCTCTTTTCTTCTAAACAGAAATAACAGATTTTTAAAGTAGCATCTCATTCTTAAGAACCTTAAATGACATAGAAAGCTTTATGAAACTTTTCCTTTCCATATATTGGCATAAATACAATTCCTTTTTCCTGCTAGACCAAGTAAAACTAGATCTTGTACTATATACAGCCTCCAGGTAAGATCCATTATCCTTTTAGTTTGCAAATACAATTTCTATTGAACAAAATATTAATTAAAAATTTAATATGGACAATTTCCAGCAACCCATACCATTACAAATAATACATTTTTACAGTAACTGTATAGATGTTTATCCGCAAACATTTCATCTGAGTAACACAGCTGCAGGATGACCTTCAGGAGCAGTTGAGACTGGAACTTGAGCTTATAGAGTGTTTCCTTACATTCCTGCCTAAATTCTTTTCTGCTTTCCTTCTATGATGAAAAAGTAGAGAACTACCTCTTGATCAAAAGCCAAGGATATGACTAAATTAAATGAAAGTTGTCCTCTTTTCTTCTAAATCTTCTACATTTTGGCCAAATCCTTCCCTAGAGACAGGAAGCAATTAATTGCATGTTTTGATTTTTTATCGTCTGCCTTTCCATCTGGTACTCGACTGCACATTATATATAGGAGGGTGTGAACAGAGGATGGTGACAGTGTCAACAGAGACTAACATTATGCAGTATGCAAGTAGAGAAGCTGATAACGTAATTAGGAAATTGAAAGACAAATTGTGGAAACATGCAACTGTGAATAATAGGAAAATTGGCTCTGTAACTTGTAGTATATTCTTAGTACAAAGATTTGAATGAAAACGCAGGCGTAACAAATTTCTTTCATCAAATAAAATCAGGCAAACACAGTTTCCTCAAAAATTTTAAAACTAACCTTTAAGTTAAATATTATTTTAAAAGCTGTAGGTTTAAAAAGTTATTAATTAACCATTAATTATTAAAATATTAAAGCTGATCATTTCTATTATATAAGGATATGGATTTCATTTAAAGAGAAGAGATCTGGGGTGCCTGACTGGCTTATTTGGTTAAGTGTTTGACTTCAGCTCAGGTCATGATCTTGTGGTGGGTGAGTTTGAGCTCCACATTGGGCTATGTGCTGACGGCTCAGAGCCTAGAGTCGGCTTCAGATTCTGTGTCTCTGTCTCTCTCGGCCCCTCTCCTGCTCGTGCTCTGTCTTTCAAAAATAATTAAACATTAAAAAAATTTAAACAATAGAGATCTGAGAAATGAAAATCAAATATCTGGGAAAGAAGGTGTAATGTGTTGAATGATGTCCTGCAAAAACATAAGTCCACATTCTACTCCTTGGAACCTGCAAATATGACCTCATTTGTAAAATAGAGTCTTTGCAGGTGTGGCTCAGTCGGTTAAGTGTCCGACTTCAGCTCAGGTCATGATCTTGCAGTTTGTGGGTTCGAGCCCCGCATCAGGCTCTGTGTTGACCACTCAGAGCCTGGAGCCTGCTTCGGATTCTGTGTCTCCTTCTCCCTCTGCTCCTTCCCCACTCATGCTCTCTCTGTCTCTCAAAAATGAATAAACGTTAAAAAATTTAAAAAAAAATAAATATCTCGAGTGATTTTATACTGGACTATCTAAGTGGATCCTAAATCCAATGACAGTTACCTTATAAGGGACAAAGAGAAAAATAAACAGAGTAGAAACCTTGTAAAAATACAGGTAGAGATCAGAGTTACTTAACAAAAGAATACCCGGAACCACTAGAAGCCGGAAAGAAGCAAAGAAAGATTTTATTTATTTATTTATTCATTTATTTTGCTGTTTGTTTATTTTTGAGAGACAGAGAGTACGAGCCAGGGAGGGGCAGAGACAAAGGGAGACATAGAATCTGAAGCAGGCTCCAGGCTCTGAGCTGTCAGCACAGAGCCTGAAACAGGGCTCGAACCCACCAACTGCAAGATCATGACCTGAGCTGAAGTCAGACTCTTAACCGACTGAGCCACACAGGTGCCCCAAAATATATTTTTTAAAGTCATACATATTGTATTGCATTTTGATGCTCACAAGAAGGGGCAAAAGTTGTCAATAAATGTAGAAAACTGTCCACTTTTTCTCCTGTTTATATAAGACCTAGAAACAAAACAAGGAAACATTGAGCACTGAGTCTTTTCAAGTCCCGTATCTGAAAGTCAGGCCTTTCCTCCATTACTGTTCATAATGATTATTATGAATATATTATGAGTATATAGGCTTTTCAGACAGTGCCATTCCTGTGCTGAGGCCCTTGAAGAGTCTGAAGCCTATAGCCTGTGGGCTCTGCTGCTAAAAGGAAGCAGTGCTCTTCCTTTAGAAGCAAAAGGGAGTGAGGCCCCTAGAATACTTCTTCTTTGCCTTTTGTGCTTACACCCAGTACCTGAATACATCTGTCCAAATTGAATATCCATTAAATAAATATATTCTCTCATTAGGGGCATCCATTCCAGATTCATTTGGGCTGGTCAACAAGTTGAAATTACAAAGTGTCCACTGATCACTGTGTGTGTTATGAGGATCTCTCTGCTGACTGAAGATCTGGTCCTTCCTGTAGTCCAAGTCACTGCCTCCGGGAACATAGAGCTTTCAGAGAGAGCGTGGCACTAACCATATCTTAAGTTTGGACTTTTGGCCTCTGGGACTATCTGAGAGTAATTTCTGTTGTTCTGAGCTGCTGGCTTTTGGACATTTGTTACAACAGACCAAGGAAAGGAATATAGAAGGTGGCTGTGTGTTTTTTGTAATTGATGTCTTTAATTACTGTGTATGTATCCAGTATCACATATTAGGGATTAAAGTTTCTATTCTTGGGTGCCTGGGTGGCTTAGTTGGTTAAGTGTCCAACTTTGGCTCAGGTCATGATCTCACAGTCTATGAGTTCGAGCTCTGCATTGGGCTCTGTGCTGACAGCTCAGAGCCTGGAGCCTGCTTCGGAGTCTATGTCTTTCCCTCTCTCTCTGCCCCTCCCCCACTCACTCTCTGTCTCTCTTGCTCTCAAAAATAAACAAAACAAAACAAAAATTTAAAGTTTCTATTCTGGGGCCCCTGGGTGGCTCAGTTGGTTAAGCGTCCAATTTCAGCTCAGGTCATGATCTCACGGTTCGTGGGTTCGAGCCCCGCATCAGTTTCTGTGCTGACAGCTAGCTCAGAGCTTGGAGCCTGTCTTCGGATTCTGTGTCTCCCTCTCTCTCTGACCCTCCCCTGCTCATGCTGTCTCTTTCTCTGTCTCAAAAATAAATAATAAAAAAACATTAAAAAAATAAAGTTTCTATTCTTCATATTCTCCAATAATAATTTGTTTGTCACAACAACCAAAAAAGTCAGTATTAGGACAATAGAGAGAAGTACAGTGCAGATTACATCACTGGCTGAGGGTCTTATACCACACACGTGGTAGACCTGGGATTTCTGACCTTATGGCTCCAGAATTAATGTGCTAAGTTGTCATATTAGATGAATTGAGGCAAAAACAGGTGATAGGATTCAAAGTGATACTCCACAAAGATGCTTTCATCTTCTTTTGAATAAGAAAGCTAAGAAAGGAATTTGAGTCTCTGAAAAATCAAATGGGCCACACAGGAGGATAAACAAAATATGAGTAATGAATAGTGTTGATTCTTCAGGTCTGTGTTTAACTTCTTAACACAAAAGAATATCTGGCTTATGCAGGAGAAGGACAATCCAGTTCTACATTTCCATCTTTCAAGTTTTAGTGGATTTGGAATTATGCAAAGAAATTTCCTAACCAAAACTACATGGAAAACTAAATGCTTCCAGTTGCCTAACTGTGTCATTACTTTAGCAGATTAATTTAACAGGTGTAAGAAAAAAGAAAGATTTGTGAATGCAAATAAAAGTGAACAAAAACATTTCTGCTGATTGTACCTTATGTTTCTATTAAGTTTTCCCTGAAAACCTGTAAATTTAAACCAACCTTAAAACTTTCTCTTGAAAATAGCCATCTATAATTTCAGTCCTGGCTACATGTATATTTATTAAAAAATATACACACTTAGATGTATATATTAAAAATAGTATATATCTATAAAATAATATCTATGTATACACTCCCTGAATCCACATTTCTTCCTTTTTCTACAATTGTTTAACCATATTCTTGCTTTTATACATAATGTTGTAATTTGGTTGTATGGCCTAAATACAAAAAAGCATTCTTCCTCCCAGTTAGCTCACTGATAAAGAAATTCAGAGTATAAGAAGCTTACCAGGCAGAATATTGGTGGATTATCCAGATGTGCTCTACATCTAATAACAATTGTCCTTTTAAGAGATAAATGAAGCATTTTGTATCAATTAGGCATACTCAAAGAATAGGCATTTTTAAATAAAAAATAACCTATGAACATAGGTGCATTTATTGTAAAACCATTTAAGTCAATATTGATTTTACATATAATGTTCACTTTTTTTTTTTTTTTTTTTTTTTTTTTTTTTTTGTGGGGCCTGAACTCACAACCCAGAGATCAAGACCCTGAGCTGAGGATCAAGTCGAATGCTTAACCAACTGAGCCACCTAGACACCTCTATAATGTCTACTTCTGAAATAAACTTATGTTTATGTAGTCTGTTTAGTTCTGGTACATGACTTTTTCATCTCTAAAGTTTTGCTCATGAATCCTTAGAATACTAGAGTGTCACTTTTAAAAAAAGTTTTCACAAAGTACTGATTGATGAAATGTTCTCAGATCATTGTATTTGTGTGGTTTCTCTCTATGTGCTGGCATTGCATTTAAACACTTCCTACCAGGGTGCCTGTGTGGCTCAGTCAGTTAAGCATCTGATCATCTGACTCTTGATTTTGGCTCAGGTCGCACTCTTAGGGTCATGAGATCAAGCCTATTGTCTGCATTGGGTGTGGAGACTGATCAGGATTCTCTCTCCTTCTCCCTCTGCCCCTTCCTTGCCTATGAGTACATTCTCTCTCTCTTTTTCTCTCTCTCTCATAAAAAGATGGTATATTTTATATTATGTGCTCTTGACCACTTTTCAAAAAAAGCATGAATAAAAAAATACCTCAAGCACAGATGATTCACTCTTAGAATATAGTTCATATTACAAACTAATAAAATAAATGTATATTTTAAAACATGTGCCAAAGCAATTACATTTTGGTTCCTTAAACAGTGACTTCTTAGGGATTACACAGTGAACTCTAGAAAGTTTTTGGTCTAATACTTCATGAGGATGGCCAGAAATCCTTAAGCTTAATGAAAAAGAAATAGAAAAGAGAGAAAAAATGGACAAAAAAAGGATCTGATTTGATTTGCCTTGATTGTGTAATATTGATTGGCTATCATCATAAGCATTTGTGAGTTAGCTTATTTATTTGATTAGAATGAAAAATATTTTATTGATAAAATCAGGAACTTTTTACATTCAGCTTATTGCCAAGGAAAGTAACTCATGATCTCTTCAGGTGTTTTTCTATAAAATCAACCTTGTTTTTAAAAATTCTTTTAATATTTATGTTTGAGAGAGAGTAAGAACATGAACAGGGGAGCAGCAGCGAAAGAGAGAGAACCCCACGCAGGCTCCTTGCTTGTTCAGTGCAGAGCCCAATGCGGGGTTTGAATCCAAGAACTGTCAGATCATGACCTGAGCCAAAATTGAGAGTTGGTTGCTGAGCTGACCTAGCCACTCAGGCACCCCTCAAATTTAAATATATAATGATTTCCATGACTATTGAAGGATCTATAGGTGTCCATGAGGAAACGAATCTTTGTAGAGGTCAACTGAAAATTCTTAAATGGGAACATATAGCTGCTAGAGTCCTTAAAAATAATACTTTTCAATAGCTGTCAAGATATCAGATAGGCCTTTAGGACAGACCTCAAAAACCCCTGTTGAAGTATAGATGGGTAGATAGTTATTGTGTCTAGACATGTGTTTGGAATATAACTTTGCTATTTATTTGAATTTAGAGAAGGAAACGAACCACTTTTTGAGATTGTTTCTTCATTCCTAAAATGAGGACGGTAGGACCTATATTATATTTTTGTTGAAAGGGTTCCCTAGGATGATGTGTGAACCACTTAGCATTACTTGGTATAGAGTCTCAGTAAACAATTTCATTAGTACTCCTATTGTCTAAAAGAATTGATAGAGTATGTAATTACTCACCTTTAAAAGTGGCTTGCTTTGGTTTGTCAGATTAATTTGTGAAAATTAAATGGAAAGTTTGTATGGAAAGTATAGAACTTGTTTGAACCACAAAATTTCAGTGCAGCAATAGACTGAAAGCACATTTTTTCACTCACAATGCATGACACACATGCGTTATTACAGATAAGGAAAGGAAGACCCTGGGAGTCGGAACAAGTATTCTTGGATCATACATATTTGAGACTTAGGGGCCAGTCCTGATTCTGTATTTTCCTATCCAGTACTGCTTTTCCACATAATCCCATCTCCTTAGAAATAGGAGATTAATGTGAAGAAATTTGGAGATAAGCAACAAAACAAGACCTAGGAATGGGATATCCGTAAGCTGTTGGTACAGTAATGTCATGTGACAACCACCACGTTCAGCACTGTACAGCAGTAAACATTTATTTCCATCACTTATGTGTTAAGGCTGGCTCAGGAGCCCAGTGTCCCTGATCTGGCTCGTCACGCTCACACAACACTGTTGCACGCGTAGGTCTCTTAGGCAGCTCTGTGACTGGGGATGGCTGGCGATTGGTTGAGGTATCTCACCTCTTCTCCACAGGAACTCTCATTCTCCAGCAAGGTAGTTTGTGCTTACGCAGATGGAATTGACAAGAGTCCAAGAGAAGCCAAGGCATAGTATGTCTGAGGATTTGGCTTGTGACTGCCACAGTGCTACTTCTGCCACATTCTAGGGATCCAAGCAAGTCACAAGACCAACTTAGAACCAAGCAGTAGGGAAATAAACTATACTTCATCATAGAAAAAACTGCTTTTTCTTCTGCTGTTCCTTAGCAATTAGAAGTCCAATTGGAGCTACTTTTTAAATCAGTCAATCACAGGAGACCTTCTATTATGTAATGAAAATAGCATTCCCGTTCTTTGTAGAATATTTCTCCCATCTAATGGATATATTGTTTAGTTGCTGTCCAATCGATAGGATAAGAAAACTTCAATATTCCAACAAGGCAAAAAAATCTCTGAAATGTTAATGAATTCATTTGAATTACAAAAATGTAAATCTCATTCTGTTATCTTTTCTTAGGACATACAGCTCCATATGCTTCAGTCAGAGAGGGCATGGGCTAATCTCTGGTATAAAATAAGGCCAGCATTTGAAATCTCTTTGCCAATTTCTTAAAGCTGGATTGGAAAAATACACTGTCTTTGTTGATTATTAAGCAGGAATGCTACTAAGTATATCCAGTCACCTGAACATAACCATCTAGGCCCTCATAAAGTATTATAACTTTTATAATACAACCAATCAGGAGAATTTGAAAATATCACTATGATATGTACTAATATGTATTTTATAAATTTTTATTTTACTTATATTTTACATAGAGATAAGAGTAATAACTACTAAAATACTCAGGTTTTTTTTCAGTTTTTCTCATCACAAAATCAAGTAGGTTATAGTTGAAAAGATTTATATAGTAGGAATTGTGACTCTCTTATCTATGAGGTGAAGTTTTTGCCGTCTTTCTAAAATTTTTAATCTATTTATTTACAAAAGGCTAATGTCACTGGATTCTATAAAACCATTTACATTTAGCTGTTGAAATACTAATTTCTTTTTTTTTAATTTTTTAAATGTTTTATTTATTTTTGAGAGACAGAGACAGAGCATGAGCAGGGGAGGGGCAGATAAAGAGAGACATAGCATCTGAAGGAGGCTCCAGGCTCGGAGCTGTCAGCACAGAGCCCGACGTGGGGCTCGAACCCACGAACTGTAAGATCATGACCTGAGCCGAAGTCGGACACTCAACTGACGGAGCCACCAGGCGCCCCGAAATACTATTTTCTTTAAAGATATAATTTAAGGTATTAAAACAACATAAGAAAGGCCAATAAAAAAAAACTTAATTCTTGGGGGCGCTTGGGTGGCTCAGTGGGTTGAGTGTCCAAATTCAGCTCAAGTGTCCAAATTCAGCTCAAGTCGAGGTCTCACAGTCCATGAGTTTGAGCCCCGCCTCGGGCTCTGTGCTGACAGCTCAGCGTCTGGAGCCTGCTTTGGATTCTGTGTCTCCCTCTCTCTCTCTGCCCCTCCCCCACTCATGCTCTTTCTCTGTCTCTCAAAAATGAATAAATGTTAAAAAAAATAAAGAAAACCTTAATTCTTTACAATTTTCTAACTAATTTTATATGAAAAAAATGAGCTTATGTCAGCATAATTTCATTAGAATAAGCCTGATTCTGCCCTACCAAAATTTTTTGTAATTGTGGCTTAATAATTTATGTCTTTAATAAATATACTACAGGAAAAGTGTTTAGTTTTTCTATTTAACTGTAAAGGTAAATATCCAGGACATTCTTCTATAAACCT
This sequence comes from Cryptoprocta ferox, assembly GCA_028646485.1. NCBI lineage: Eukaryota > Metazoa > Chordata > Mammalia > Carnivora > Eupleridae > Cryptoprocta > Cryptoprocta ferox. The sequence continues at coordinate 29,719,826 of CM053559.1, read as the reverse complement.
CAACACAATTCTGCCTTAAAAAAACACAATTTCTAAACGGTGTTAAAATCACCCTCCCCTGTCATAAGAAGCCCTGAAAGAAATTAGATGAAGAATAAAAGTAACCCTGAAAAGGGTCATGATCTCAACTGAGTTTGAGGACTTCATTATCTCTGTTCACATCCACTGATACTGTTAGACGTAATATTAAAATTGATAATATTGTTGAAAACATTAAGATTTAGAGAACTCTAAATGCAAAGCTGTAGTTAAAAATGAATGTTTGTGTATATAAAATGTACTTTTCCTTATCTGTTTATAATAAATTAGCATCTATAAACATAATATCAAGATATTCTGTTTTCAAAAAAAGAATTCTGTTTTACATGTATTTCTTCAATCTTGAATGGCTTTCAAATGCTTTCACTATAATAGGATTAAGGCTGTGTCAAAATGTTTTTTTCCTGATCATGAATATTGGCAATGTGATGTACCAGGTAAACTTGGAACAATGGACTTCTAGCAAGCCTTGGCTAATGTTCTATTTCTGAAAGTGCTATACTGCAACATTTATTTCTTTGTTGATTTTCCTAGTCAGAATAGGTAACTAATCTAGAAAAAGTGGCTTTTGTTTGCTGTGATTTTTATATTCATGTTAAATTTTCAGTATTACATTACAGTCTTCTTAAATGCAATCAGATAAACTCCAACAACAACACCAAAAACTCTGGTTTTCGCATGGAATAGGGTGCAATATTCTTGGCTGTTTTTCCAATAACGTGTTTGGCACTTAGTGCTTATAATAAATAGCTCTCTTCCTGTGCTCTGAGGGAATGTGATCTTTCACTGAGGTGAGTATTACCCCCAGGGTGTAGGGAGGATGGAAAAATTTAGAAACCTCAAAGTTGGCATCCACGAACACCTGGTCAGTTATTAGACAGTAAATGTCAAGTATGGCAACTTAAAAAAGAATTAATTTTTAGACTACCAGTGTAGATGTACATTTACTAGTTTTCCTGCTTTACCACCTGGAATGACTTTACAGAAGATGATTCTCCCAATTCTGACTTGATTATCTAATTCAAGAGCAAGGTTAGTCAGCAATCATTAGACGAGATACCTAAAGAGCTACCAGATCATTATGACTGGAAATCACAGTACATGGCTAAGTTAGGGAGAGTTTGGAGAACTCTTGTTCTTTTACTTTAGTCTTATGAATTCTTTTCAGTGTTAAGCATATTTGTGATTTTTTGGAGGGGTGGGAATATATTTAGCCTTGAGATTCATCTATCTCTTGATGTTAGCTACTATTTGTTAAGACTGTTCATGTCCACTGAAAGGTAAGAAGAATAACTATTCCATTGTCTTTCAGAATAAAAGTAACCACAGATAATAGCTAATAAAATATGTTATTCTGTGATGTATATTAAACTTTTGTAAACCACACCAGTATTATTATTATTATTATTATTATTATAGTTTTACTGATTAGAAAGTTGAGGCTTAGCGTAGTTAAACAATTAGTTGCCTTGGGTGAGCCAGTTTACAAATGGCCAAACTGGAAATCAGAGTCAGGTATGATCATACAGATTTTGAGTTGTTGTACTATACACTGAATCATCTGGCTGTATGAGGAGATACAACCTAATAATTATTTTTGTAACTGCATAGTCAGAAATGCTCCTCTGGAAATGAATATGAGTATGACCACAGGACCTCTTTTTTTTTAATGTTTATTTATTTTGAGGGAGAGAGAGACAGAGTGAGAGCAGGGGAGGGGCAGAGAGTGAGGGAGACACAGAATCCGAAGAAAGCTCCAGGCACCGAGCTGTCAGCATAGAGCCCGATGAGGCGCTCAAACTCACGAACTACAAGATCATGACCTGAGCCAAAGTCCGATGCTTAACTGACTGAGCCACCAGGAGCCCCATTTTGTTTTTTTTAAAGACCAGGACCTTTGTTTGATTTCCTTCCTTTACGCTTGTTGGAACTTTCCTAAAAAGTGAAAGGTCCATTTTATGAGAATATATTCCCTAAATTATGGATATTTGCATATGTCATATAATTTTGAGTACAGAGCTCAGTGAAGAGCATGGTTTCACACATGGAGATCTTGAGTTTCCATTTGATAAAAAGCTCAGAAGTTGTTGTAAGTACTCATGAAACACAGTCAGAGGTAGTTCTTATCACAGGCAAAATCAGAATTTCCTATCTGTATGATTGATTTCAGAGGTGCCAAGAGAGATATCCTGCATCATCCTTCCCTCCTCCCCCCATCATACACACCTTACCTACTCATCACTAAAATCTGAACTACAGGGATGCACTAAACATGAAAAATTCCCCAATGGGGAAGGAGTTACTAGTTGGAGGCAACTACAGGTTTGGGACTTGAACTAATGCTTGATCTACCCCTGTCCACAGAGGCTAGAACAAGGCAATCTCTCACTGAAGAAAGGTTATAACAAAAGCGAAAATAAAACTATATCCCTCTAAAAATCTAAATAATCTCAGGACTTAGAAAACGATATTCTTACATCATTCTAGAATTTTATAACATTAGCTATATGGATCCTTAAATATCTTATCTAGATACTTATCTTAGATACTATTTTAGAAGTGATGTTCAACTTTCTACCTGAGAGTTTGGTTGAAATTCAAAAGAAAAGTCAGAAAAAATACGTTTTTTTCTATTATTAGAAATGTTATTTTTGTTTTGATTGTCTTCCAATAATTCTACCCATGTTACTTCTATGGTAGATTTTTAAAAATGGTGACAAATCTATATATACCTTTACCTTTGCAATATAACTTTTTTCTTAATTTGTGGTAAAAACATTTAACACACATCTACCTTTTAATGAATTCTTAATTGTACAATAAAGTATTGTTAGCTATAGATACTATGTTGTAGATCAGATCTTTAGAACTTAGTCATCTTGCGTAATTAAACTTTATAGCCATTGAACAATGGCTCCCCAAATATTTTGCCCTGGGCCTCTAGCAATTACCGCTACTCTGTGCTTTGAGAAGTTTGACAAGTTTGGGTATCTCATATAAATAGAATCATGCAGTAGTTGTCCTTCTGTGACTGGCTTAATTTCACTTAGTAGCATGTCCTCCAGGCTCATCCATGTTGTTGTATATGGCAAGAGTTCCTTTGTTTGAAGGCTAGGTAGTATTTTATTATATAATATACATGAACATTGTATAGTGTGTGTGTGTGAGTGTGTGTGTGTGTTTGTGTGTGTGTGTCACATTGTCTTTATCCATTTATCTCTTCATGGACATTTAGGTTGTTTCTGTATCTTGAGTATTATGAATAATGTTGTAATAAATGTGGTAGTACCATTATGTCTTTGAGATCCTTATTTCAACTCTTTTGGATACAGACTCAGAAGTGGGATTCCTGGATCATATATTAGTTCTCTTTTAATTGTTTTAAGTTTATTTATTTATTTTGAGAGAGAGAGAGAGCGAGCAAGAGATAGTGAGTGAGTGCACATAGGGGAGGGATAGAGAGATAGAATAGAGAGAATCCCAAGTTGAGGCTCAGATGTGGGTTTTGAAGTCTTGAACCATGAGATCATGACCAACTGACTGAGCCATTCAGGTGCCCCTCTCTTTTATTTTTTGGAGCACCTCTATACTGTTTTCCATAATGACTGTATCAATTTACATTCTCACCAATAGTGTGTATGCATTTTAATTTCTTCACATACTCACTAATACTTTGTTATCATTGTGTATGTGTGTTTATAATAGCTATCCTAATAGGTGTGCAGAAGCTTTTTAATTAAATGTAGTCCTTCTTGTCAATTTTTGGTTTTGATGCCTGTGCTGTTTTTTTTTAAATTTTTAATGTTTATTTTTGAGAGAGAGAGAGAGAGTGTGAGTGTGGAAGGGCAGAGAGAGAGACACACACACAGAATCTGTATCAGGCTCCAGGCTCTGAGATCTCACCAAAGAGCCCAATGCATGACTTGAACTCACAGACTGTGAGATCATGACCTGAGCTGAAGTTGGATGCTTAACCAATTGAGCCACCCTGGTGCGCCGATGCCTGTGCTTTTGGTGTGGTAGCCAATAAATTATTGCCAAGTTCAGTGTCAAAAAGCATTTCCTCTATGTTTTCTTTTAGGAGTTTTACAGTACAAGGTCTTAACAAAGGAGGTGAGAGACTTGTACCCTGAGAGCTATCAAATATTGAGGAAAGAAATTTTTAAAAAACTAAAAAATTTAAGAAGACACAAGTTCATAGAAAGACATCCTGCATTCATGAAATATAAGACTTAATATTGTTAAAATGTCCATACTACCCAAAGTGATCTACAGATTCAGTACTATCCCCATCAAAACCTCAGTGGTATTTTTTATAGAAATAGAAAAAAATATCCTAAAATTCTTATGAAACCACATAAGGTCCCAAATAGGAAAAGCTACCTGGAGAAACAAAAACAAAGCTTTGGACATCACGGTGATTTCAAAATATATCACAAAACTTCATAATCAAAACAGTATGGTACAGACCTAAAGACAGACCTATAGGACAATGAAACAGAATAGAGAGCCCAGAAATAAATCTATACATATACCACCAAATGATCTTCAAAAAAGATGCCAAAAATACACATAAGGGAAAGCATAGTCTCTTTAACAAATGGTGTTGGGAAAACTGGATATCTAAATGGAAAAGAAGAAAATTGGACCTGTATCTTACACCATCCACAAAAAACAACTCAAAATGAAGTTCGACTTTACATCTCTTTCGACTTGCAACTCTTCCATCAAGAGCTAGAGTCCATTTTCTTTCCCTTGATTCTTGTTCATATAACTTGCTTTGAGCAACGGCAACTTAGCAATTGTAATGCAAAGACTTGAAAATTATCTATGCATTGGATTTTGCTCTCTTGTTAATCTTTGGAACCCTGATGCTACCATGTGTGGAAGCACAGGGTAGTCTGGAGGATGAGAAACCTTCCTGAATGAGGAATCTGTAGACCAGTCAACTTAGTAACTGTCAGACATGTGAGTGACACCGTTCTCAACCATCAAGCCTAGTCAAGCTTACCTAGAGAGGAAGAAACTAAGAAATCAAAAAAATCTGAGAAATAATAAATGCATGCTCTTTTAAGCCATTAAGTTTTAAGGTAGCTTTTTATACTGCAAAAGCTAATTAATACATTCCCTAGTTCTCCTTTGTTATTGTTGTAGATACTGATCCTTAAGAAAGCCTCACAGGTGCTTTATTCTCTAGAATAAAGAAAATATCAAGGAATGTAAACATATGAACGTTCACTCTAGTCAGTAATTCCAGGAAAGACTCTAATTCAGAAATACAATGAACGCCACTGCTTAGTTCACAGTCCAAAGCTAGTGTTGCCAAAATTATATGTGAGGAAAATGAGAAGTACGGTTATGTTTAGGTTGACACGTCTTCCTTGCAAGGTTAAGCATTTGATTTGTTTATACTTTCCCCTATTTTCCTGGTTCAGTTGCACTGTCTGTGTTTTAACAGGCTTCAGTATTCCCTCATCCAGTGAGACAGTGTCTGAGTTAAGGATTAACATTTGTATAGTGAAACATAAATGGTCGTGAATTGTATATAATATTTTAGTGAAAGATTATTTAGTTTTACCACTCATACAAATTTTTGGTCAAGCAAGCAGCCTTTTGTTATTCTCTTAGAAGTCCACTTTGATGGATGCTAGGAATGCACTAAGAAAAGTGGATTCTTAGAAATTCTATGATTAGTAGATATAATAGGTAGCTGCTTTGTACTATGAATTGTAGAAAATAACTTTTAAATTTTACCTTATGTTATTTATCTTTTTCCTCCATCAATATGCCTATCTTAACAAATGAATCCTCAAAATTTATTTTAGGTAATATTGAAATAAGTGTATATCCTGATCACATTAAGTAAAAACCGTGCTTGAAAAGTTTTTCTTTTAAATACATATAAAGTTCATTGTGACTACAGCACACATTTTTTATCTTGTGTATGTAAGATGTGTTTTTGAAATCATTTGGTTTATTTTAGTCTCCTGAAATAAACTCTCCCTGTCTTCAGAATCCAACGATCTAAATATATTATACCTGGAAGAAAATTAGAAGTTCTCTAGAGTTTATATTTAAAATATTTTTTCATGTGCTCTATAGACATAAAAAATTAAAGAAAGTTTCATAAATTATTTATTAATAGTCAATTCTCTTTTGTTCCCTGTCTATTCCTTTCCATTATGGTCTCCTAATGTTGGTTCCTCACTTACTAAGTTGATTTCATATTTACTGTTGAATTTTGACCTACTGATGAAAAATTCTATTCTTTACTAGAAGAGAGAAAATAATTCACAGCGTAAGATGTGAAATATTGTTGTAATTCTTCCTCACCTTTCTATGCTCTTCTCCTAGCTTCCTGTGAAGATGCGATTTTGTCTCCATGGATTTCAGTTTCTTGATCGCAGCCATCTCATGAGTCTTCTTTTCTTTGATCTCCTTTTATTTGATTTCTTATTTATTACTAATGATTCCTAAATTGATTTATAGTTTATTTAATCTTTCTTAAAGTACTATCTCTTGTCACTCTGTGCCCCTCAAACCTTGCTACAAACTGACACCTTACTTCCATCTACTCATGCTATTTTCTTTCCTAATCTCATTTTTATATTCCAGTGACTGTGCCCCACTCCCCTGCTCTTGGACACCAGTCCTTATGATCACAGCCCATATCTTTGTCATCCTATGGGGCCCCAAACAACAATAGGAATGATTTAGAATGCCTGGGATCACCTATGGAAAGGAAGAATGACTTCCAAAAGAGAAGAAATGAAAAAATATTACCATAAGAAATGGGTCCCTCTACTGGTCGAAGAAAATCATAAAGATTTTATTAACTGACTTTTGCCCCTGCATGCCTTTTTGTCACTTTCCCAGATGAGTATTGGATATTTAAATTAAATAAATAACTTAGGGGGTGCCTGGGTGGCTCAGTCAGTTAAGCGTCTGACTTTGGATCAGGTCATGATCTCGCAGTTCATGAGACTGAGCCCTGTGTTGGGCTCTGTGCTGACCGCTCAGAGCCTGGAGCCTGCTTTGGATTCTGTATCTCCCACTCTTTCTGTCCCTCTGCCATTCATGCTCTGTCTCTCTCAAAAATATGTAAACATTAAAAAGTTAAAAAAATAAATAACTTAGAATTTTAAGACTTTTACTTAGTAAGAAACAAGTCAGGTTATCTTTCATGCATAACTTGAAGCCCAGTGTCTCCCCACTTCCCAGAGCCATGGCTCAGGGAAGGGCAGATCTTACCTTTCTGCCTCTAGTGTCTACTCAAACTTAGATACCCTCATGGTTTTGAACTTCCCCTGCTTGTACTCTTTGTGTTTCCAGGCTGTGCAGTCTGTCATTACTCCCACTTACCTACTTGTGCCTTGATCAGAAATGGAGTAGTGCTGGTTTCCACCATGATTTACAGGGCTGCTGCCTGTAAGATAAAGATGCTTTCATATTGTCCAAAAAATCTCACTGTGGACTCTGACCTGAGTTTCCTTCTCTTGGGATCTAAATCCCCTCCCCTTACTTTCTTCTTTGCTACTCACCAGCCTGAATTCTCAGGTACGCAATGTTTATTGATCTCAGCAGGATGTAGATAGGAAACAAAGTACAGAGTCAGAGGTCTCTGTAGGAAGGCTTATGTGGTTTAGAAGTTTATTCAATTAAACATATTTCTAATTGGTGGGTTTCAATAGGGAGGAAAGAAATTCAGTCAGTGTGGGTTGAGAAAAGGCTTGAGTGACCATAATCTTTGTGTTTGATGGTCACCACATGTACTCTTTTATACCACTCTTTTGTTAGGCAGATTGAGTGTTCATTGTTTTTATCATTTTTAATAGGAGAAATGACAAGGTAATCTATTATCTTTCACTAGAACCATCGTATAAATTATTTTTGATCCTTTTATCTGAAGGACTAAAAGTTTTTCATATTGGAAGAGAAAGCAAAAAGGAAAATTGATTCTTAAATAAAAGAGCAGATAAATATCCTTAGATCTGTAAGACCTCAACCAGTGGAAGGTAGAAAATGGCAAAAGCAAGCTAAAGACAAATGTTGCCAGACAGTGTTCCCTAGACCTAATTTGTAGGCTCTCGTACACCCAGTACAAAATTAAAAAGTGGAGTTCCATGTTCAAACATTACTAGAATTTCAGTATGGCAAGAGTAGACCATTAAACTAAACTCAGGCCCTTCTAGGCATAAAGCCCTGTGCAACTGCACAGACCATCCACCTGTAAAGCCAGCCCCACGCCAAGAACGTTCTCTGAAAATAAAGACTGAAAGCTTTCAATATCTTCTCCTTCGGTCTTCTCCATTGCATTACATAGTGTCTCCTGTTTACTTCACAGGCAGACTTGAGAAATGATCGTCTAACTGCCAACAAATATTGCTGGGAATTCAACACATAGTTTTGAAATAACTAAATAAAAGGCACAGAATATCACAAAAGTGCTGGAAAAATATATATACACACATATAGAAAGTGAGACATGAAATTTCTACTTCATACTTTTAAAGGATTCAAGACTGAAATGGGAAAAGTGAAATTATAAAAGTTTAAAGAAGTTATAGAAGGCAATAGAGACAAATGACTTCAGGTCAGGGAAATAATGCCTGAAGGAGGTGTTTCCCTCCTCCCTCCCCCATAAAAGTAAGATGGATACATTTAACTATATTAAATTTAAAAATTTTAGTTAAAAGACACTTTAAACAAAATGAAGGACTAGCTATAATCTGAGAACATGATCTGTCATATGTATCATTGACAAAAGATTATTATCAGAATATATAAAGAATCCTTTAAAAAAGGCAATGATAAATTTTAAAAATACAATAAGAAAAATGAATAAGCTCAAATGGCCAATAAGCCTCTGTGAAAAATGTTCCTTCTCAGGACATGCAGAGGTACGATTTCACACCTCATATTCAATATTCTCGTCTTTCCACAAGTGCATGGGTGCCAGCAGACTTGGACACAGTCACAGAGCTTCTGATTCACCAGGGTTGGGGTGGGGCCTTGGAAAGTTAACTTTGAAAAGGTTCTCTGAGGGATTTTGATGTGTACCACGGTTGACACATAATTTCCTGAATTTCTACAAATCCTTGTCCAGAGCAATCAATCATCATATCCTAAAATTGTAACTTCTAGACAGTTTTTCAGTCTGTCATTTCCTCTCCATTACTTATTTCAGACAGGTTCAGAAAGGGCTTTGGTATGTGAACAGAAGTTGGTCTTGAAAGCCGTTTAGTAATGTGTTCCACGAGTACAGGTGGTGGAAAGGCTATTGGCCAGAGACTCCATTACCACATGGAAAAGGAAGATGGTGTTCATGATTCTCCATCTGTGTTTCCTTCCGTAGATGCCAGTCATCTCCTCCACACTGGTTTTCTGTAATTCTACATTTCATTCGAGAGATTTGCATCCCCGGACCTCCACAAGAGCTCTATCTTGCTTGTTCCCCTTTTATTCCCAATGGATGCAGGGCAGGAAATAGGACTTGGGAGAAAAACAAGGAGGAAGATGTGAGGAAAGGTTTCATTCAGGACATAGATCTTATGTTGAATCTGTAAAGATAATTGGCTGCTCTGTAATGGGGCAGGTAGAAGGCATGCTCTGATTACAGTAACTTCTCTATCACCAGGGTCATAAACAAATACTTGGCAAAGCATCTCACAAAAGTACACTTTAGCTAATCTCTTGATATGTAAAAGACTCTGAATGTTAATGAAAGATTTTAAAAAATGTAGAAAATGGGCAAAACATGTGAATAGGTTTTACATAGAAACAAAATTTATAAAACATATGACAGTGTGCACCATTTTACTCTTAATAAAAATGCATAGTAACACTTTCCTGAGATTACTACTTCTCACTTGCCAGATTGGAAAACTTCAAAACTTGATATCTGTACTGGAATTTGTGGAAAGAGTCTCACTTATTGCAAAAATGGTCAAGGCAAAGTATATCTACAAAAATAAGTACTAAGTAGATAATAGAAAGAATGAGAAAAAATGTTTAAATTAAGAAAGGAATGACATCTGGTACATAATTTATGGGTAAAATCAAGGTGCAAAGAATGCATAACTTAATATGGTCTCGTGTGAAAACAGATAATTTTTCATAAGGAACTCGAGGAAAGATGAACCAGAAACTAATGACAATTAGTCATTTATAGTGAATGGGAGGGAAAAGGGAGGGAGGAGCTGGATGTGGTAGGGGAAAGAATTCCTTTAGTAAAATTTTTGACATAGTTAAAATCTTTACATATTAAGAAAAAATAGTATCAAAAGTAAAAGGAAGCAAACTGCAAATTTTAATCAAAGTAGAAATATGAAATATTAACTTAATAAGATAACTGTGCCATAAAAAATAATTCAAGTAACTTTAGAACACAGTGCTCTGACTATCCAATTTTAATAAGATCTAGGCGTAAAAATTAGGAATTAAAAAAATAAAGCTATTTATTAAGACAGTAATAGTAATAGTAGTAGTAGCAATAGTAATATCAGGACATTTCTGGTACTACTTTATGTGTAGACAAGAGTCAATAAACCAGTTAATGTTATTAAAAGGAAGATTTTCACAGACAGAAAAATGAGATACCAATATAAAATAAAAGAATGTAGGAAAAAACCCTGTTGATGTTAAGCTTTTGTTAAATATAAAAATTTGAACTCTTGATTAAAAATACTTATGGAGAGAAGCTGTGTCTTTACACTGTAAATGTCAAGAATCAGTGATAACAGCGGCAGTGAAATACCTCTTAATTTCTGAATACCATTACTGATGAAAAGAAATGAATATGTATTACGGCAGTAGCAAAAAAAAAAAAAAAGTGCTAAAACACTGAAAATTAGGGGGAAAGAAAGGACTCAACACTAACCTAAAGGGACTTTCACTATTTTGGTTAATTTGAGAACCCAATAGGATAATGACAGACTTAGAATACAATTCTCTAAAAAATGTGAGTCCAAAAACATATACAGAAAAAAAAGAAAAGGTCTTCTTTTACAGAAGAATGCCAAATAATAAATACGGAAGAAATGATGGAATGAGTGAATTAACCAGTTTGGAGCTCCCAATGTAAAAACTGATTTTGTCTATTACTATAAATAGATGCTAAAACCATTGGCTTAGAGATTGTTAGGGAAGATAATTTTGCTTGGTTATTACTTAGAACCCCACAAATTACTAAATATAAGGAAAATATCACAACAAAGAAGTGTTAGTATCACTACCCTTAACTCCATGATCAAGCTTTCTTACCAACAGCAAGAAAACTTGATAATATGTTACCTCCCAATGAGATGCTGTGAAAAAATACCTGATGGATAAACACATTTTACCTGAATGTAATTATAAGGAAATAAAATAAGGCAAATCCATAAAGTGGACTGTTCTCAAGACAAATGGTTTAGAGTCCTCAAAACAAAATGTAACCAAACAAAAAACAGTGAAGTCATGAAAAGAAGACGAAACAACAATAGGAATGGCTGGATTAAAGTAGACTAAAGAGCTATAGCAATCAAATACAATGCATGAAATTTGACTGGTGTCTATATCAGGAAAAAAAAAAACTATAAGACTTTTGGGACAATTGGGGAATATTATTGTGGACTATACACTTATTTTATGAAATTACTTTTATTTTTCATATTTATTATTTTTTAAAGTTTATTTTTGAGAGGAAGGGGGAGAGAGCAAGAGAGAAAGAAAGAGAACAAGTGGGGGAGGGGCAGAGAGAGATGGGATAAGCAAATCCAAACCAGGCTTTGAGTTATCAGCACAGAGCCCAACCTGGGGCTTGAACCCATGAGCTGTGAGATCATGATTTGAGCTGAAGCCAGATACTCAACAAACTGAGCCACACAGGTGCCCCTTATGAAATTGTATTTAGATTTGATGATATTGTGGTTATGCAGGAGAATGTCTTTATTTTTAGAAGGTGATGCTGACATGCTTATGAAGAATCATTATGCCTGCATCCTACTTATAACTGGTCAAGAAAGTATACAAATGTAGTAGACATAAAGCAATGATGAAAGATACAAACACTTGGTGAATTTAGGTGAAGGGTTTGCAGTTATTCATTGGAGTACTTTTCGGCTCTCTATGGAATTGGAATTTATAAAAATATAGAGTTGGTGATGGAGTAGGAAGCAGTATTTATTTTAATGTTTCCAGTATATTCTGCAGCAATATTCCTACTCTCCCCAAATTGGACCAAACTTCCCTCATTAAGCAGTCAAGCTGCAGCAACAATAGCCACACCACCACACCCCAAACACAATTGAGTTTTGCACATTGTCCTTTCACTTCAGAGAGCCATGGCTGCTTTCTCGCTCTTCCTACCTGTCCGCACACTGTCTCTAAAAGCAAGAAGCCTAGGGTGTCTGGGTGGCTCAGTCCATTGAGTGTCTGACTCTTGATTTCAGCTCAGGTCATGATCTCACCGTTGTGGGATCCAGCCCCACATCAGACAGGCTCCGTGCTGACAGCATGAAGCCTGCTTGGAATTCTCCTCTCTCTCTCTCTCCCTCTATTCCTGTCCCATTTGTTCTCTCTCTGTTGTTCTCTCTCTAAATAAACATTTAAAAAAGATAAAAGGAAGAAGCCTAGCTAAACAATGCACAAAATTTATATTAATATATGAAAATACTTAGTTTCTGCTTTCAGTTTAAGATAATTTCATTATTGCTATTGCTGTCGTATTTGGCCAGTCATTGATTTCCCCCCCCCAAAAAACAAAGGAACCATAGGAGAGCTGGGATTTATATTTCTAGCTTTATGAAAATTACAGTTACCCTAAAATCCTTTGAACATGCTAAATTATATGGGTTTATGAGATATCTTCACAAAAATTTCCAGTAGGTAAATATTCACTTGCTCGAATAGTCATCATACTTGTAATTTTCCCTTCAATGTTAGTCTTTCCTCATATATCACATCCATATAGTGCATAAGACCTATGAATTGCTGAATAAATATATGAGGAATACATGATTGAATGTATACTGATTTGGAGACCAGCAGCAATAAGAGATAGATTAATATGTGAGTATAAGGGAGATCTTCAGAGAAGGTGAGTTGAGAGTAAAGAAAGCAGGTCAAAAAGGAAAATGAGAAAGTAAAGTAATAGATGCAGATAATGGTGATAGTGGGTAACATAAGCAGAGAAGGGTATTTCATTGATATTCTTTAATATTCTCTTAACCATAATTTCAATGAATGCTCGTTAGCTTCATGTAGCTGGAGGCCACCATATTGGATGGTGCAGCTTTTAGAAAATTCTGATTATTATAGAATGTTCTATGGTACATGACTGGTTAAGAAAGTATAGAGAGAGAAAAGGGCAAAGAAGTAAATTCCAAAGAAATCTAAAATGTATGGATGATAAAAAATAGGTAAGGAAGGATATTCAGTAGAGGAGTCTAGTAGAATATGGTATCAAGAGAATGTAGGAAAGTAATATAAGCAAGAGTGTTCTTCAGCGGTCAGCTTCCTTGGACATTTTTATTTGCTCCTTTAAAGAAATGGTGGAAGAGATCACAGAAACGAATTAAAAAAGTAACATTTCCAATGAAAATTGCCAAATTTGAAAGGCCGGGAAACAGATTTATGCTCCTGACTTTATATTCCATTAATATACAAAATTTGGCTTCTCATAGATCGTTATTTTAATATTTCTAGTTATTACAGTAAATAATTAACACTAAAATAGATATTAAAGGCCCCTAAAACCAGACCCTCCAAAGTCATGTATGCTGCATACAAAATAATCATTGCTGCAGCAGATGTTTCAAAAACTAAACTCAAGACAACCCAAAGATGTGTGATGGAAAGAGAGGGGGAGTTAAGTCAAGAAACAACAATTAAGGAAATGTCTTAAACACCAACTCTATTTTGGTTTTCTCCTGCCTTTCCACTGTTCCCACTTGTGTTAGTCACCAGCCCACAGTTTCCTTTCATGTCACTGAAGCAAGTTAAGTTAAAAAATAAAGAGTCATCTGTCTCCAAACCTCCACTCATCTAAAAACAACTCGCATTGCCCACTACTGAGGCAAGTCTAGTCATCCTCGTTTTATTCAAGCACCTTTCAGTGTCTGCTCAGAATAAACACCATTGGAAAAATTTACTACAGTAATCTTATGTGAGTCGTTTCCCCTTCCTTGAACTCCAAACATTCCTTGAATATGTGAGAAGGGCAAACCCAGTCAACACACTCCACGGGACTTCACTGAATCCTCTGACAGTTCAGATAAACTGCTAAGCGGATGTTTATTAGAAGCATGCATGCAAACGATACATTACAGGGAAGAAACTACTTGAAGCAGTTATTCTACCTGTAAACAGAGTTTGCCTAGATGGATCTTATTTTATTTCTAGAAAAATGCCATGGATTACATGGAAAATTAAAGGATATGTCGTCATAATTTTGTTTAGCTGACTCTGCATCTTGTATAACCAGGAATGTCTCTTCTCATAGATTTTGATTTTGGCCCAAGTTAAAACTTGACTACAAACTATGCATTCTGCTGTTCCTAAACATCATGTCTCCTAAAAACCCCACATCATCAGCTGCAGTGATCACAGGAGATGAGGGAAACTGGTGTGTGTGTGTGTGTGTGTGTATATACACGCATATGTATATATGTGTATATATACATATAAGTGTATATACAATGTATATATGTGTATATATACATATACATGTATACATACATATGTGTACTATATATATATATATACACACACACATACATATACAGTACACACACATATACATTTTAATGGCAGCCCTATAGGCTCTCATAAATACTGTGCTTCTCATTAACAGATATCAAAGTCTATTTTAGCTGTCATCATTGTTAAACCAAACAATAGCTGGAACTTACCTACATTTTCAATAATAGTTTTAACACAAAGTATAACACTCAATATCAACATTTGTGTGATACCTTTAATTATTTTGAGCTTTATTATATTTTTACTATCAAGATTCTACTCAATGGAGGGGTGCCTGCATGGCTCAGTCAGTTAGGTGTCCGACTTTGGCTCAGGTCATGATCTCACAGTCTGTGAGTTCGAGCCCCATGTCCAGCTCTGTGCTGACAGCTCAGAGCCTGGAACCTGCTTTGGATTCTGTGTCTCCCTCCCTCTCTGCCTCTCCCCTGCTTCTGCTCTGTCTCTCTTTCTCAAAAATAATAAACAAACATTTTTAAAAAGTTTCAAAGATTCTACTCAATGGAAAAACAGATTAAGTTCTGTTAAAAATCTTAATAACTCAATACCTTATTTTATTATCATCGAAAAATAGCATAGCTGAATAGAAACCATGGCCATAGAATCCCATAGAGTCAGAATAGAAGTGGAATTCATGTTATATTGGATTTTGGGCATCCTCAGATGAGTCTAGACGTGACCCAAATTGTTCATCATAATACTGTAGCAGTGTCATGCATACATTTAAAATTATTTGATTTCATGGTTTCTTTTGTTAAACTGCACTCTATAAAACAATGCACAATAATAAGGCAGTTTTTTAAGGTTGAGTGAAGTGTTTGAGCTAAACAAAGTGTTCCCTTGTATCAATACCCAAAAGAAAAAAATCAAAGCGACTCATGTCACCAAAACAAACAGGAAAGAAATATTCTTTTAAACACCTACTCACAGCTGTTACCATAAATTGTTGTAGACTTATCATGTAAGATGGTAAAATGACAGTAAAACAACATAACTATCTTGGGGATTGATTTTTATTTCCTTTCCCCTGGGAAGGTAAGTGACCCTTACTTTACAGTTAAAAAAAAAAAATTCCCATTTTAGTGCAGGTGAAAATAAAAGAGGTTTCGATGTTTGCATTGAGTCATTGTCATTCTATAATGATACTCTAAAATATATTTTTATATTATTTTCAAAAATTCTAGGGTGCCTGGGTTGCTCAGTTGTTAAGCTCTGACTTTGGCTCAGGTCATGATATCATGGTTTGTGAGTTCGAATCCCACG
Organism: Cryptoprocta ferox; assembly: GCA_028646485.1. Lineage (NCBI taxonomy): Eukaryota > Metazoa > Chordata > Mammalia > Carnivora > Eupleridae > Cryptoprocta > Cryptoprocta ferox. Next base: position 29,703,785 of record CM053559.1, on the reverse strand, counting down.
TCAGGTGAGCACGAATCCTGATACGGGTAACAGGAACCCTGCTTTGACTGAGCCCCAATTCTCTCTCTCCCTTTCCCTTTCTCTTTCTCTCTCTTTGCCCCTTGCTCACTGTGCCCTCTCTCTGTCTTTCTCAAAAATAAATTCTCAATCATATATTATCAATATAGATAAAATGTAACAATTTTGAAGTGATGAGGAAAAAAATTTTTAGGTTAAAATTAGATGTATATATCACAAAGACCCCAGATAGCCAAAAGAATCTTGAAAAAGCAAAGCAAAACTGGAGGTATCATAATTCCAGATTTCAAGTTATACTACAAAGCTAGCAACAAAAACAGTATGGTACTGGCGTAAAAATAGACACATAGATCAATGGAACAGAATAGAAAGCCCAGAAATAAATGCATAATTAATCTCCAACAAATAAGACAAGAGTATGTAATTGGAAAAAGGCTGTATCTTCAACAAATGAAGTTGGGAAAACAAACACTTTTTTACACCATAGATAAAAATAAACTCAAAATGGGTTGAAAACCTAAATATGAGACCTCAAACCATAAAAATTCTAGAAGAGAGCACAGGTACTGATTTCTCTGACATCAGCCATAGCATCATTTTTCTGGATATGTTTCCTCAGGCAAGGGGAAAAAAAGCAAAAATAAACTATTGGGATTACATAAAAAAAATAAAAAGCTTCTGCACAGTTAAGGAAACAATAAACAAAACTAAAAGGCAACCTACTAAATGGGAGAACATATTTGTAAATGCAATACCTGATAAAGAGTTAGTATCTAAAATATGTAAAGAACTTATAAAACTCAACACCCAACAAATAATCCAATTTTAAAAAATGGGCAGAAGGGACACCTGGGTGGCTCAGTTTGTTAAGCATCTGACTCTTGATCTCACCTCAGGTCTTGATTTCAGGGTCTTGAGTTCAAGCCCCACATTAGGCTCTATGCTGGGCATGGAGCCTACTTAAAAAATAAATAAAAATGGGCAAAAGGCATAAATGGACATTTCTCCAAAGAAGACATAGATGGAAAATAGATGAATAAAAGATGCTCAACATCACTCATCATGAAGGAATTACAAATCAAAACTACAATGAGGTATCACCTTACACCTGTCAGAATGGCTAAAATCAGAAGCACAATAAACAGCAAGTGTTGGCAAGGAATTGGAGAAAAGCAACCCTTTTGCACCGTGGGTGGGAATGTAAACTGGTGCCATTACCGTGGAAGACGATATGGAGGTTCCTCAAAAAGTTATAAAAAAGAACTACCCATGATCCAGAGATCACACTACTGGATATTTAGTAACACATAAGAATACAAAAACACTAAATTGAAAGGATATATTGCACCTCTATGTTTATTGCAACATTATTTACAATAGCCAAACTATGGAAGTAGCAAAGTGTCCACCTATAGATGAATGGCTAAGGAAGTGGTGTGTGCATGTATATATATTATTCAGTCATCAAAGAATGAAATCTTGTCATTTGCAACAACATGGGTGGAGCTTGAGAGTATAGTACTAAGTAAGTAAGTCAGAGAAAGACAAATACTATATGACTTCATTCATATGTGGAATTTAAGAAACAAAACAAAGGGGGAGAAAACCCAAAAATCAGACTCTTAACTATAGAGATGGTTACCAGAGAAATATAGGTGGGGGGATGGGTGAAAGAAGTGAAAGGGATTAAAGAGTACACCTATCATGATGAGCACTGAGTAGTGTATGGAATTGTTGAATCACTATATTGTATACCTGTTGCTACTATAACTCTGTATGTTAACTATACTGGAATTAATATATATATAGTATATATATGTGTGTGTATATATAAACAGTGCATAAACAGTGCATATATTATGTGTTAGTAAATATCCATACATATATGTAAATATCCTGCTTGTATATTTACATATATATGTAAATCTCCTATGTAGTATATGTATATATGTATTACATATATATGTAAATCTCCTATGTATTTTATGTATATATGTATTATATAATGTATATATGCATTATATAATACATATATATATGTAAATCTCCTATTGGTTCTGTTTCTCTGGAGAAAGCTGACTAATATATTACTCAGTCACACACTACACCTAGCAAATTGTTGGTACTCAATAGCTATTACGTGAATAAAGGAACACAAGTCAATTTTCTAAATCCTCTTAGGTTTTGTATAGAACAAAGCTGCAGAACTGTGCACGGGTGTGGCTAAGACACAGTCAGTACAGTTACCAACCAAAATTTGATCTGAATAGTTTATTAACTTATTAAGGAGAATTTATGATGAAGTGTTCAGTAAGTTAATAGTGACATTATACATGATGGTCCCTAAAATAGCAACCTGTGCATATTACACAAATATTTGTTGGTTTGAGTTGATGATGTTGAAATGCTTCAGTTAATTCTGTTTAGGTTGAAGAGTTCTGTTTTGGAGAGAGTTATTTTTCCATTTAAGAGGTATCCATGACATCTTTCTGCTACCACAACTTGTCACGAGAATACCATGTTTTGACAATGGCCTCAATCATAGCTCTAGTTTCTTCTTTTTCTGAAAGCTGCAGCATTAAGCTCTAACTACTCCCCACCCCCAACAGGATGCTCTGCTCTGATTGGCAGTGTGAGTATGAAGGTGGGCCTGCTGAGACTCTGACCACACTGATTACATTCTCCAGAGTTGTGGTAATGAAATTGGAAGCCACCTTTGTGAACAGAAAGCCTCAGAGTAATTGCTATGTGCTGGAACCTTCCCTCTCGTTTGGAAAACAGAAATAAACAGTGCATTTTCCTCATGAACCTACTGTATTTACCAATATTGTTTACGGGGTGTACTTTGCCAGTTGACATTACTTTAGTAAACTTATTATTATATGGTCAACACCTGCCCCATAAATATAGAATAGAGAAGTTATATTATATTTGTGTTTGGTGAAATGAAGTGTTACCCGAACTCTGATGTGGGGAAGACCTTCGGTGCTCTCTATATTTATGGGAGCTACATGCCACTTAACATATACCAAATTCAGTAAGCAAACATGCTTGACTCAAAGTTCAACTTTACATGATCTCTGTGACCGGAGATTAGGTCATTTGGTGTCTAATGTATAGTTTTAACTGAGTTAGGATTCTAAATAAGTTTTAAATTTTTTAAGTTAGCTTTTCAAGTTTTTACTGAGTAGCTGCATATTAAATAAAAGCAAGACTTGTACACTATGTTGATGGGGTTTTCACTTATTTGCATAGGAAACCATTAGAAGTTTGCTTACAGATTTGATACTCCATAAGAAGATATAATTAGAAAGTACAGAGGCTTATCTTTTTCTAAAGCAGAATGACATAATGATGAGAAAGAAACTGAAGCCAGAGAGATCTGGACTTGTATTTCAGCTGCTCTTTGCAGCTGTGTGTTCTTCGATAACTCAACTCAACTGTCTGAACTCTGATTTCATTATTTAAAAATACAGACCCTATCCTGTAAGGCTGATTTAAGTGTTTAGGGGTAATTTGCCTAATGGGCCACAATCTCTGATAAACTATAATTATATATATTGTTGTGACTGCTTCTAGTACAACTCTTGTACTGTTAGGAAAATATTTTATCATCTAATTACTATATTCCTATCGTCTCTACTTGTCTTATTGTGAAGATAGAAATAAAACTACTGTCATCACCAGCAACCACAAAGGCATTGCTGAATGTCTACTGTGTCTACTTGATGTTAAACAATAGGGCTGTAAGAAACATAAGATGAACACAGCTTTCCAACCTCTTTCTTCACATCTCTTTTCATTACTACTGAAAAGGAATCTGGTCAGGACCTTCTAGAATAAATTATGGCACTAGGATAAGGGGCCAAATCCCTTGAATCAATTAAAAACGATTTCTTCATTTCTCAGATGAGGAATTGAGACCTATAGAAATAAAGTGAAGTCATAAATAACTCTGATATATTTTTGAAAATATTTAACCCAGCTACTTTCATGTTGCACATACACATGGGCACATGGGCAGGTGCGTCTGCAGAATGCATTCCTGGAAGTAGAATAAGAAGGTCTGGGGAAATACATTGTTTAAAAATTTTGATGGAGAGTACAAAATTGCTCTCTCTTGGATTTTTCCCCTGTTTATCTGGCTGCTAATAATGCTTGGGAGTCTCTGCACATCAGCAGAACTGACATACAGTTAGTCATGTTTCATTACGATGGAATACACTGAAACTATTTTAAAGAATTGAGACAGTTTTATATAAAGTGAATGAATCTTAAGACATGTTAAGAAAATAGAGCAAAGTTTAGAATGAGTATATCATTCTGTCATTTTTTTTTAATTCTGGACCTTAGCTTAATTTCATTGTTTTAAATTGTGAAAAATACATAACATTGAAATCTACCATCTTAGCCATTGTGAAGTTTAAAGTTCAATAGTGTTGGGGCACTTGGGTGGCTAGGTTGGTTAGACGTCCAACTCTTGGTTTTGGCTCAGGTCATGATCTCATGTTCTATGAGTTTGAGCCCCACATCCGGCTCTGTGCTGGCCATGTGGAGCCTGCTTGAGATTCTCTTTCTCTTTCTCTGCCCCTCCTGCACTTGCACTGTCTCCGTCTCTCTCAAATAAAATAAAATAAAACTTAAAGTTCAATAGTGTTAAGTATATTTACATTGTGAAACAGATTTCCAGAACTTTTTCATCTTCCAAATTGGAAGCTCTGTCATATATATATCATATTATATCACATATATGATATGATATGTATAATATCATATAATATGTATGATATCATATATATGATATAATGATCTATCTTTATATAATGTATGCATAAATATATAAATATATGGTCAGGTACTTATATACATAATATATATAAATAATTTAGCCCCCACAGAAAATACTTTTAAAAATAGAGCAAAGTAACATCTTCATTCATTACTAAGAGAATACATATTATTATTCCTCCCAAGATATAATCATTCCTAGTAGTTCAATATGTATCCCAATGATTATTTTAAATAAACTTTTAAATGTATATTTACATATAAAAGTAGAACTATGTATTTAAAGATAATCTGCTCTTTTTGTTTTAACGATAGCACTCTTTTGGTGTTATCTTTGTGTCAGTAAATGGAATTCTACCTCATTCATTTTAACTGTCGATTAAATATATGATAATTCTTGATTATATGTAATGCTTTTACTACCGTCTTTTCTTTTAACTATTTTGGGTTCAATACACATATAAAAGAGTGAACATACTGGTCAACCTTTCTGGTAAACCCTCAGAATAGCCACTAAGCTGACTTTCAAGAACATAGACTCCTTTTGCCTCTCTTTGTACTTCAGGTGAATAGAAAAATACATGACATTTTGTGGTGTGTGTCTGTTTAATTTCATTCAGTATTATGTTTGCAGTCTTTATCCCTATTGCTGGATATACCGGTAGCTTTTCCATTCTCATTGCCACATATCACATTGTAAGAATAGAACACTATTTTTTATTCTTCTTTTGATGAGCATTTAGGGGCTTGAATTTGGGGCTCCTACAAATAGTGCTGTTATAGACAGTCTCATTCATACCTCTTGGTACACATACATACACATTTTGTCGGCTTTATGCCTGAGAGTTGAATTGTCTGTTCAGAGTATAAACAGATTTAGCAGATCCTGGCATACATTCTCCAGAGCACATGTACTAATTTGCAATCTGGTCAGTAGTATATACATAAACAATTTATTCGCATCACTGTCACATTTGGCATTTTTGATGATTAAAAAAAATTTTAGTATTTATTTTTGAGTGAGAGAGACAGAGCGTGAGCTGGGAAGGAGCAGAGGGAGAGGGAGACACAGAATCCAAAGCAGGCTCCAGGCTCTGAGCTGTCGGCCTAGAGCCCGCCGTTGCGCTCAAACCCACAAACAGTGAGATCATGACCTGAGCCAAGTTGGATGCCTAACGGGCTGAGCCAGCAGGCGCCCTGATTATTTTCATCATGGGCGCTTGGTGTGTATGTAGTGGTATCACACTGTGACAGACGTGTACATGCTGTTATATGTGCTGGCCATTTCTGGCGATACGATGGAGAACGTGAATGGTTGCCCTTAAGGAACTAGAACTTGAGGGTTAGCTTTATAGGGAAGATTACTTTCTATTGCATAATTTTTGGTATTATTTGAAAAGCTTACCATGTGCATGCATTACCTCCTTAAAGTCCTCTTTTATTTAATCTCATTTTTCATTTTTAAGGGAATACTTATATAAGTTTAGAGTCCTATAGCCTCTAGTCTGCACAGCAATTCAGTCTTGATCTCAGAGCCACCAGGAGTGGGACAATCACGTCCCTCATGGAAGTATAAAGCACTACCGTTTTTTGCACAGATTAGGAATACAGGAAACAGATCAAGAAATAATACTGGAACCCTGGAGGAATATGAAAAGTCACGTATCCAGGGCTTCTGATATGTCACTTCTGGTTCTTTACCGGATTATAGATACCGTAAGATTGTGCATGCATGCGTGCACACGTGCGCACACATACGCACACACACCCCATCTCCAGGGAGCCAGTCAAGAGTCATGAAAGTGAATGTTTGTCCCTGTCTTCTCCACCCTGGAGTATAGTTTCAAACTGACCAAAGTGAAAGTCAAGGGAAAAGCTATTACTCTGGAATATAGGGACTTGACCAGCAACCCACAGTTGTCAAGAGGTAGAGAATGCAAGGGCAAGGTATAGACTTAAGCCTAACGTGACAGTATTTTTATTTGTAATTACTTATGAATAGAATTACCCTAAATGACCCAATTGATTGATGACTAGGATTTTGAGAGAATTGTACTGTTAGGAAAACCCATGCTTGGAAATTAGCTACCTATGATGGCCCTGAGAACCTATAGGACCAAGGCTCACACCAGTCCTAAGTGCTGTTATGTTGCAGGGCCTTTAGCAGAGGGACTGCATGTCCCAGTGCCCTTGTGAGTGTGGCTGTGGAGATCACTGGACAAGGGAGCACCTCACAGTGGGCCAAAGCAGTTAATTTGTGCCCATAGCATAAAAGTCTGAGCTTGTGATTACTCCGTTCTGCTTTTCAAATAGGAATATTTATTGTGTTGTTTGTTTTTCCAAACATTGTCTATCGTGTAAGATGGGAATCGTTACATTTATAATTAGAATTTTTTTTGTAGTACTGTGAGGACTCATATCTGGATTTGATGAAGAGAAATCGTTTTACCCAGAGAGGCCAGCGTTAGGACAGGATGACTTAATGTATCTTTGGGTTGTGCCCTTTGGGGAGAGGACGAGTACAGTTTTATTATAAGTGAAATAATTATGTTAGCTGAAGTTACTCATCAAGTTGTATATATGTATGTCTACTGGGCAGCTAAGAAATGAAATACAAAGGACTAAGTTTAACACTCTTATTTCTCTGCATTTCATATATTAACAGTCAACTCCATCCTTAATTGAGGACCTTTTTGTGCAACCAGTGTCATGTCTGTTCCCTGACCTTCCTTTTCCTTTTCTTTCTAGCTAGAGATCATCTGACATCCGTCTGACTTGTACTTCCCAACACATTAACCACAGTCATTGGCCCATGATGGCAACAAAGCAAACTTTTTTGGGATTTAGCATGCAGATGCTAGAGTGAAAATAACACATTCCTTTGAGTTCACTTAGCTTTGCTAATAACAAGTCTAGAGCCTTGTGTGCTCATAATATTACCGCCTCCAGTCACATGGAGAGATTCTACCTATGACACAAGCACATGACCAACACAAAGGAAAAAGCAGAGCTGAGAAAAACTGGACAAAGAGTGACTCCCAAAGTCACCAATGCCTGTGTAGCCTCCACGTATGCCCTGAATTAGAACTTTTTACAATTCTATAGCAAAGTAAGAACTAATCAAATGGAGAAATCACGGGTAAGAGGCAAGATACCTAAGTGATGGAAACCTAACTCTGAATCAACCCGAATTGCACGCATTTGGTAATTTGTTATGGGTATTTAGAAAATCATAGTCATAATAGATCTGAAAATGCTTTATGTAAAGAAAAATGGTTTAGCTTGTCACACTCTAAAATTCATGCCTTCATTATTTAAAGATGAACATTTTTATAAGTAGGTATACAACTTTATATCATGTGTGATGTGTGGTTTTCTACCCAGTTTGTTTTTGCCCTATGAATCAAACACAGTTTAAGAGAATATAAATAACTGAATAATAAATATTTAAAATGCAGCAGAAATAATATGTTAAAAATATTATTACTTTTTTAAAGTTTAATTTAAACTTTAAACAAGAACAAGAGAGGCAGAGAGAGAGAGAGAAGGAGAGAGCGAAGCCCAGGCTGGCTCCGTGTTGTCATTGTTGAGCCCGACACAGAGCTCAAACTCACAAACTGTGAGATCATGACCTGAGCCAAAACCAAGAGTCAGATGCTTAACCAACTGAGCCACCCAGGTGGTCCTATTATATTTTATCAAAACAGGCATTTACAATAAAGTCATAAGTCTATTCTTTACTATGCATAATATGTGCTTATGATTGTTACAGGTAAAATAGAAATATGTTCTTCTTACCAGGTATTTAACACGACCTACTAACCTATGCAGAAAGATAAACACTCAGGAAGAAATAGAGATATGTTCTGCTATAAAGGCATAATTTTGTATTTTATTTAAGATTGAGTCTTAACTATGATATTAAAAACTGTGCTTAATGGTAGGAGCCTAAATTGAATTCTTACTGTGTTAAGCCAGTTTAGCAAGTCAATATAATTCAACACCTCGAATGTATCACATTTTTCAAATGATGCCTTGTGGAAATAGTTATCATGCTGCCTTAATAGTGGCTTGAAATATGAAACACTGTAAAAGTCCAATATCTTCAATACAGCACTTTTTCCATTTTCTCAGCTGAAATGACAAAATGAGTCTTTGCAATTCATATTATGAATGAGTTATAATCAAGCAGCATCCTGTGCTTAGTTAACAGATTGCACCCAGAACAAACAGGTGTGAGAGGAAACTGAATGTGATTCATTATTTACCTGGACTTCAAAAGACTGTGTTTTCACTCATGTGTTGGCAAAATAGAATGTTATATCATAAAGCTGAATCTTGTCACTACACTCTATTTTAAACTGCTTAGCTATATGATGACTCTCTGATACAGTAGCAGAAAGGAAAGAATATTCTTTTTCTCTCTCTCTCTCTCTCTGGATGGGAGGGAAGAAACTGCTTGCTTAAGCAGTGTAATTGGCAGATGTTAGGATGTTTTGCTTTTTTTTAGAAAAAACATTTATTTATTTTTGAGAGACAGAGAGCATGAGCCAGAGAGGGGCAGAGAGAGAAGACACAGAATCTGAAGCAGGCTCCAGGCTCTGAGCAAGCTGTCAGCATAGAACCCAATGTGGGGTTCGAACCCACGAACTGTAAGATCGTGACCTGAGCTGAAGTCAGACACTCAACCAACTGAGCCACCCAGGCGCCCCTAGTATGACTTGCTTTATGATAAATAACCATGAACTTCAAAAGTTGTAAGCTTACTAACTTATCTAATATGATGAAATTATTTTCAATACATTACACATATTTTCTATGCTTGACTCATGAACTACATGAGGTTATATACCTATTACCTCACTAAATTGTCCTTGATATTCTATATAATGTATGCTTTTTAAATGGATATTCTTTAAGAAATATGATAGTAATTTATTATCATCTTTCTAATGATGAGTAGTTAAATAATTGGCTGTTGATTGCTCAGACATGGTAAAAATGTATATTGACCAAATCTGGGCTTTGCAAAATTTTTTGAGTATACATAGTTTGTGCTTTCTGTATACTGAAGATAATGTGGGTTGAGGTATTATTCAATGACACAGTTAAAACTAGTGCTCTTCTATTTTACAACAGAGCAGCCAAATTAATGGGGTAAGATTGTATTTGGGGACTTTAGGCAAAATAAAATAAAGCTTTTTTTTTTGTCTTTTTACTCAGAAATTATACAAATTAATGATGCAAGCCTTCTTGGAATATTCTTGCATGTGAATCTAAAGAGATGATAGATAGCCCCTCTCCAAGATTTTAAAATAAAACTCTGCTTGGAAAGAGGTTAGATAAACTTTGGAGGACCCTTCAGGTTCTTGATTCAGTGATTCTCTGCTGTAAGCAAATAAGACAGTATGGATTTGAAGTGGATATGCTTTAGCCAAGTCTTTCTAGAAGCCAAGCGAGTCATCTGGTTTTAATGAGGCCCCTTGGAATGCAAGAATTTTAATGTTTTGCTTGAGGGCACTTTAGTTTTAATTACTTATATTTGACATGTGTTGAACAGCAACTAGCAAGCACTAGTAATTAGCCAAAGACAGCATTCGGTCAATGCTAGCCTTATTTAAGTTCAAGTTTAAAATGACAGCATCTTTCAGGTAGAATATGGGTAAAGAACTGTAATGAGAGGGCACGGGTATTTCCAGTGAAGTTTGAAAAAAGTCACAATAATCTAGGGTTAGCATGACCTTCTGTCCACTTTTTTGGTACAGAGTTAGTCTTTCCAAATATGTAAAAAAAAAAAAAAAGTTGAATCATGTAACTTAAATGAGAGGATTGTGAATATTTGATCATAACCAGATGTTTTAAATCTCCACTAACTGCAGACAAAAGGGCAGAAGATTAGATTGCATCAGTTAAGGACAGTTACTTCATTAAGATGGAGGAAATTAGTACCTAAACTTTTTCAAGTCTGAAGACCTGGTTTTTCATGTCAACATCAGTAGTGTAGTAGTAGTGATAGTGATAGTTTCAGTAACTTCTGATCAGGATAATGTATAACTTTCAAAAGATATTTTCAAATAAGTTTCTGATCTTAAAATTAGAAATCTACAACAGGTGAAAAATAACTATGAATATGAGAAATACTGTTTACTTTATCTACAAAAATACCCATAATGGATTTTAAGGTCCCTAGTTATTACTGTAAGAATTCTTTGAAGCCTCCTTTATCTCTGTGATGAGATTTAATTATGAGAACTAATCTGTTAAATTCCAATTTGCTGTTTAATCAAGAAATCTTCATCATGCAAACCTATTTTAAGAACACACTTGAAACTATATAAATATAAACAAATAATTGATAACTGAGAAACAATGAATATACATTTCAGCCTTGAAGAACACTGGCTTGAACCTCATAGGTCTACTTACACATGGATTTTGTTTTGTTTTTTTGTATAACAGAACAGTACCATAAATATATTTTGTCTTCTGTATGATTTTCTTAATAATACTTCCTTTTCTCATTCTTACTTTATTCTAAGTATTCAGCATATAATAAATACATAAAATATGTGATAGATGACTTCTTATATTATCACTAAAACTTTTCTAGGGGACAGTAGGCTGTTAGTAATTAAGTTTTGGGGGGAGTCAAAACTTACATGTAGATTTTGGACTATGAAGGGGGACTGGTGCTTCTAACCTCCTTATTGTTCAGGGATCAACTCTACTTCAAAATATGGGTGTATATCATAGAAAGTATTCTTTATCTGTTACGATAAGCCAGCATATGTACTGCTGGTCTATATTAGAAAAAATTTACTCTGTGAAGTCTCATGTAGAGACAGTTCTAAAGCTATATTTCTTAGACATGAAAATATTCTTTACACTTTTTATTTGATTAAATCCCTTTTTTAAAAAAAATTTAATTTGGGGTCCCTGGGTGGCTCAGTCAGCTAAGCGTCCAACTTTAGCTCAGGTCATGATCTCACGGTCTGTGGGTTCGAGCCCCGTGTCGGACTCTGTGCTGACAGCTCAGAGCCTGGAGCCTGCTTTGAATTCTGTGTCTCCTTCTCCCTCTGCCCCTCCTCCACTTGTACTCTGTCTCTCTCCCTCTCAAAAGTAAACAAACATAAAAAATTTTTTTAAATATTAATTTTACTTTGCTCCATTGTATGATGTTAATCAGAAAAGCTTAAATCAGGTAAACATGTTCTTAATAGATTGTTTGAATCTATTTACTTGTGCATATATTTATTTTATAATTAGGATTGTGTCTTAAGCATATATACTGTACCTCTTTCTAGTTTTACTCACAAACATAAGAAAAAGAGAATGACTGGAAATATCGTGTATATCTATCATTACTATTGTAATGTAATAAGTTGCTTATTGCACAGAGGTTATGTTCTGATAATAACATCTAAAATGGAAAGGAAAATAGTCAGGATAAGTACAATACCCATCTTCAAAGCCAAGAGGAACAGTATTTAAACTTCTTGTATTTTATGAATGCAAGTCAATCAGTATTCATTGCATTTCCACCTACAGCCAACACTATTCTAAGTTCTCATATGGGGCCACAAGATAGAAAATGAGAATGGTTGTTGAATTCACATAAAGTATATGCAGTGAGACTATGCTCTATGTCTGTTTCATCTACTTCCTCTAGCAAGGAACGTTTTGCTCTGCTATTTGGGCACTGCCATAGCCTTTAGAAATTTGATTGCATTAACATCACAAACTAGATCATATTTTGATACATCTCTATATTAAGAGGGGCTGCATGGTATATACTAATAATTTTCTTTTTTAGTCTAAGCAGATCAGTTTCTTAGAGCTGACTATGCAACTCCATTAGCAGCAGAATTAATAAATAGTAGATTTCCTGTTCACAGGTGTTGACCAACTGGGAAGACTAAATATTTAGAGCAGACTGATTCTTCTTTGGTCTTTTACGCAGTAAAGAGGCAACATCAATAATTTTGGATTATTGAATAATGAATAGGAGAATTCAATAAAATGCTTTAGTGTGTTCCTTAGGGTTTCTTGAGAATGCAGAAAATGAACAGAAAGAAAAAATAATCTCTGTTAATAGTACTTGTATAAATTTTATCAGCAAAATTATTTAAGTATCTATTTTCCTATCACCTTTAGCTCACAAATGACAGCTTCATCTTACTAATTATGAAAGCCAAAACTTTCATGTTACCTCTGACACCAGCTTTTCTCTAATATGTATGTCACATTCATCAGCAAATTCTGTCACCTAGAGACTTGAATTTGAACATAAAATCCACATATTCTCTCAATCTCTATACTTACTGTCTTGACAAGGTGTCACAATCTTTCACTTAAAGTATAGTAATACCCTCCTAATAAGTGACTAAAATGTGGAAAGTACCTATTTGGTCTGTAGGAAAATCACAGTATGGTGGTTGAGACAGAGAAAAAATTAAAGTGGTGTAAGACTATATATGTGTGTGTGTGTATATATATTTATAAATATGCATGTTTGTCAGATGTGCATGTATTTTAAATATACATAGCTTTACAAAATATAGAATAAAACAAAAAACACTCTAATACCATGAAAATAATACATACAATTGAAATATTCTAAAATATGTATATCCCTCACTGATCCTGAGTGCTTCCAGGATCTCTAGTGGTTCATTGTGTTCCTCCAAGTCCACAAAGTATGGTTATAAGAGCTTGGGACATCCCAGAGCTAGACTGGCTTAAATATCAATCTTGAATCCTACCTATGGTGGATCATATATACTGATTTTCACTGTGGAACAAAGTATATTATTTGATCTCACTAAGGTATAATCACCATTCCTATTGAAAGAATGCATAATGCCAAATAATTTTAGGTTTTTAATTTATAATACAAACTGAAGAAAATTGATGGAACTAAGAATTATTGGACTAATAATTATAGGGCTAATAATTGTAACCTAGGACAAAATGCATCAGATTTGTTACACATTCAAAGCTGGTAGATGGAATTTTCACCCAGTTGTTGTTGATTATTGTATCTATGCACTCTTCTCAGTCCAGGAATCCAGTAATGAATAACACAGAGTCTCCAAACTCAGAGTTCACACCTCACTTTCTATAACATGTGAAGAAATATGGTCCTTGCTATATATCTGTGTTCTTTTCTTTATTTGCAAGAATATAGATAACAACTGCCTTATTTGTCTTTCCTTAAAATGATATAAGGCATCATGTCTTATGTATAAATATAAAACAATAAATTATTAGACACAATTCACTTATGAAATTGTGTGCTACATTTTACAGTCTGTAATTTGTACCAAACATTTGTGTTTGTATTAGTGCCATTAAACATAGTGTTTGTTTCACTCAAGAAAGTTCAATAGAATTCTTGAGACATTTTATACTAAGCTAACTGTGGTTTTCCATAGGATTTCCCTTCATCTATACAATATTATTTAAAAATTGGTTTTTGTAAAATAAGCAAACTGGTGTTTATTGTAATGTATATATTATTAGTAAATTGCTGATTGCCATTTTATGTGTAACTTGCTAAGTAATGAGTTTATATTTACCAGTTAAATAACTACTTGGGTGACTTAAGTCATGTCTTCATCATCTTCTCCTTCTAGTTGGCAGTAGGTGTAGGCGTGTGTCTGGGCCACTCGCCCAACTGTACCAGTGGTTCCCTTTCATTTCCTTTTCCTGATTCAGCAGCCAGCATGAGTGACAGGATGGTCACCAATCTTCTAGACAAAAAATAGCTTGACAAGAGTTAGTGTTTCCACTGTTAGTCATATGGGAGTCCTCTCTGTGGTCAGTACCTGTATGGGAAAAGAATGAAAAGTGTGTTTTCACTGATAACATTCCTTCGAGTATATTTTGTTTCAAAGAAAAACAAACCGCAAAGATGATTCCAGTCAGACATCCAAATGTTTACTCTGAGCCACAGACCCGCTACCACAAACTGAGGTAAGGGATTCCCTAAGTAGGTGTCTTGGTTTTCTATCGACCCTAAAGGCTCTTAGATAGGGATTTAAGTGACCAAGTTTTATTTAGCTTGCTGACTTTTAAATTTCATTCAGTGACTTTTTTTTTTTTTACTACTCTGTGCAAAGCTCAGAGCTATGTTCTATAACACATAGAAAGTGGAATAAAGAAGACTTCCCCACAATGAGATAGTTTATGGTATATCACATGAGTGTAAGAAAATATGAAACCAGCTACATGAATAGAAGGTTATAATTATCATCTTAAAGGTGTGTTTGGGGGATTCAGAAGAAAAAGGGGTCACATGGTTTTGGAAATACCAAGAAGGCTTCATACAGATAGTAACAATGATTCTCCATTTGTGAAATTGTAGAATTTCAATGCTTAGGAAGAGGGTGACTTTTCAGCGAGAAGGAACATCATGAATACTTCAGGGAGGTAAATGATCCAGTTGAATTGGCCTGTTGGATGCAAGCAGTAAATTATTAGCATTAAAGGCTAAACAGTAAGTTGACTTTAATTCTGGGTGCTCATTTAAGCAGACTGTGTTTAATGTGGTAACCACCTTTTTTAGTGTATTTTATTATTATTATTTTTTAGTGTAATAACATCTAAGTTTTCTAATTTAGAAAAACTAATCTCAATTCTTCATTAGAATAACATTATGTCAGGAAAGACTACAGAAATGACATCAGTGGGGAGATAGCAGAGAAGGAAGGATACAGTATCAGGTAGATAAAATGGTACAAGAAAGCAAGAGTTGACCAAGATTAACCAATCAGTTAATATTATTAACCAATTATGAGAGGCATTTGATAGAATGTACTAATAATTTTTATTGTTTTGACTTTGTCCTAGTATAACCCAATTGTTTTTAACAGATTCAGGGATATGTGAATAGATTTGGCTTTTGCCCTATAGGACTTGAATTCCCAGTTATTTCTCAAGGTAGTTTATCTAGTAGACAGTTAAAAATAGGGAGCAGGAAGTCCAGGGAAAATTGGAAATCATTCAGTTGGAGGTAATTATGACAGTTGCTAAATGACAAAATTGAGAGTTTTATTTTCTTGACAATGCTGTAGTGTTACTCAGTGTGTGATATGATTAGCCTTGTGCTACATTTTCCAGTGACTTCATCTTAATTTTGCTTCACTCATGGGTTCTAGCTGAAAATGCTTGGGTGTGCCGTGGCTGGTAGAGATTGTCACATTGTCCATGACCACTAATTCTTTCCTTCTTTACTCAACCAATAGTAATAGATGTTTCATATGCAACTAGGTACTGATTACAGTCTCATATAACAGTGAATGAAATCAAGTTTTGGGAGCACCTGGGTGGCTCAGTCCATTAGGAATCTGACTCTTGATTTTGGCTCAATTCATGATCTCACAGTTCATGGGATCAAGCCCCATGTTGGGCTCTGTAATGACAGCCCGAAGCCTGTTTGGGACTCTCTTTCTCTTCTTTCTCTCCCCTCCCCTGCTTGTGCTGCTCTCTCTTTCCAAATAGATAAACAAACTTAAGAAAAAAGAAATCAAGTTCTTGCCCTCACAGAACTAAGCTCAGTTAGCAGAGTAGGAAGTCATTGCTAGTAAGTCTGGTTTTAGAATCATCAGTTCATAATTTCCATTACATTGATGAATTTGTGGTCAAGGCTCACTTAGAAATCTGTTAGCAAATAAATTTACTAAAAAATATCCAAGAAGCATTTAGCAAGTGAATATGAGAAAAAAAAGAATTATTTAGGAGTCTGTATTCATGAGAAATAAAATCATACTTTGGCAATAATTGCCCTTGTGTGAAAAGTCATCTTTTTCACTTTGGCATAAAAAACAATTTGGACTGTGTTACTTGTTTATAATAAAAGGGAAGTTTTATACTATTTAAATCATATTTCTGATTCTTGAACTTAAAAGCTACTGTCTAAATTTGTTTTAAAATGTCACATTAGATTTATTTCAATTGGAATGTGGAGGCTGACTTTCATGTTGCCAGGTATTTATTCGTACTTGTTTTTTCTTTCTTTTCTTTGGTTTGCTTTGCTTTGCTTTTATTCTTCCTTTTTTTAAAAGATTTTAAATGAATTAGAAGACTGAGATTCTATATATGCATAGAATATAAATATATGTATAAAGAGTTGTCTTGTCATTATGGCCCCAATGATAGATACCCTTAATGTTTCATTGAATTCATCACAGTCTTGGTGGACAATAATAATTGGATGAGCTATAGAAATAGGCACTTCTTAACCGCTTAATTACATTTCACCAATTAAGACTAGTTCTATCAAATTTTGTTACCTGCAGTGCTGACACCTTGTTATCATTTAGCCATGTTGCAAGTTTCCAGGTATGGGGTATGCTTTCTGCAGTTTTAAGACTCTAAACCTCTATTGTTAAAAATTGAGCTTTTGAAAACCTTTCCTTAATCCAAAAAATCCATTTCAACTTAAATAATGTATACTAACGTACATTACTTGTTGATGTTAATATTTAATTTCCTCTCTATTATAGTTAAGAAAAAGAAAAAAATAATAACAATATTAGTATTAATAAAGTATTGTTTTAGTATGCCACTTCTACATGGAAAATAATAGATTAGGCAATATGACATGATATTACATTTTTGTTTTCTACTTGGTCACTTTTGCCTTTCTGAATTATCTATGATTATGTACCAATAAGAAAACCTTTGGAATTTTAAAACATTAAGGACACTACTAACAGCATTAAGAAAGACAAAAGATATGTAGCTCTTGAGATTGCATTACTTTTAAGGCTTATTTGGAGGATGAGGGTTTACTAGTACCTCTCTATGTCCCCTGTAATCTTCACAGATGAGATTGTTTAGAAACCAAAACTTTCTTGGTGAGAGTTTTATAAGATATAGTGCCTGAACAAGGACTTCTGAGGGATCACATCACAGATATTGAAATAGCAGAAAAAAACTTCCATTAAGTTGGAATATTTGGAGCAATTCAAAATAAATGCAGAGCATCATTTCTCTATAAATTTCTTGAGTATAATCTATAATTAAGTATCTGCAAGTATTTTGTGTATACATAACATTATATTATTTTATGTTCTAACTAGTTCCTTTTGCAAAGATCAAAGTTTTTGAAAATATAATGGTTTCTTTTTACTGGACTTACTTTTATCCTCCTCTTTTTCTACTTTTTCCATTGGGGATACACTCTCCAAAGTTGTTTAAAAAGAAAAGAAAACACCTTTAGATCTTTGGGTTTCCTTACTCCGCCAAGGAAAACACTGAATATGAACATCAAATGCTCCAGTAACATTTCTATGATTTGTCATTAAACTATTTTCCTTCCTTTGAATTTTCTTTTAAATGGTATGTACGTCTATAAAAGACCATGGTACCCCAAAAGTCAACAATTTGCTTTAAATTTTTATTATTTCAGTTCTATTTTTTAAATTTGAAATTGAACTTTGATGGTTACTCTATCTATATAATATTAGTGTTCATGTGTTCCAAAACTTATAAAGGAAATAGTAATAAAGTTTTTGATAGAAACTTTATCTACAAAAGTATGTACAAGGGGATAAACATATAACAAAAACCACTCATAATTTATTAAAACAACTTTCTTTGAAATTGATATTTTATATCATTTTAATAAGGTATTACATTAAAAATATTGTCTGTACCCTCTATTTTAAAATATATGAGTTCACAAATTGTTATGTATAAAACCAAAGGAATATAATCTTCCAGAAACTAAACATATTTTATTTTTAACTGACAATAATTAAGGATTTTAATTAGAAATCTTTATTTAGCTGGAATATTTGGCATCTTACGTGCTAAATCCATTGGTAGGTTTGAAGAAAAAAAGGTAAATTAGGTAATTTTTTTTGATGTAGAAATATCCATTCAAGCTTGAGGGGGGGGGGAAACATTATATTATTTCAAGAAATAAATTGCTATTTTTCCCTGAACAAATGTTCATGGACACTAAAATGTTTATGGACTTAATAAGTACTTTTCTATTCTTTGTTATTTAATTTTATTTATATAATTTTACTAGGACTATCAAATTGAGTTAATTCTTTATATGTAAAATAAATACTTATTATATTTAAATGTTGTATTCTAAATCTTGTATCAGATGCATTATGCAGCACTTCAACATTTAGCAGTAATGGGAAGGAAATTCATCTCCAGGGCCTAGATAGCAACTAAGTTAAAAATAGTGTCATTTAAAATGCCTAGAATAAGGCAAATGAAAGACTGCGCGATTCGTGTTTTATTTTCTTCTTTCAGTGTGTATGCACTCGTCACATTATGGTAGGTAAAGCTAGAGTTCACTTATCCAACTTTTTATTAGTATGTTATATATTATAAAGATTGAAATTATGATCGTTAGAGATATTCACAAAAGTAAACATCTATGTAGATATAGATAGATATAGATATCTCAATGTAATAACATATTTTGAGATGTGTTCTAACAGAAGATTTTGTTAACCCACATACCAAACTGTCTTTACAAAATGATTGGCAGAAAGCTATTATGATAAAATCCATGCCCCCTCCCTCCTCCAGATTTCAGATTTTAATCAAAGCCATTATATGTCTCAGATGTGGCTGAGGCAAATTAAGGCTGAAAAGAAGTATGTGCTCAGCAAGGGTAGAGGATGGTTTTCTTTGATGGAAACATGGATTGGTAATCGTACATCAAATTCTGTGACTCTTCTTTGATAAATGAATAGCAAACTAAAAATTATATAATGTGTGCTCTGTACTTACCTTTAGAAGGTATATTTTAGTATAACTAGAGTATCAAAGAGTAAATGTTTAATTTAAATATCATCGTGAAAAAACAATTGTCCACCTTCTTCAGGTATTAAAAAGACTCTAAAGAGTTAACTGTGTGGTCTTTTCTTTTGGTGATTTCTTTTTTCACCTAATGAACACAAACTTGTCATTATTTTGCCTTTTTATTGCCATTAAATACTTGAAGAGTAAAGACATTTTTTTCTTTACTTCTCGTAGTTCTTTAGCAACAGTGTGCCCAAGCCACACATACTTTTTGGCGTACTGATCATGTTAGGATATGGCATAAATTATCTCAGATTTTGTATTTTTCAATTCTAAAATGTCCATTGGTTCTTTTTAATTGTTTTCATTTCTCTTTTGAGATTTCTTTTTATTTTTAATTACAAGCGCATTTTCCTTTGTGTCCACGGACAAAATTACAACAGCTGCTTTATAATTCTTGTCTACTAATTTCAACATCTGGATCATCTCAGATCGGTTGCAACTTCTCTTGAATCCAGGTCAAATGTTTTTACTGTGTCCTGGGCATTGTGAAGGAGAATATTGTAGAGATTCCACTTGGTGTTATAGTCTTAAAAAGATGATTGGTTTTTGTTTGTGTTAGTACTCACTTAACTAGACCGAATTCAAACTCACAAATACCTTTCCTTGGTGGGAAGTCTTGGAAATATAAAAGTTTCATTCTTTTAGCCTTGCCTGGGCTATGTAGTGTCTGCCACATACATGCTTTATTGAGGTGCTAGCCAGAGATTGAGAGCTCATGTGCAGAATTTGAGACTTTTTAAATATGGATCTCGCCTTTCTTGTATTTCCTTTCCTTTCCACTTGTTGTGATACCCCCAAACACATTCCTATGGTTCTTCAAGGCTGTAAGTTTTAATCTGAGTTCTTGCCACTTCACAGACCAGAGTCTGGGGCCTACTTTAAGGTAAAAGCCCCCTGCCCCCCTCCCCAAATGGGAAACTCATCCAGTGACATTTCCATTTTCCAAATGATGACTCCTCAGTATTTTCTGCCTGGTTCTTGGCTATTCTCCAGTGCTTCCAGAAAATTGCTCATTGGATTTATTTATCCCACAATGATTATAATTGTTGTCTGTGGGAGGAAAGTTCTGATAGGAGCCACTCTGTCACTGCTGGAAGTAGAATATCCTCCAAATATTTTCATATCCAATTCTCTAAGAAATTTATCTCTAGCAGAGAAGAGTTATTTCATTAATTTTCATGACACATATGTATCTCTTTTAAGAATGGTACTCTTCAGGGTTCCTGGTGGCTCAATGGTTGAGCATCCAGCTCTTGATTGCAGCTCAGATCATGATCTCACAGTCATGAGATTGAGCCTCATGTTGGGCTCCATGCTGGCCATGGAGCTACCTTAAGATTCTCTCTCTCCCTCACCTTCTGCCCCTCCCTCACTGGTTCTCCCCCCCTCCCCAAATTGAAAATAATGATACTGTTCAAAATATCTTTAACCTACTGCACAGTACTATGAAGAGGAGATATGTTTTGTTCATCATAATTACTGTTAAAAATATTGGCATCCTCCAACAATATGCAATTACTATTTATATTTGGTGAATTTCATGCAATCACCTCCACGTAAAAGAGTGCAGATAAGGGGCACCTGGGTGGTTCAGTCAGTTAGGCATCTGACTCTTGGTTTTGGCTCAAGTCATGAACTCATGGTTTGTGGGCTCTGTGCTGACAGTGCAGAGCCTGCTTGGGATTCCGTCTCTACTCTCTCTCTGCACCTCCTCCCACACTCTCTCTCTCAAAATAAATAAACATTAAAAAAATTAAATACAGTGAAGACATGACCATTTTAGCACTAAAATCTAAAATACACATATAAAAATATGTATTCTAACATATATTTAAAGTCACTTTGAAGATTATGTTTTTACATCGTAAAATAAAAATGGGTCTTTTATTTTAGTATTCCATGTTGTTTTATAAAAATGGCAGCATTTTTGGATATCTTTGTGGCACATACAATAATGACAACTATAGTTGATGATGTCTTTGATTTTAGGAAATAATTTTAATCATTTTCCATATATTCTTCTAATATATTATTATTAGAATATTGAGAGAATTGAGAGAATTACAAAGTGTTGTAGAAAACATTCCCTTTTAGACTTAAAAACACGTACTTTAATAATGATGTACCAAAGTTCGTATGTACTTCCTTCATTCACCTTACTGTAACTTTTTAAAATGCCACATAACCAAAAAAATGCAGATAAAAATGTTAATTTTTTTTCTATTTGCTATCATGAATGTATCCTTTTGTGTGGTATAGAAACAGAGAACCATCCACATTAAGTAATAAAATAGTATCTACTAAAATGACAGAAACTAACACTTTGCTATAAATGTAATACATTGGGGGGAAAACCCAAGAAAAAGATCATTTTCATGTGAGTTCTAAAGTAAGACACAGATACCCCATTTTTTCCTGATATAGGAATTTTCAGCTGTAAAAATTAATGACAAAGAAAAAGCTTTAAAGAATAGATAAAAGGAATGTGTTTTTGAAACTAGGCATTTTGCCAATTGTGATTACTGTCTAATTCCACAAATATCTTTTAAAGCCAAGCCTGCCCAATGAACTTGACAAAATTACCAGAATTATGAAATCTTCTATAGAGCCAACCATCCTGGGACCCCTGGAGACGCTCTCATCTTAAGTCTTGTATTGTGGCCAAACACAATTAAAACATTGTCTGTTCAGATTTTCTTCCCTTGGTCTTCTCACAATTTTACATTAGAAGGACATTAGTGATGGACGCTACAGATCCGAAGCAGTTAACTTAGTTATTTACATTTCCCAGCTCTGCGCGGGAGGGAGAGGTTGAACTATTGACATACTTTTGGAAGAATAGATGAGTCTACAAAACAAGGCATTAGGAAAGGAAAGAAATGTATGAGATTAAAGATTAACATGAACTAAAGAAGTTTATAGATAGGTCACTGTGTCAATAAAAATTAGAGCTGTATATCAAGGAATTATCTGCCATGCAAAGTAATTGTTTAAATTCTAGCATGTGGTACATGTTTCAGCAGACTATTTCCTCTCAAAAGAAATAATTTGAATCATTTTGTACTTGTAGACTTTTTTTTTAATTTAAGATGGATACACACCTAGGTATTTTACAACATTTGATATGCCTTGTTTTTTCACAATAAAGTTATGCTTTTTTGAGAAAAAATAGTTTTTGGGCACCTGGTGGCTCATTCCATTGAGCGTCAGACTCTTGCTTTCAGCTCAGGTCATGATCCAAGAGGCAAGGGATCGAGCCCTGCTTAGGGCTCTGCGGGGAGTGTAGAGCCTGCTTTGGATTTTCTCTCTCTCTCTCTCCCTCTGCACCTCTCTTCTGCTTGTACACACATACTCTCTCTCTCGCTAAAATAAAAAAAAAATTATTGTTAATACATTTAGATAAATTCCTCCTTATTTTGATGTACATGTTTTTTTCTGGTAAAGATTTCTCTCACATTATGTTGTATGTTCCTATAGACAAGGCACTGTGATGTGTCCTTCACTGTAAGACCTGGACTATGCGTTCAAAACGGAGTTAGCTATATCTGGAAGCCCTCAGGTATGCTAGATTCTTTTAGCATTAGTCCTAATCAGGGAATATTGAAGGAGTCTTAGCCCAACAACTAAACAGTAGATGAAGCAGATGACCACACAACAGATATCTCAAGCTGGCATGATTTCAGCTTTACGAACTGATTTCCAGCATTGTTTCCTGTTTGTCATTTCTCAAAATTTTCCTGGTGGAAATTTTTTTTTTTTTTTTGCCTTGATCTTTCCATCCTTTTTACTGGGCTTAAACTTGCCATCACAAGGTCCTTTCATTCAGTCAACAAATGTTTACTCACTATGTTTTATGGGCCACACACACTGTTCTAAGTGCTTCCTATACATGATGAAGCAAAAACTGATTGCTTCTCTTATACAGTTTACATTCAAGCAGAAGGTGGAGAGGAAGACCTTTAACAGTAAACAGAAAGAAAAAAAAAGAGCCAGAGTAAGGGATATCTGGAGTAAAGAATACTGGGAGGGTTGTGCCTTGCATTTTAAAGAAGGAGGATCATTGACATAACTGTTGTCTGAGCAAGGAAAGGAAGTAAGCTTGGAGATTGTTCTACATGGAGGGAGCATCAGTATGGGAACATTCATCCACATTTGTAGAGTGAGGAGGCCAGGAGCTGGAGCCATCTGAATGTGGGAGGGAGACATGTGAGATGAGGTCAGAAAGGTAGGAGAGGGGTGAGTCCAAGCAAGGTGTCGGCCCTGACAAAGATTTGTTTTCATTCTGTGGGAAAACGGGAGCCAAGGCAGGGTTCTATTCAAATATTCCAAGTATGTACTAGTCCCTATCTTTATTTCTCTTATTAATAACAGAAGTGTGTTGAAATATTTTGTTCTAATAGTAGATTTGTCTGTTTTCCCTGTAGTCTTACAAATTTTGCTTTAAATATTTTATTGGGTGAATACAAGTTAAGAACTGTCATATATCTCTGGTGAATTCAACATTTAAAAAATTACTATATAGGGTTATTTCTAATAAAGCCGTTTTAGTATTATAAAATCTAAAATCTTTTGTCTGAGAGTGATATATAGCTACTACAGTTTCTTTGGGCTACTATTTTTTGGAGTTTTTTTTCTTTTTCTACTTTATCGTTTCTAACTTTTCCTAAGTATTCATGGTTGTATCTCTGAGAAGAAACAGAGAGCTGAGTGTTTATTTTTCTTAATTTTCTTTATTCCTTTTACAATCTAATCTGATAAACCGTCTCTACAGAGACACTTTTTTCACATTTCAGTTATTGTGACTTTTAGATCTTCCGTATTTTTATGCTCTTTCATTATTTTTTTAAAATTTTACGAATTGATTAATTTTTTGTTATTAGCTTTAAGCTTTATTCATTTCTTATTCTGAGTTGAGAATTACAAACATATTTTCAGTGTTTAAAGCTCATTTTTTAGTATTTAGTATCCTTATTAATTAATGAATAGTAAATGAACAGCTTAGTCCCCACTGTAAATACCAGGAAAAAATATTTTCAAGTTTAGCTAACATACATTGGACCTTAGGGAAATCATACTTTGATCCCTTTACTGTTAGTACTGTCTAGTGCTCTAGTTTTGTCCTTTTGTTATGGAGAAGCCTGATATATCCGTGGAAGGAACCTCCTGAGGCCAAGTTCCAAGTCCTTGAGGGCAGAATGTGAGAGACAAGAGCTGGGGGCAAGGATGGTGATAAACAGGTTATACCTTAGAAGCCCTAGGACACAACAACCTGATCTTGTGGCTTCCAAGACCCTGGAGCTAAAAGACCAAGAGCCATAGGTCCAGAGCTCACCTCTTCCCCCTCAGCCGCAGGGTAACTAACCTCTAGACTCATTATAATGCCTTTGCATTGTACTTACAGCCACCAGCTCCTCCAAGGAGAAAGGCTGCCATGACAGTCTGGTACAAACCTAGCAGGGTCAAAAATTTCCCCTCCCAAACTGTGGGTGGAGTCCCCCAAATGACAAAAAGTAGACTCCCTTAGAGAACACCCTGTCCAAGAGGCAAGACCCTGCTTACACAAAAGGAAAGGACCCTTGTAGCCTTAGGGCATTTGCTACCCCTGGGCCTGCCTCCTCTCCCATCCTGCTGAGTCCAGCTCCAGCAGGTCCAGGGTTCCCTGAAGGATGGACGGTGTTGGCACGAGAGAGATGAGAGAGCCTTGAGTTTGTATCTGATCACCAGGCAGGCACGTCTGCACTGACCGGAGAGTCAGCTTTATTTATTGAAAAAATGTATGGGGTATGAAACAGAAGTGGCATTTGCCTTAGACAATGATTTCTGATAACAAATTCTTTGGTATGTAAAAATTTCCCAGAACATAGATTGGTAGAAGACTCATGCATAATCTTTTTCAATAGTGATTGATTGTAGGTGATTTAGATGCTTATCATATGGGGAAGGAAGATATCTTCAGCATTCAAATACAAAGCAATGTTTTTACCATAGCAAAAGCAAAAGTTAGTTCTTTGTGAGCAGGGTTCAATAGCCTGTTTTCTTGAGGGGAAGTAAAAAAGGTTTCTCAGGAAATGTAATATTTGCTCCCATAAACACAAAAGAAGAAATTCCTATAATAAGTTCCTTCACAAGGTGCAATCAGCATATTTTTAGGATAAGGGGGCAAGTCACTCCTGATACCAGTCAACAAGGTGCCTTGGGGGTCAGTGCTCAAGCAAAAATAATTGAATGGGGGGCAGACATTGGTCGCCATCTGACAGTGGGAGGCCTTGCAAAACCCGCCTTAACCTCACAAGGAATTTTCTCGACTTAGTGAGTTCAGAAAATGGCTTCCAACACCATCCTGAGAGTGTAATGTCCTTAATAAACTTTATGCTCTCTACTTGCCTTCTGGCTGTCTTTATTCCAGCACAGATCCTCACGTAAATTGTTCAGTGGGGAATCTAAGAACTCCATCTGCACAACTCAGACTCCTCCATCCAGAACACTTTTTACAAAAGTGAATCCAAACTAAAACATTAATAAATGTTATTCATGTTTTACAATGACATAATTTTATACAGACAGTATTTCTAGGATCTGTTTACTTGTTTAACAATTTCTTTGCTCATTGTTTAATTTTACATTGCTTACTTTCTTTGTGGTGACGTTATTTTTCTTCTTCCTACACCATATCTTTTGGAAATTTCTTTTACGACAGACTGTTAATGGTAAACTTTTCCCTTTTAACTAGATTTCTCCCTCATTCTTGTTAGTTGGGCTGCACATATAATTCCAGGTTGATAGTTATCTTTATTTTTCTGAAGCTTTTGAAGGTATCATTTCACTTGTTTCACTTCCATTTTTGTGTTGAGAAGTAGCTGTTAAGCACACTGTGTCCATGGATGTCTTTTTATTTCTACTCTTTGATATATGTTATACTTTGATATGTACATTTGTGGAGCTTTTTATCTGCCCTTGGAAATTTCAGTCTTTTTACCCCCTCAAATGGTGCTCTACTTTCTTTTTGCTCTATTCTCTTCTTGTGTAGACATATGTTGGAAATGCTCCGTGTGTCCTCTCCATAACTCTTACCTTTCTTCACCTATTTTACTTTTCTCTCTGCAACTTTTAGAGTTAGATATTAACATCTATGCTATAGTTCAGATATGTTGTTTTCATTGGATTTGTTTTGTCATTCTACTGAACTTTAAATTTTAAAAATGTGGTTTTTTCCCTAGAAGCTAGATTTGGTGTTTTTTTTTTTTTTTAATCTTCCCCCCTCCCTCCCCCACCCCAGTCTATTTTAATAGTATCTCATTGTTTTTTTATTTTAATGTATATTTAATTTCTTTAAACACATCACATATATTGTATTTCTTTAAACGTAAAGAAGTGTTCAAATTTAGCTAATGTATGTTGCAGCTTACTCGAGTCTTAAAGTCCAGATATTTTGCAGATACTAGTACTTGTCTTCAAGCTAGCTAACCTTTTGTTTCTGTTCATTGCTTAGTATTCCCTGCTTAGGTTTTAGTTCATAATATACTCATGATAAGTTGTGTCTGTTGGTGTTGTGTGTATGTATTTTTTCCTTGTAATTATTGGAAAGTTATTTTAGCCTTTACCTGGTTTATAGATAGACGTAACATTTTAGTATAGGAAGAAGAGAAGATTTACTTGCATCGTTTTGACATTATGTATCACTGCCTCTAACAAATTGACCAGATGTTAATCTAAATCCACCAAAATTACCATGTTATTAAAAACAATAGGCATTTAAATTATTTTTAAAAATCCAACTTGGGTGGTTTTGTTAGTTAATTAAATTTGTCTCTAAAATTATTCAGAACAAATGATACTTATTTTGAGTTATGTAATTTTCCAGGATAATGTGGGAAAATTAACAATTCTTTGTTCCTATTTTTTTAGATCTATTTCATTGTGGTAATTCCCAGGTTGAGACAGCAAAGTTAGATAATGTTTTAAAAGAACAGCTTTAATACATATTGTCAGATGATATTTTTCTTATAACATATATTAAATTTCTATTGTATCCATGTTTTGAATATAATATGTAGCCTAAAGTTTTCAGTCTTTCAACTTTTTCTCACAATATTCATCTTTTTGTTTCATTTTAGCTTCTAGGATGAAGTGGTCTATTCATTTTTGAACCAGCTATTTTGACCCTCTTTTTTGGGTATATACATGTTTAGATTTGTTTTGTCTTCTTGGAGAATTGTCTACTTTATCATTATGCAATGCTGCTCATTATGCCTGATTATCTTTCTCATTCTGAATTATATTTTGTCTGAAATTAGTATAGATATTCTAGCTTCCTTTTATTTGCGTCAGCATGATGTACCTTTCCGCATCTTAGCTTTTTTTAAATTTTTATTTAAAAAAAATTTCTTAGTTTAATTATTTATTTTGAGAGAGAGAGAGGGAGAGAACAGGGGAAGGGCAGAGAGGGAGGGAGAGAGAGAATCTTAGGGAGGCTCCTGGGTGTCATCACAGAGCCTAAGGAGGAGGGCTCGAACCCATGAACCCTGAAATCATGACCTGAGCCAAAATCAAGAGAGTCAGATGCTTAACTGAGCCACCCAGGTGCCCTTCCCCTCTTATCTTTTAATCTATCTTTGTCTTTATATTTAAAATTCATTTCTTGTAGACAATAGGGTTGGTTGGGTCCTGTTTTTCTTTTTATGTTTTTATTATTTTAGAGAGAAAGCATAAGTTGGGGAGAGGGGGAGAGGGAGAGAGGGGCAGAGGGCGGGAGGGAGGGAGAGAGAAAGAGAATATCTCATGCAGGCTCCATGTTCTGTGTGGAGCTCAATGTGGGGCTCCATCTAAGGACTGTGTGATCATGACCAGATATGAAATCAAGAGCCTCTTGCTTAACTTACCAAGCCATGTAGGTGCCCCAGGTCCTGTTTTTTTTTTTTTTTAAACTGACAATCTTTATGTTTTAATTGGTGTTATTTTGATCATTCACATTTAAACTAATTACTGATATAGTTGTATTAATATGTACCATGTTTGTAACTGTTTTATTTCATTTTCCTGTTTTTTCCCTTCTCTTTCTGCCTTATCTAGTTTTATTTGAGCATTTTATATGATTTCCTTTTATCTTCCCTCTTAGTATTTCAGTTCTTGAAATTATTTTCAAGAAGTTGCTCCAGAGTTTACCATATACATTTTACATGGATCTGTGTTCAGCTTCACATAGCATTATACCATGTCATATGCAGTACATATACCATAAAAAAAGGGGATTCTTAATTCCTTCCTTTCATCTCCTGTGACACTGAGGTCATTCATTTCACATATGTGTATGCTCTAACCACCCAGTACATATATTGCTAGTATTGCCTTGAACAGTTAGTTATTTTTAGATCAGTTAAAAATAGTATGATTTTTAAAAATATATTTTATCTTCATTTATTTCTTCTCCAGTGTTCTCTTCTTATGCATAAATCCAAGTTTCTAACCTATATTGATTTTCTTCTGCTTGAAGGATTTATTTTAGCATTGCTTGGAGATGCAGGTCTCCTAGAAATGAATTCTTTCGGTTTTAATTTCTTTATTTCTCTTTCAATCTTGAAGGATCATTTATCTGACTATAGAATTCTAGGGAAAGTTCTCTCAAAACTTTAAATATTTTACTTCACTTTCTTCTTGATTGAATGGTTTCTGATAAGATTCCAATGTAATTTATATCATAGTTCCTCTATAAATAAAATATTTTGAGTCCTCTTACTTCCTTCAATATTTCCTATTTGTGATTGCTTTCATCATTTTAAATAAAACATGGAAAGGTTGTGAAGTTTTTTGTTTCTTTGTCTGTTTTTATCCTGCTTCATGCTCTCCAAGCTGGTTTGTGGAGTTGTGGCTTGGTATTTGTTATAATTTTGTAAAATTTTTGGCCTTTATTTCTTTTTAATATTTCTTTTGCTCTGCTCTCTTTTTCTTCTCCTTCTGGTAGTCCAAATATGTACATATTATACCTTTTGAAAATTTCCCACCAATCTCCAATGTTCTATTCTGGGTTATTATTATTTTTTCATCCATTTTACCCTTGTGTTTCAGTTTGGAAAGTTTCTGTTGACTTTTCTTCAAGTTCATTGAACTCTGCTGTGCCACATTTACTGATGAGCCCATCAAAAGCATTCTTCATTTCCGTTCTTGCATTTTTTTTTTATTTCTGAAGGTTCCTTTTGATTCTTTTATAGTTTCCATCTCTCTGCTTACATGACTGATATGTACTTTCATTATATGTATTCATTCCATTAGAATTCACAATATATTAATTATAGTTAGTTTAAATTCCTGTCTGATAAATTCAACATCTGTGTCACATTTGAGTCTGGTTCTGGTGATTTCTCTTTCTCTTCAGACTATATTTTTTCTTGGCTTGTGACATGCTTTGTTTATGTTTGTTGAAAGCCAGATATGATTTTTCAGGTAATAGGAATTGAAGTAAACAGGCTTGTAATGTGATGATTTATGCCATGGTTATAAAGTCAAACAATTTAATCTGACTAGAAGCTGGGCTATTTTTAACATTTCCTATAGCTGTATGTACCATAGGCTTCAAATTCTCTGAGTGCCTTTATTTTTGTCTTCTCGTTTGACCTCAGGCTTCCCTAAGTACTCTTCCTCATTCAGAATCAGTGTCTTATAGCTCTTCACTTGCAATCTGCTATTATTATACTGGGGTTGTGGTAGTAATATGTGGGAGAAGGTGCATGTTCTATAATATTATGGTTAAACTTCAGTCTCTTAAGGCCTTTATCTGAAGACT
This sequence comes from Cryptoprocta ferox, assembly GCA_028646485.1. NCBI lineage: Eukaryota > Metazoa > Chordata > Mammalia > Carnivora > Eupleridae > Cryptoprocta > Cryptoprocta ferox. The sequence goes on along the minus strand of CM053559.1, from coordinate 29,673,364 downwards.
GTGACAGAATTTTTCTTCCTTGGTCTCCATCTCTATCCTGATGCAAGTTGGAGTTGATTTCCAGTACTACAACCTTTTCATTTTTCAGAATAATCAGTATTCAATGGTCCTGTTATGAATTCTCTGCAGTGGGCCCTTTGTATCACTACAAAGACTTTCTGAAAAATGCCTGTAGAATATTGGTTCTATCCAGATCAGAACTTGATATTAATCTACTCCTTCTTCTGGTATTTCATCAAAGATTTGGTGAAAATGTTCAAGCTTTAGAGACAAATCCCTTCATGTGTTTGACATTCAAAACTCAATTAATGTAGTCCATTATATCAAGAGGCTAAAAAAGAAATCACATGACAATATTAATAGATACAGAAGGAGCATTTGACAAAATCCAACACATATTCATGATAAAAGCTGTCAGTAAAGTAGTAATAGAGAGAAACTTTCAACTAGATAAAGACTATGTGCAAAATACCTGAAGCTAATATTATACTTAATGGTGAGAAACTAAGTTCAGATACTAAATTCAGATATAAGGCAAGGATCTCCCCTTTTGCCATCCTTTTCAACATCATACTGAAAGTTGTCACTAAAAAATAAAGCAATAGAAGAAAATAAAAAAGTATATAGTGTGGGGGAAGAAAACATAAAATTGTTTACATATGACATGATTGTCTTTCCAGAAAATCCAAAAGAATCAGCAAAAAACTTCCTGGAATTAACATGTTATAGCAAGGTTGCAGAATACAAGGTTAATACACAAAAGTCACTTGTTTTCCTATACATGAACAATGAACACGTGGAAATTAAGATGAAAAGCACAGTACCATTTGCATTGGCATCAAAAATGTAATATTTAAGTATAGATCTAACATATGTAAGATTTACATTAGAAATACTATGAAACTCTGATGACCAAAATCAAAGAAGAAACAAATGGAGAGATGTTCCATGTTCTAGGATAGGATGACTCCATATTGTCAAAATTTCAGTTCTCACCAACTTGATCTACAGGTTAAATGCCATCCTAATCTAAAACCCAAGTTATTTTATTGATGTCAACAAACTAATTCTAACTTTATGGGGAGAGGCAAAAGGCCTAATAAAACCAACATAATATTGAAAAGAGGAACCAACTTCGAGGACTGACACTGCTTGACTACAAGACTTATTGTAAAGCTACAGTATTAAAGACAGTGTGGTTTTGCTAAGAGAATAGACAAGTTGTCAAATGGAACACAATAGAGAGTACAGAACTAGACTGCCAGAGATACAGACCATTGATCTTTGACAAAGGAGGAAGGGCAATACAATGGAGTAAAGAGAATCTTTTCAACAAATTGTGCTAGAAAAACTAAATATCCAAATGTTAAAAAAAATGAATCTAGACACAGAGCTTACATGCTTCACAAAAAAATGTACTTTTTTGTGATTATATGTTAAAACTAAAGTACAAAGCCAGAAAATCCTAAAAAAATAATATAGGATAAAATCTATGGTGATGCCTTTTTAGATACAACACCAAAGATATGATCTTTGAAGAAAATAATTGATAAGATGAACTTTATTAAAATAAAACAAAAAACAAAAAAACGTCTGCTCTGTGAAAGACAATATGAAGAGAATTAGAAGACAAGTTACAGGGTTGCCTGGGTGTCTCAGTCAGTTAAATGTCCAACTTTTGATTTCAGCTCAGGTCATGATCTCACATTGGTGGGTTTGAGCCCCATATTGGCCTCTGTGCTGACAGTGCAGACCCTGCTTGGGATTATCTCTCTCCTTTCTCTCTGCCCCTACCTGCTCTCTCTCTCTCTCAAAAAAAAAAAAAAAAAACCATAGAAAATAATCTTTAAAAAAAGGGCAAATCACAGACTAAAAGAAAATATTTGCAAAGGATGCATCTGATAGAGGACTGCAGTCCTTTACCACTAAATCAAGCAAAGTTGGTATTTACTGGACAGAGTTGAAAACTTATGTCCACATAAAACCCTGCACAGTAGATATTTGGAATGACTTTATTCATAAATGCCAAAACTTAAAAGCAGCCAGGATGCCCTTCTGCAGGTGAATGGATAAACAAACTGTGGTATATGCAGAAAATATAATATTTTTTAGCACTAAAAAGAAATGAGTTATCAAACCATGAAGACATGAAAGAAGTTGAAATGTATACTAACCTTTTACCAAGTGAAAGGAGTCAATCTGAAAAGATTACATACTGTTTGATTTCAATTATTTGGTATTCTGGAAAAGACAAAACTAGGTGGACAATAAAAAGATCAGTGGCTGCCAGGGTTAGGAGGGGTGAAGAGAGCTGAAGTGAAAAGGCAGAGCACAAAGGATTTTTAGGACAGTGAATCTTTATGATATAATGATGGATATATGTCATACATTTGCCCAAATCCATAGAATGTACATTATTAACAGTGAACCCATGAGTAAATTATTGACTTGGGGTGATTATGATGTGTCCATGGAGGTTTCTCCTTGTTAGAAAATGAGCCATTCTGATGGGTGATGTTGATAGTGGGGGAGGCTCTGCATGTGTGGGGGCAGAGACACTATGGAAGGCTCTATATCTTCCTCTCAATTTTTCTGTGAACCTAAAACTTCTCTAAAAAATTATTTAAAAGCTTTTTAAAAAACCCATTTAGTTCTTCGAGTATCTGTCTATACTGTACTTGTCACCTTCATAAATGCTGAAAGCCTCTAAGAGAAAAACACTAATTTAATAAATAATTTAATAATACAGAATTTAATAATATGAAGGTGGTAAGACATTTTCTTTTTTAAATTAGTTACACAGCAACATTTAAGAATCATCTCACACTAAAAATATGAGGAACCCACATGAATACTCTTGTAATCATACTTCTGGCCTTGGAAAAGCAACTAAAGTATTTTAGGATAATAAATATTCTTTCAGGTTTTACACAGAAAATATTTACTTTTTCTTTCTGATGTCCTTTTGCTGTATTATTTTATGACTTCTTTCTTTGTTAAACAGAAGATCCACAGTGTATTTGAGGCCAGTTTCCTGTGAAGATTTTTTTCCTTTACTTTTTTTGAAGGGTTTAAAAAACGGATTTATCATGCACAGACATTTTAAGAGTTTACTATTAATCAAATTGAATTTAAAAAGTGTAAACTTACATAAGCTCATAATGTAAAAACAAAAAAAAAAACCACACAACTCCATTCTGAATCAATAGTGAACATACTTCCTTTCAGAAAGTAAAATAAATACAGAATCCAAATCTCAAGCTTAATTACTAGCAAGAACAAAACTAATTCTAATTTTTTGTGGAACACTTTATATACTTTTACTTAAACAATGAACAAATAAGTTAGCTTTCCAATTCCTACAAGACTTATAGATCTGAATTATTCATAGAAAATTAAATATGTGTTCTAAGCAAAATAATCCCTTCTTGCAAAAGGGATGGCACAAAAAATAATTAACCTTTATTTGAGACTTTAATTTGAATTTTTGAATATGTAATATGTTCCATTTGGAGCATAAATGTTTTGATGGGCCACTCTGGCAGCAAGAAAACAATTGCATCCATTCCCTTGTTGGAAGAATCCACAAACAAAGTAAATTCTTTTAAGGAAAAAAAAAACTGCACCCTTTCATAAGAAAATAGAAAATTATCTTAAAATCAGAACAACTTGCTATTTTCTTGTGTTGTCTATATGGTATTTGTGGTTGGAATAGGAAAGTATAGTGGATCATAAAAGATAGAATTCTTAAGTGTGATTATTTCTAAGAAAGTTTTTGGCAGGGTTTAGAGAACTACAGTGAGCTAGAATTCAGGAGCATTTGATTAATGCCCAATGTAGTACTGGTCAACTACTAAGTAGATGTGAGTCAGTCTGTTATCATCTCTAGATCTCAGTTTCTTCACATATCATTCAACTCTAAGTAAAATAGATAACAACAACGCCTCTAAGACATTAAAAGCAGTCATCAAGCACTTCTTATTCATATTGTTGAAAAGGGAAGTACATTCTTCAGTTGGGTCTTATTTGTATTTTTCAAATATATTTATTTAATGGAAATTTAGGCACAGGGTTCTTCTACTCAAGTAAATATATTAGATTTAATCACAATTTTGTGGCAATGTATGCTAAAGGAGTCCAGATTGGCATGCACCTAGGAACATTGGTATTACAGTTTTGGCACCATTATTGGAAAATAACTCCTTAGATTAAGAAAATCTATATATTAAATATGCCAAAATAATATGCACATGCCTTAGACAGAAGGATTTAGACATAATGTAGTGATATTTTAATTATTTTATTGGATATACCAATAAAAGCTGAATAAACCCAAACAACTTTTCAGAGCTACCAGTTGATATCTACAGGCTATATACATTTCATATGATCTTGCTAGATTAATTTGCTTGAGCAGAGAAAATTCCACAGTGGGTGTTTAATGAAACTATGGCTTGCTGTGTATTAAATTGGAAATAAATGATTATATGTTTTTGAAGCTCAAATATTTGCCACATTCCTGACTTTGTTAAAGACTAATAAATAGTATCTTATCTTAATGGCATTTTAGTGGGTTTTTAAAAAATTTTTTTAAATGCTTGTTTATTTCTGTGAGAGAGACAGAGCACAAGCAAAGTGGGGCGGGGGGTGGGTGGACAGGCAGAGAGAGAGGGAGACACAGAATCCAAAGCAGGCTTCATGCTCTGAGCTGTCAGGAGACACAGAATCCAAAGCAGACTTCATGCTCTGAGCTGTCAGCACAGAGCCTGATGTGGGGCTTGAACTCATGGACTGTGAGATCATGACCTGAGCCGAAGTCAGATGTTTAACTGACTGAGCCACCCAGGCATTCCAACATTTTAGTTTTTTTTTTTTAAATCTATTTCCCCAATTTATAAGCAAATTCATTTGATTCTTTATTACTGTCTTACATTAGACTAAGCTAGCAGAAAGAGAAGTATGGAGAAACAGGTCTTCAGTCCCAACAGAACACAAAGATCTGTTGCACTTGAAATTATACATGTTTGACTAAGAATTCCTGCTTTTTTCATAATACTTCAATTTATGATTTTATAATCCATAATAAAACTATCAAAAGGGCTGGGTTTTCAATTTATAAGGAAACATGCTATTCACCTATAGACAAATCTACCTGAGAAGCCAAATTGTAATTGTAAGAGAATGTGGAGAGTTGAAATAAGAGAAAGTGTAGCTGTTACAAAGTTCAAACAAATTGTTTCTGCTTTTTACAAGCATTTATCACACTATAGCAGTTATTATACCATAATTACATATACTTTTCTGTTTATTGCCTTTTTTATTTACTAGAACATGTATTTCATAAAGACCATGTCTGTGTTTCTATCCAGGATTTAGGAGAGCCCTCAATATGTGAGCAATAAATATTTGTGGAATGAATGGATAAACAAATGACTAGCTAGTAATGTCTATCTATGCTCTTAGAGACTTTTTGAAGTAGTAAGTGAAACCTTAACCACCAAAAGAAAATAAATTTATTTTTTAGAGTATTTTCAATCTGGAAGAAAAATAGGAAACACATTTTACTCTCAGCCTCTGTTGTCTTCAAATTTACATAAGTATATATCATCTTTTTCTCTTAAGCTTGATTCCGGTTGTATATATATGTATATATACACACATATATATATAAAGATTTATATAGTATATATTAATATAAATCATTATGCATATATATATGATTTCTCAAGAATAAATTGCAACCAAGGAAAAAATCAAAGCCCCAGGTACTGCAATATAAAAATACTTCTTGAATATTATTCACAACCGTCTTCAATAAAAGACTGCATTATTATCATACACAAATATGTATGGTTTTCTGTAAAAATAAAAAGGAAGAAAGAAAAAAATGGATTCTCTTTTCTCTAAAGAAATTTAGCCATCAACAGTTGGCCTGAAACTTTTACTTATCTATGCTCTGCATGGTCGGAATGTCTTGCCAACTTCCAGTGAACAGAATTACATGGGTTTTTAAAAGCAAATAAATGAATGTAATCTTACACTGAGAGAGAAGGGAAGTTCGGAAAGAATTCTGTTGTATAAGCACTGAGTCGGTTTGCCATGTGGCATGCTTCCAGTGTGATAAAGAAGACTACCCAATCCTAAACCGATAGAAATGTTTTTCATATACATCTAGCGTGTTTCAGTGCCAGTGCTTGGTAGCACAGTAAGACCTGAAGTGGGAAAGCCTTGTGAGGGTGAGGATGTGAAATCACGAATCTTCAGGAGAGGTTTTGCACTGGCAGCAGATTTTCTTCAAGTGGAAGAGCTAGTCTCTGTATGTTTGCTTGTTTGTGAGTGTGTCTGCACACAAATATATAATGTATACCACCGGGGCCAGACACAAACATGTAGACATCCCAGGCAGGTTAAATTGGCTCTGCATCAAACCAACAGGCTTTCACTATTTATTCTGTACTCATTTAGAAGACGGTTGACTTCTTTGTGGCAGACAGGGAGAAAAGGTGGTTCCTCAGAGGGCTGGATCTCCTGCCTCTTCCTATTTTCTCATGCCTAGAATATGCCCCAGTCTCATATTCTACTGGGCAAACCAATCATCCTGCAGTTAATGGCATCTGTTTCTAAGTAGACAGAGTCACATTCTACTGATACTTAGTGACTTACCAGTTTCTTCTTCCTCTGTTTAAATATATTATCAAGGAATTCCCCCAACTTTATAAAACAGGATCTGGTAAGCAAAATTTCTCTGTGTTTACAGTTTAGTGATTTTTCAGCCCTTTTTTGGATTTGGATCCTAAATGACCTGACACTTAAACCAATTCATGAACCCACAGAGCTGTACAACCTGCCCAACCAAAAGTGAGGTAGAAGCAACGCTCAAAATTTCATTGTAAATAGCTTCCTCACATCAGCACCATCTGTCTTCATCTTCTTTCTCTTCTTTCCTTCTTCTGGAGCCTCCTGACCTCTTTGATTGCTCTCACCCTGATTCCCATTCTCTGCCAAACACTCCTATCAGCAGTTTGTGTAAACTGGAGTGGGTTAGGAGGCATTTTCTCCTCAAATACTATCCCTGTTCAGATATTCTAAGTACATAAAAAGCTTTGTTTCTTTTCAAGTATACTGTAAAAATCTAAAGACAAAGGAGGAAAGGATTTTTTGAGCGGCGTAGAATAACTTACTGTAGTCACACCACCTACAGAGGTCTTTAAGGGATTCAGGTTTTTTTCTGTTTGTTTGTTTTGTTCATGTTTTTTTAATATTTTTGTGAGAGGGAGAGGAGAGAGAGAGAACAAGTCGGGGAGCCTCAGAGAGAGAGGGGGACAGAAGATCTGAAGCGGCCTCTGTACTGACAGCAGAGAGGCCAATGCGGGGCTCAAACTCAGGAACCGCAAGATCATGACCTGAGCTGAAGTCGGACACTAAACCGACTGAGGCACCCAGGAGCCTCAGTTTTTTTTGTTTTTTTTTTTTTTTTAAGTCAGAATATTTAATATTATGAGTTGCAAGTTTTACAGTGTATTGAGTTCAGTGACAAAGGCATCATTCCAATTAACGTGGCTAACTTAATTTCCAAGCATAAATAAATAGATCCTAGTTTTCATATATCTCTGGTAGGGACCAATGCTGGATTATAAGTGTCTATAAATGAAGGTATACACAACTACATATCCATATGTGTGTGCACATACTGTGTGCACACCCACACTATGAAGTCTATGTAAACTAAAGGGATAACAACATTTGGAAATATTGCATGTTGATCACTTCCCCTGAGATACGCAGACACATACACACATGCCCACACATTCATAATTAGCAATCATTGCAGAATAAATACTTTTTATTCTTTATAGGCAACTATGGTAGGCTTTAAAAAAAATCTTTTATTTTGAAGTATAGACTCAAAGGAAGTTTTAAAACACTACAGTCTTTTCACTCTTCACCCACTTTTCTCCAAGAGTGCCATCTTACACAGCTGTAGTATAATTTTAAAACCAGGAAATGACATGTTTCTACTAATTAGACTGTAGTCTTTTAACCATTTTAAAATATGAATGTATTTGCAGAAATATATAGTTCTGTGCAATTTTATCATGTGTATGTATTTCTGTAACTGTCACCAGAATCAAGATACAGAGCAGTCCCATCACCACAGAACAACTCCAGCATGGTGTGTCTTAGTATTTGTATCTACAAGCCTACTACACACACTACCTGTTCCCTGACAATCACTAATATGTTCTCCATCCGTATATTTTTCTCATTTCCAGAAGGTCAGGTAAATGGAACAATACAGCATGAATATTTTAATATTGAGAATTTACATCAAGAATAATGCTCTTGAGGTCTATTCCTATTGTTAGATGTGTTCAGTACTTCATTCCTTTTTATTGGTGACTGGTATTCCATTGTATGCACATATTAGAGTTTGCTCATAGACTCGTCCAAAAAAGAATATTGGGGCTGTTGATAGAATTTTTCTATTAAGAGTAAAGCTGCTATGAACATTTATGTATAAGCATGTATGCCTGTATGGTGTAAATGTAAGTTTTCATTTCTCTGTGATATATGCCCAAGGATATGTTTGCTCATTTATATAGTAAATGAATGTTTAGGTTTTTAAGAAACTGCTATATCCTGTTTTTGAGTGACTGTGCCATTTTTACCTTCCCACCAGTAATGTAAGAAAGCTCCAATGTCTCAGCATCTTCACCTCCATTTAATATTATCGCTACTTTTTAAAGTTTATTTATTTTGAGAGAGAAAGTACTTGCACATACATGCATGCAAGCAGGGGAGGGGCAGAGAGAGACGGAGTGAGAGAATCCCAAGCAGGCTCCACACTCTTAGTGCAGAGCCTAACACAGGGCTCAATCTCAAGAATTATGAGATCATGACTTGAGCCAGAATCAAGAGTTGGACACTCAACTGACTGAGCCACCCAGGTGCCCCTATATCACTATTTTTATTTTATCTTTTCTAATAGATGGGTAATGATATATTATAGTAGTTATATTTGCATTTTGCTCATGTCTAATGGTGTTGAAAATCTTTTCATATACTTATTTTGTATTCCTATCGTGTTCAAATTTTTTGTTTTTTAATTGGATAGCTTTTCTTTTATTGAGTTTGAAGAATTCTTAAGTATTCTAGATATAAGACTTTTTTAGTCAGATATGTACTTTGCATATATTTTATCTAGGCCATACTTGATTTTAATCCACTTTGCATAGGGCCTTTTACAGAACACAAGTTTTTAGTGTTGATGAAGTCTTGTTTGTTAATTTTTTCTTTTTTTTAATTATGCTTTTGATATCATGTCTAAGAACTATTCACCTAGCCATGGGATTCAAAGGATTCTTCTATATTTTCTTTGAAATTTTTGTAGTTTTGCATTTTAATATTTAAATACAAAAAATTATTCAGAATCACCTTCTTTTTCTCTTCTATTAAACTGTATGTCACTTCCAATGCTAGTCCCACACTATGTTGATTGCTATAGTTATATAGTAAGTTTTAACGTGAGGTAGAGTGATTTCCCCCATTTAGTTTTCTTTCTAAATTTTTTTTTAGCTGTTCTAGTTCCTTTAACTTTCCATATGAATTTTAGAATAAGCTTGCTTGTGTGTGTAAGAAATCTTGCAGGGACCTTGATGGGCCCTGTGTTAAACTTATACACCAGTGTTGGAGAAGATTGGCATCTTTACTGTATTGAGTCTTCCCATCCATTTACACATTATGTATCTCCATTTATTTTGATCTTCTTTGATTTCTTTCATCAGTGTTTTATAGTTCTTTTATGTGTTAGATTTGTGAGTAGGTATTTTACTTTTTTGGAGCAATTATAAATGGTTTTTTTGTATTTAATTTTGTTTCCCACATGTTTGTTGCTAGGATATTAGGAGTGTGTGTCTGTGTGTGTTTGTGTGTGTGTGTGTGTGTGTGTGTGTATTCACGCGTGTGCATGTAAAGCCTTTATCCTGCTCCTTGCTGAACTCCCATATTGGTTCTGGGAATATTTTTTGTTGTTTGTTTGTTTATTCCTGGTGATTTTCTACATCAACATTCAATCATGTCATCAGCAATAAAGGCTAAGGGACATTTGTATTTCTCCCTTTCCTGTTTATATATCTTTTATTTCCTTTTCTTACCTTATTATGCTGGCTACAAGTTTCAGTATTAATTTTAATATTACAAGGCATAATTTCTTTTCTTGATTTTAGGGGAAAACATCATCTTTCATCATTAAGGATGATGTTAGCAGCATTTGTTTTATAGAAACTCTATCAGTTTGAGCAAGTTCCCTTCTCCTAATTTCCTGGGAGTTTGTGTATAAAATTTTTTAGCATAAATGGTTTTTATTGAATTTTGTCAAATGCTTTCTATCAATTCCTATGATCAGTAGCTATATGCCAGATACCAGAAGATGTGTTCATTTGCTCCATCATTGAAACCACATCTAGTTCAGCAGCTGCACTGGGAGTCACCATGTAGTGAAGTTGAAAATAGTCTACTGTCATTCTCCAAGATCCATCTTTTTTCTTCACAGACCAGATAGGTGACTTGAATGGGAATGTGATGGAAATCGCCACTCCTTAGCTTTCACATCCATTATGATGACAGTAATGTTTATAATACTTCCAAGAATGTGGTGTTGCTTTTGGTTTACATTTTCCTAGGTAAAGGCAGTGCTTGCAGCTTGATCCAACTTTATGTTATTTATATCATTATGACATAACCTTTATATCTATTTTTATGCATGTTTCCCAGATACCTGTATCAATTAAAAAATTCAAGTAGGTTTTTTGGATACAGTGCATTTCATCATTGGTCAAATTTTGGTTCTCACTTTTAGGAGCCTGCTGAGATTTTAGTCTCGGCAACATGGGATTGGCAAAATGACGGATGAAAAAAGCACATCCCAGAAACAAATATTTTTTTTTCAAACTTTGATTTATGATAATAATGGAAGTATAGATTGGTAGCTGAAATGATGGAATTTTCAATAAGTGGTGAGTGAGATAATTGGTTAGCCATAAGAGAAAAACAAAGAAATGATGGGGGAGTGGAGAGATTGGTTTCTTGCCTTACATATAAACAGTGATTCTGTCCAAGCTGGTTAAAGATCTAAGAGTGAAAAAAAACATGGAAACTTTTAGAAAGTGACATAAATTATTGTTCTACTTTGAGAATAGGGGAGAATTTCTTAAGTCACAAAAACTGAAGACGGTAAAGAAATGGATTGATAAATCTGACTAAATTAAAATAATCATTTCTGTTTATAAAAATTAAGAATGAGAAAAGAAAGCTAAGATGTAGGAAGAGAAAATTACAATGTATATGATCAGTAAAAGATTAATATCCAGGATATATAGAGGACACCCTTTGAATCAATATGAAAAAGTCAAGCAACTAAATGGGGAAATGGGTAAAATTAATTAAAATGCATGAATGCACATAATGGGAAAAATTCAGGGTCCATAACCTTGCCTCTCATTAATAATCAGAAAAATATAAATTTCAATTAGAAGTTATAATTTTGAGTGCATGTACACACACACATGCACACACACAGATTGGTGAAAACTATCAAGTGGGCAAGGATATAAAGCAAAGGAAATGGTATCCACAGCTAGTGGTAGTTAGAGTTGAGTACCAGCTTTTTGAAAAACTGTTAATACCAATTAAAGATGAAGATTTGCTTACATTATAGTCCAACAACTACACACGTAGATATATATATGTTACAGCATAAGACTGGATGACTGCATATGTTGTACCGGAATCGGGTGTAAAAGGTGCAGCAGTGTTCATAACAAAAAACAGTCTGATAGCATCTCCCAAAGAGTCAACAACCCAAATACTTATCATCACTACAGTGTATAAATGAATTACTTTATAATCACACACTGGATTCGCATTCACAGTGAAAATAATGATCAAAAACTAAATGTGTCGACATGGATAATCTCAAAAAACATACTATAGATTGAAATAAATCACACAAAATATGTGTAGAATAATCTCATTCATTAAAAAATAAAAATAGCTGCAAATAGGCGCACCTGGGTGGCTCAGTTGGTTAAGTGTCTGACTCTCGATTTCTGCTCAGGTCATGGTTTCATAATTCATGAGGTCTAGCTCCATATCCAGCTATGTGCTGACAATAAGGAGCCTGCCTGGGATGCACTCTCTTCCTCTCTCTCTGTCCCTCCTCTACTTGTGCTCTTTCTCTCTCTCTCTCTCTCAAAGTAAATAAATAAACATTAAAAAATAGAAGCAAATAATAGATTTTTAAAGAATACATAATAATGCATTTAATTTTTTAAGAAAAAATAACAGCATTACAGAAAGGCAAGGAAATGATTAACTATATATTCAAGATGTCTAAATAGCTGTATCAATTACCTCTTGGAAAGTGATTAAATCTGATTACCGAGGGCCATTAGGGCATCTTTGCTACTGGCAAAATTCCATTTTTTAAACTGAATAAGGGTTACATGTTTATTATTCTTATTATTTTAATATTTTATTTATTTTTGAGAGAGAGAGAGACAGAATATGAGCAGGGGAGGTGCAGAGAGAGAGAGAGAGGGAGACACATAATCTGAAGAAGGCTCCAGGCTCTGAACTGTCAGTGCAGAGCCCAACGAGGGGCTCGAACTCATGAACCGCGAGATCATGACCTCAGCTGAAGTCAAATGCTTAACCGACTAAGCCACCCAGAAGCCCCTATTAATTTTTTTACTTAAAATGTACTTGTAATTATATACAATATTGATTACATGTGTTGTATTTCCCAACAAACTAAAACAAAATAGAAAAAACTGGCACTGCTTCCTTTTATTTTACTTTAATTAATTACTTTAGTCTTTTCTCTTTAATATTGTTAGCACATATATATACACGTACACAACTCCCCTTTTGATTTTTGCTTCATGATCTTTACCTTGCAAAAGGTTTACCTGATAACTTTGCAAACTGCATAGAGTAATATGTTTCTTTTTCTATACAGTTTTTTTGCAATATGGATGCATTTTAATATAATTTCCTGTACTCTAAATATGATTAATACATCTGAATAATGTCGGAACTTTCTGTGTGGTCGGAGAGGAGGGGACAACCTAAAGTTTTAAAGTTACTTTTTATTTTTAAAACGTTTCTGGGAATTTTTTAAAATCTGGAATTTATTATAATTAAAGAAGAGTTTTTACTATCCTCCGTAGAAAGATCAAGTAGTCAGCAATAGAGGAAGAAATTTAACTGCTCTGTATATCAATAGAGCAAAGTGAATATGTACCTCATTCATTTGGTAAGTGAATAAATCTAATTTATTTTTAAAATTTCTTCCATAAAGACATAAATCCAGAGAGATACATAACTTAAAGATATAACTTAATAACCTTATTAATAAGTTTCCTTAAGAAAGTATTATAAATTTCTAAAGATGGGCAGTAAAAATAACAAATCTGTTTACATGTTATAGGAAGATGTGTTAAACAAATATATGTAACAATATATTAAATAAAAAAATTTAAAGTCTAATTAATAAATTAGAATAATTAAGCAGTGCTTTTTATACAAAATCAGATCTTTAAAGTTATTAGTAAGAGCCTTCTTTTATGCTGGGATAACAGCTGGGTGTTTTTATTTATATAAGTCATCTTTATGTCTCCATCTGCTTAGATAAGCTATTTTTCATATCATTGTAACTGATATGACCCACATAATCAAATACTGAAAAGACACAGGCATTTATAAGGAGAAAAATATGTCCTGTTCTTTTAGGAGTTAGATTTATTTTTCTAATCATGAATTAATATCTTGCCTTGTAATTCATTGAATTTTATTATAACTCTCCCCAGGTTGGGACCCCAACAACCCTAAATCTCTCACTCAGACTTAAATTGTATGAAGCCCCAGGTGAATATGTCTTCACATATTGCCAAAGTTAATATCTGTCTAATGGGTCATGTACTTGCTGACCATAGAAAAATGCTTATATATGTGATCTCAAGGATGGTAGGAATAACAACTGTAGTATTTGTTTAGAGTACTTTGTGTTCACAATGTGGTATAAAGTATATTATTGTATCCCATCCTTAGACAAATGACCTATGCTATTGTTTTACAGATTAGGGAAGCAGACTCAGAAAGCTGAAGAGATAACCCAACGTTCCACAACCTGTTACTTTGGGTGATGGTTCTTCATGATGTGGTCACATTTTGTGTTTATCTTGTAAGCAAAGACACTATCTGCTCTTGGGCTCTGGACTGTCATTTTAAGAACACTTTGTGTATGGAATAACCCGGTAGGATTGAGAGAGTGTCTCCTCTAGAACAAAGGCCAGTTTGCTCACAGACTATAAAAAAAAATTGGGTTACCTTAGTTTGATATTTCTTAGCTGTGATAGAAACCTGTGTTGCCTCATCCATATGGGCTCTTTCACTTTGGCCCCTTGGAAATCGGGGATGAGGAGAACCTACATGAAATAGAATCCTTTGCCTCTGATCTAGGAGTCTCATGTTTTCTGCCAACATCCATACAGCTGGTCAACTAGCTAGTTTGTAAGTATGGTAAAATCTCACACCTGTCACAGTTCTTGGAAAGAAATTGTAAAGCAGAAGAGCCAAACATTTCTTTAGTTTCATGGTTCAGGACACATTTTCTATACTACAGTGAGTCCCAAGACCCCAAATGAATATACTCAGATATATTAGAATTTGTGTGTGTGTGTGTGTGTGTGTGTGTGTGTGTGTGTGTGAAATGTAGAAGGATGCAGGTTATCACTTCCAAACTGGGCTAAGTATCTCATGTACAACCATTTTTATTTGGTATATGTTTGTGTGTATAGGTTATCTCTGGAAGGATGCAAACAGCTGATGGTAGTGGTACATTGGGCAAAGGGAACTTCAGGACTTCAAAATGTGAGGGAAGTTTTCTGTTAACCATACTTATGAATTAACTGAATGCTGTTCTTTGTGGAAGACAATATATTATAAAAGCCAATAAAATCAAGCTCTCCAGGTTCATATTCTCGGCTAATTGACTGTAATACATTGATCAGGTTTATTGAAACTTAATTTATTTGCTTCAACTTCCTTATTTGCAAAATTGTGCTATTATAGTAACTACCTTATAGGTTGTGAAGATTACAAGGGTTAATATGTAAAATGTTTTAATATTGTGTCTTAGAATAAGAGTTCAATTAAGTATCCACAGTAATGATTCAAAGTAATTTTTATGTGATTTTCATATGTTAATATTCTTCTAAATTAATTTTAAATAATAGTATGTCATTACATGATTCCAAGTTACAAAAGAAAGTGGCAATACTGATAATAAATGAATATGTGCATCTTGCCTTTCCTTCATACTCAGATGAAAATGACCGATGGCAGAACATACACTTTGAATAGGGTCTGAGAGAGGAGAGGTAAGAGAAGGACACTAGGTAATTATGAAGGGCTAATGATGCTATAGATATAGTAAAGAAATTACACAAGGAAATCCCAACATTGAAAACACAATCTTTTCACTTGACAAAGTTGTCCATGTTCAATAATTGGTTACTGATTAATTGCTTTCCCTTGAGTTTCTTACTCACTCATTCATTCCTTAATTCAACAGCTACTTATTCAGCAGCTTCAACCTACCTACCAGGCTAGTGATGAAAACAAATGGTAATCAAATCATGTACTGTTTGTGATAGTATTATTATTATAACCACTTAACAAATGTGAAGACTGAGGCTTAAAAATGTTATCTAACTTGCTGAAAGCCACTCAGCTCAGTTTTCTTATGCATCAAGTGTTGATTTTAAATGCTACCAAATTTCTGAAGTATGCGTGAGGTAAAACAGAAAATCACTAACCCTGGTACTCATACACTGATCTCAGACATGCCATCCTTCTTGCACAATCTCTGATATGTCAGGAATTGACTCACTCTAGTACTGCTTTTTTAGATGTAAAAATACCACTTGTGTAAGATAATTACCTTACTCCTATTCTACAAAATATTTGTTAATATAATTTTCCATTCCCTTAAGTGATGGGGCATCTCTGAAATTACAATTCTAAGAGCTCAGCTTGGGCCCTGCCCTGGAAATATAAAAGAGAAACAAATGGAAGAATTCTTCCTTTGTTGCATAATCACTAGTTGACTAGTTGAGTCTTAAGACATGTATCAGAAACTTAGCTAACGATGATTATAGCAGACATGGGCAAGGTCACTGATGTTCTGAATCAGTCCTGGTCTTATTGTTAAGTCCCATAGTTGATTATATGTATCTTTCTCAACTCTGGTGGTACATGTTAACAAGGTGTACTTACCAGATATGCACTGCAGTTGAGAAAGATACATGGTTTATCAAATCCTAATTCAAGTTAAAAATGAGAGGCAAGGACATTGAAAGATGACAAGTCATTTCTTACTAAAGGGGGAGATCTTAGAACTTCTCAAATGTCATCCTTTTTAGATAATCCACCACACTTCAATATGTCTAGATATCACTGTATTTGTTTATCATAGGCAGAGTTTTGATGGCCTCTTAAGATTCCCAGTCTCAGGGTGCCTGGGTGGCTCAGTCGGTTAAGTGTCCGACTTTGGCTCAGGTCATGATCTCACAGTCCATGAGTTTGGGCCACGCGCCTCGGCTCTGTGCTGACAGCTCAGAGCCTGGAGCCTGCTTCCGATTCTGTGTGTCCCTCTTTCTCTGCCCCTCCCCTGCTCACTCTCTGTCTCTGTCTCTCAAAATAAAGACATTAAAAAAATTTTTATAAAAAAAAGATTCCCAGTCTCTGGTGTATCTACACCTTTAATTGACATCCAGTCCATTAAACTCTAATCTGGGTGCTACCGTGAAGGGGCTTTTCAGGTGTAACTAAGGTCCCAAATTAGTTCACTTTTAAAAAGAGAGGATGCGGGGCACCTGGGTGGCTCAGTTGGTTAAGCATCTGTCTTGGACTCACATCATGATCTCGAGGTTATGAGTTTGAGCCCCATGTCGGGCTCTGTGCTGACAGCTCAGAGCCTGGAGTCTGCTTCAGATTCTGTGTGTCTCTCTCTCTGTGATCCTCTCCCACTTGCACTTTGTCTGTGTGTCTCTCTCAAAAATAAACATTAAAAAATTAAAAAAAAAAATGAGGATGCCCTGAGACTGACCCATTCAGGTGAGCTCTTGAAAGGACCTGGGCTTTTCCCCGTGAGAAATTTTCCCAGTGACAGGGATTCCCTGTGCAGGAACTCCTCTGTTGCTAGTTTTGAAAATGAAGGGCTCACCTGATCTCTAGGAAATAAAAAGTTCTCCATCTGACAGCCAGCAAGGAAATGAGGATCTGAGTCTAACAACTCCAAATAACTAAATTGGATCATTAGGCTGCACATGTCCTTCAAGCTTCAGATGAGAGCATGACAGTGTGACACCTTCATTTTCAGCCAGTGCGAGAGCCTGAGCAGGAATGCCAGCCACTCTGTACCCAGACTTGTCACTTGCAAAACTATTAGCTAATAAGTCAGTGTTGTGTCAAGCCCCTTGGTTTGTCATAATTTCTTATACAACAAAAAAACCTAATGTGCACCTTGGCTGTTATTTAAATGAAGTTTTATTGTATCATTTGTTTTTTTTTTTAATAAAGTTATGTATTTATTGCTTTTTTTAAAAATTTTTAATGTTTACTTATATTTGAGAGAGAGAGAGGCAGAGAGAGAGGGAGGCACAGAATCCAAAGCAGGTTGCAGGCTCCAAGCTGTCAGCACAGAGCCAGACATTGACCTTGAACCCACGAACTGCAAGATCATGACCTGAGCTGACGTTGGATGCTTAACTGACTGAGCTACCCAGGCACCCCTGTGTGTTTATTTTGAAAGAAAAAGAGCATGAGTGAGGGAGGGATGCAGAGGGATAGGGAGAGAGGGAGCATCACAAGCAGGGTCCGCTCTCATTGAGTAGCCCAGTGCAGGACTTGATCTCAAGAACTGAGGTCATGACCTGAGCCGAAATCAGAAGTCATATGCTCTACTGAGTGAGCCATCCAGGTGCCCCATTATCATTTGCTTTTTAGAATTCATTCTAATTTTTCCTCTTCTACCTGGATAACTGTCTTAATAGTAAAAACTCCAATCAGTGATCTGATACGTCATGAAGATGGAAGAGCTCTCAAAGAGGTTGGATATAAACCTACAAATCAATAAATGTCTCTTGCCCACATTTGGTAGAATTTCTCCCGAATCTTTGTCTAGGTATATATATTTCCCTAACATTGAACCGATATTTGTGTAATTGCAGCAGAATAAAGACCTTTTTATCCTCGTCTGTTAGGAGCTCAGAGTCTTTACTTGGTTTTCTTTGGCACGTTTTACCACGTGGAAGACTTAAGCGTCTAAAGACAGCTATACCAAGGCTGAGGTATTTGTATCTTTTAACCCATGTACCACTTCAAGGCAAGTTTTCTTTAAACTTTCCATGACAGTCTTTCATTTATTTCTCAGTTTCCAAGACATTTCATTTCTGTGGTATTTCCTTAGTGTGGCTAAACCACACTTCTCTCCCTACCCTGGCCAAGAGCCCTGCTTCTTGGCAAATACTCAGATGTTTAAAGTTGACGCGGGGTTGTATAGACTGCATATAGTCTACCCTGAAACATCATGGTCTGATGCTGTTTCAAAGTTCCAAACGCTTGCCTTTGCTTCCCTGGGGCAGTCTCTTGTCATTTAGATCCTCTGAGATGAATAATGAAATCTTGTATGCCTTGGGAGTTAGAATTGTCCTTCTCCCTCCCTTCACCCTGTCTCTCTCTCTCTCTCCCCCTTCCTTTCCTTTTCTGTCTCTCTTCTGGTCTCCCTCTTTCCTTCCCTTCTCTATCTCCCTCCCTTCAGCCTCCCTCCCTTGTGCTTAACCTTTCACCTTTCTCTTTCTTCAGCCAGGTGTCCATATAAAGACCTTCAGAATATACATTATCAGTTTCCTTTTCAAGAGTTACAATTAATACTTCCAAGTTTCAGAGTCTAAATGGGGTTTGGGGAGGATTAGTTGAACTAGCTGGCTCTGTGGGATGACACTCCAAATAATCAATTCCTTCCCCCGCCCTCCACCTTTGGGTAGGAAAAAAACAAAAACAGATAAACAAACAAAAATACCCTTATTCCTGAGGATGGAGAAGAGAGTGAGGCCTACATAAAATTCATTTTTTGCTCTGTTCATTGTTTCAACAGATACTGTATTTCATCTAATCTGAAGTGCCATCATTTGCAAATGCACGTTTTTTTAAAAATAGAAAAAAGTACTACCTATTAAATTTAGGCACTTAACAAAGTTGATCTACAAAATTTAGACCCTAAGACACTGAATTATTAATATTCATGAAGTGCTTGATGATAGAAAATCTCAACGACTTTAAATAAATTTCCAGGGGGCAACATTGCTTTGGAGATTTAGAAGCATCTATATGTAAATGGTCTGCTGTGTGCGATTGCGATCTGGTTATCAGTACAAACACTTAGGCAATTTTTGCCCATATAGAAATTAAGAATATAATGAGACTTCTTTGGAAATATACACTGTGATAAAGCCCTGAGATATATTTTTCCCGCTCAATATGTGGATCAAATCCTTTGGTTGCTGTAAAACTTCTAAGTATGACAAAGTGAAATTGTCACATTAGAAAAATTCAGTGAAGAAATCTAGCCCATCAATCCGTTTCTCATCACAGCTTCCTAATTCCTATGGTTTTGAATAAAATGAAAAAGAACTAATTGCACTACCTTTTTTTGCCAGCCATTCCCCTGTACAAGTGTTCTTCTCTTCTTTCTTAAAATGTGCTGATCTTCATTTATGGGTCCATACAGTTTTGGTCTAAGTGACTCTATCTGTACAGGATTGGAGTATTTTACCAGGGTCAAGGTAATCAGCAAATTCAATACTCTAGAGAGAGTGACTAATTTCAGGGTAGGTGTGTGTCCTAAGGCAGTGGGATCAAAGCGAATGTCAAGACTTCTGATGGAAATGATAGCACTTTTGTGAGGATGATATTTGCTATCTTATAGAAAGCCAGTAATAGTTAAATTAACAGGCAGAAGGAGGTAGGAATCAGAAGGTCTTAGAGACACGGAGTTTGATGTCATTGTGAATCCTTGAAATGAATCTTGTCTGTAGCCAGATACAACAGAGTTTGGATTAAAATCTGTTATTGCAGTCTGTAAAGTAGTCTAACCGAACGGAAAACTGTCCATTTTCAACAGAATTTTGATTCATGAATAAATAATGTGGTGTATGATCTTAGCGATATTTTTTCTTTTTCTTTTGTAGTTAACAGTGTTATATTAGTTTCAGGTGTACAGAGCAGTTCCATATTACTCAGTGTTCATGAAGCTAAATGTACTCTTTTATTTCCCCTTTTAAAAAGAGTTTTAATGAGGTATAACATATTTTTAAAAACTTTTTGTTGAAATTCCAGTTAGTTAAAATCCAGTGTAATATTAGTTTCAGGTGCACAACAATTATTCAACACTTACATAAAACACCTGGTGCTCATGATAGTGCTTCCACTCCTTCATTGCTATCGCCTGTTTAACCAATTGCCCCAACTCATTTCACCTCTGGTAACCATGAGTTTGCTCTCGATAGTTGGGAGTCTCTTTCTTGGTTTGCCTCTCCCTCTCTTTTTTTTCCTTTGCTTATTTGTTTTGTTTCTTAAATTCCACATATGAATGAAATCATATGGTATTTGTCTTTCTCTGATGTATTTCACTTAGCATAATACACTCTAGCTCCATCCATGTCTTTGCAACTGGCAAGCTTTCATTCTTTTTGATGACTGAGTTATATTCCATTGTGTATGTATACCACTTCTTCCTTATCCATTCATCAGTCAGTGGACACTGGGGCTGTTTCCATAATTTGGCTATTACAGATAATGCCGTTGTACACGTCGGGGTGCATATATGCCTTTGAATTAGTGTTCTTGTATTTCTTAAAGTTTATTTACTTTGAAAGAGAAAGAGAGAGCAAGAGCACGAGTGGGGTAGGGGCAGAGAGAGGAGAGAGAATCCCAAGCAGGCTTTGCACTATTAGCACAGAGCCTGTTACAGGGCTCAAACCCATGAACTGTGAGATTATCACCTGAGCTGAAACCAAGAGTCAGACACTTAATGGACTGAGCCATCCAGGTGTCCCAATATTCTTTTATTCTTTTTTTTTTAATATTTTATTTATTTTTGAGAGAGAGAGAGAGACACCGTGAGCAGGGGAGGGTCAGAGAGAGGGAGACAAAGATTCTGAAGACAGGCTCCAGGCTCTGAGCTAGCCATCAGCACAGAGCCTGACACAGGGCTCAAACCCACGAACTGAGAGATCATGACCTGTGAGCTGAAGCCGGACGTTCAACCGACTGAGCCACCCAGGCGCCCCTATTCTTTTATTCTTAAGGTACATTCCTAGTAGTGCAATTGCTGGATTATAGTGTGGTTATATTTTTAACTTTTTAAAGAACCTCTTACCATTTTCCAGAGTGGCTATACCAGTTTACATTCCCACCAACAATTCCCTTTACTCCACACCCTTGCCAACACCTGTTGTTTCTTGTGTTGTTGACTTTAGCTATTTTTAAAGGTGTAAGGTGATATCTCGCTGTAGTTTTGATTTGTATTTCCCTGATGATCAGTGATGTTGAGCATCTTTTCATGTGTCTGTTGGCCATCTGTATGTATGTCTGTTTTCTTCAGAAAACTGTTCATGACATCTGCCATTTTTAAAAATATTTTTTAATGTTTACTTATTTTTGAGAGAGAGAGAGAGAGAGAGAGAGAGAGAGAGAGAGAGAGAGCAGACCCAAGTGGAGGCAGGACAGAGAGAGAGAGGGAGACACAGAATCTCAAGCAGGCTCCAGGCTCTTAGCTGTCAGCACAGAGCCTGATGCAGGGCTCAAACTCACAGACAGTGAGATCATGACCTGAGCTGAAGTCAGACACTTATCTGAGCCATGCAGGCACCCCTGCCATTTTTTAGTTGGATTCTTTATTTTGGGGGTGTTGAATTTCATACGTTATTATAAGTTATAACTTATGTAACTTGTAAGTTTTATGTTATTAGTTTATTTTGGACACTAACCCTTACCCAGTGTATCATTTGCAAATATCTTCCCCCATTCTGTAGGTTGCCTTTTAGTTTGTTATTTCCTTCACTGTGCAGAAGCTTTTTATTTTGATGAAGTCCCAGTTGTTTATTTTTAATGTTGTTTACCTTGCCTCAGGAGACATAATTAGAAAGAAGTTACTATAGCCAATGCCAGGTTACTGCCTGTGTTCTCCTCTAGGATTTTTATAGTTTCATGTCTCACATTGAGGTCTTTCATCTATTTTGAATTTATTTTTGTGTATGGTGTTAGAAAGTGGTTCAGTTTCATTCTTTTGCATGTTACTATCCAGTTTTCCCAACACCATTTGTTGAAGAGACAGTATTTTTCCCCTTGGTTGTCCTTTCCTGCTTTGTGGAAGATTAATTGACCATATAGTTGTGAGCTCCCTTTTGAGTTTTCTATTCTGTTCCATTGATCTATGTGTCTATTTTTGTGCCAATACCATAGTGTTTTGATCACTATAACTTTTTAATTTAACTTGAAGTCTGGCATTGTGATGCCTCCAACTTTGCTTTTCTTTTTCAATGTTGCTTGAGCTATTAGGGGTCTTTTGTGGTTCCATACAAATTTTAGGATTGTTTCTTCTAGTTCTGTGAAAAATGCTATTGATATTTTGATAGGGAGTATACACATTTTAACAATATTTGTTCTTCCAATCCATGAGGATTGGTTAGGTTTTTTCCTAGCTAACTTATTGTCTTGGTTCAATTGTAAATGGGATAGATTCCTTAATTTCTCTTTCTGCTGCTCATTATTGGCATTTTGAAATGCAGCAGATGTCTGTACATTGATTTTTGTACCTGTGACTTTACTGAATTCATTTATTAGTTTGAGCAATTTTTTGGTGGAGTTTTGGGTTCATATAGAGTGTCATGTCATCTCCTAATAGTGGAAGTTTGACTTCTTCCTTGCTGATTTGGATGCTTTTTATTTTATTTGTTGTCTGATTGCTGTGGCCAGGACCTCCATGACCAAGTTAAATAACAGTGGTGGGAGTGGATATGCTTATCCTGTTCCTGACCATCGACTAAAAGCTCTCAGGTTTTCCTCAGTGAGAATGTTATTAGCTGTGGCTTTTTAACAGATGGGCCTTTATTATGGTGAAGTATGTTCCCTCTAACCTTACTTTGTTCAGGGTTTTTATCATGAATGGCTATTGTACCTTGTCAAATGCTTTTTCTATGTCTATTGAAATGATCATATGATTCTTAATGTGGTGCATCATGTTGTTTGATTTGAGAGTATTGAACAAGTGAACTACCCTGGAAATATAGGAATAAATCCCACTTGATTGTGGTGAATGAGTTTTTAATGTATTATTGGATTCGGTTTGCTAGTATTTTGTTAAGAATTTTTGCATCCATATTCATCAGGGAGATTGCCCTCTAGTTTTCTCTTTTAGTGGAGCCTTTACCAAGTTTTGGTATCAGAATTATGCTGGCCTCATACAATGAGTTTGGAAGTGTTCCTTCCTCTTCTAGTTTTCTGAAGAGTTTGAGAAGAAATAGGTATTAACTCTACTTCAAATGCTGGGTAGAATTCTCCTGTGAAGCCATCTGGACCTGGACTTTTGTTTGGTGAGAATTTTTTGATTACTGATTCAATTTTTTTCTACTTATCAGTCTGTTCACGCTTTCTATTTCTTCCTGTTTCACTTTTGGTAATTTATATGTTTGTAGGAATTTATCTGTTTCTTCCAATTTGTTGCCATATAATTTTTCATAATATTATTATAATTTTTGGATTTCTGTGTGTATTGGCATACTGGAATGTATTTGCATT
Organism: Cryptoprocta ferox; assembly: GCA_028646485.1. Classification (NCBI taxonomy): domain Eukaryota; kingdom Metazoa; phylum Chordata; class Mammalia; order Carnivora; family Eupleridae; genus Cryptoprocta; species Cryptoprocta ferox. Next base: position 29,649,442 of record CM053559.1, on the reverse strand, counting down.
CTGTGTGTATTATTTTTCCTTTCTCACTTGTGATTTTACTTATTCAGGTCTTCTCTCTTTTCTTTTTAATAAGTCTTGCTAGAGGTTTATCAATTTCATTAATTTTTTCAAAGAACCAGCTCCTGGTTTAATTGATCTGTTCCTTTTTTTTAGTTTCTATATCATTTATTTCAACTTTTATCTTTATTATTTCCTCTGTTTTGCTGCCTTTCGGCTTCATTTGTTATTCTTTTTCTAGATCCTATAGATGTAAGGTTAGTCTGTCTATTTGAAATTATTTTTTGCTTCTTAAGGTAGGCCTGTATTGCTATATACTTCCCTCTTAGAACCACTTTTGCTGCATCCTGAAGGTTTAGGACCATTGTGTTTTCATTTTTATTTGTTTCTGATTTTTTAAAAATTCTTCTTTGATTATTTGGTGGTTGACCCATTCATTGTTTAGTAGCAATTATTTAACCTCCATGTATTTGTGGTTTTTGCAAATCTTTTCTTGTGGTTGACTTCTAGTTTCTTAGCGTTGTAGCCAGAAAAGTTGTATGGTATGATTTCAGTCTTTTTGTATTTGTTGAGACCTGATTTGTGACCTCGTATATAATCTGTTCTGGAGAATATCTCATGTGCACTTGAAAAGAATGTATATTCTGCTGCTTTCGTTTGAGATGTTCTGAATATTTCAGGTAAATCCATATGGTCCACTGTGTCATTCAGAGTCATTGTTTTCTTGTTTATTATCTCCTTTGATTATATTATTTCCACTGATGAAAGTGGGGTGTTAAGATTCCCTACTATTATTGTATTATTATTAATGAGTTCCTTTTTGTTTGTTATTAGTTGTATTATATATTTGAGTGCTTTCATGTTGGGTGCATAAATATTTATAATTGTTGTATCTTCTTGTTGGATTGACCCCTTTATTATGGTATAATGTTCTTCTCTGTCTCTTGTTACAGTCTTTGTTTTAAAGTATAGTTTGAGGTGACTGTTGCTACTCCAGCTTTCATTTGATGTCTATCTGCATGATAAATGTTTCTCCATGCCCTCACTTTCAATCTGCTGATGTCTTTAGGTCTAAAATGAATCTTTCTTTTGTAAGCAGCATATAGATGGGTTTTGTTTTTTATCCATTCTTTTGATTGAAGTGTTTAGTCCATTTACATTCCAAAGTAACTACTGATAGATATGTACTTACTGCCATTTTATTATTTTGTCATTGTTTCTGGAAATTTTCTCTGATGCTTTCTTGTCTTTGTCACTTTTGGTCTTTCCTTTCTGCTCAAAGAGTCCCCTTTAATATTTCTTGCTGGCTATTTTAGTAGTCATGAAGTCCTTTAGTTTTTGTTTGTCTGGGAAACTCTTTATCTCGCCTTCTATTCTGAATGATAGACCTGCTGGGTAGAGTATTCTTGGCTTCAGATTTTTCATGTTCAGCACTTTGAATATAACATGACACTCCCTTGAGGCCTGCTAAGTTTCTGTTGAGAAATCTCTAGGTAACCATATCGGTCTTCCTTTGTAAGTTAAAGATTTCTTTTTGTCTTGCTGCTTTTAAGATTTTTTCTTTATTACTATATATTGCAAATTTAATTACAATATGTCTTAGTGTTGGCCTGCTTTTGTTGATTTTGGTAGGAATCCTCTGTGCCTCCTGCGCTGGTGTTTGTTTTCTTCCCCAGATTAGGGAAGTTTGCAGCTATAATATTCTCAACTATATTTCTGTCCCCTTTTTGCTTCTTCTTATGGGACTCTTGTAATATAAATGTTATTATGTTTGACAGAGTCACTGAGTTCTCTAAGTCTGTTCTTGTGTTGCATAATTCTTCTTTCTTTTGTTCAGCTTCATTATTTTCCATTATTTTATCTTCTAGGTCACTAATTCATTCTTCTGCCATTTATTGCATCAAGCCTGTTTCCAATTTCTTTTATTGCATTCTTCATCTCTGATTGATTCTTTCTTAACTCTTTAATCTCTCTGGTAAGAGTCTCCCTCATGTCTTCTACTCTTGTCTCACCCAGTGAATATCATTATGATGTTTTAAATTCTCCATCAGGCATTACCTATATCTGTTTCACTAGATTGCTGTCCATGGCCTTATCTTGTTCTTTCATTTGTGATAAATTCCTCTGTCTTCTCATTTTGTTTAAGTCTGCTGTCTTCTCTGTGTTAAAAAAGCCAATTATGTTTCCTGCTCCTGAATGTAATTGTGTTGTGAAGAGATTATGTAGTGTCCAGGACCTAACACTTCAGAGAGTGTATCTGGTGTGTCCACATGTGCTCTCTGCTATTGTGTTTTGCTATTTTGTCCTTCAGGCCAGGAGTCTGCAGAGGCTCTCCTTGCCTGCAGGCAGTGTTTGGTTCTTGGCCTGAATGTGGTTGAGTTTTAACTAGGTTTGTCTGATCTGCTTGTGAAATTACCTCAACAGCACTTCCATGAGAACTGAGGCATCTCCTCAGGAGACATGGTGTGGCCAAGGATTTGTCCTGGTCTTCTGGGGGAAGGGAACTGCTTCATTGGGACTGAGGCAAACTTGACCGAGGACAGTCTGGCCAGAGTGCTGGGTGCTGGGACTAGGTGTAAGCAAGGTAGACAGCTAGTGTCAGAGGTATACTGCTTTCCTCAGGTGGCTCTGGGTTTAAGCTGAATGGTGAGTGAGAGAAATGGCACCATCCAGCTCCTTTGTTCCTGGAGAAGTGTCTCTGTGAATGCTGCCTCTCAGGAAAGCCCTTTGAGGAGAGGGAATAACTCCCCCAGTCCTCCCCCACCCCAGGTGTCTTCAGGTAGCTGTTTCCATGCTGTCTGCCCTTAGGTTGTTTGCCTGCCTTCTCTTCAGGAGCAGAAATTGGACATTTGGGAAATGTCTGTTCATGTCTCCTGCCCATTTTTTAATTGGATTATTTGTTTTTTGGGTGTTGAATTGTATAAGTTCCTTATATATTTGGGATAGTAAGCCTTTATTTGATATGTCATTTGTAAATATCTTCTTTCATTGAGTATGTCGTGTTTCAGTTTTGTTAGTTATTTTCTTTGTTGCATAGGAAATATCTATTTTGATGTAATACCAATAGTTTATTTTTGCTTTTGTTTCACTTGCCTCAGAGAGACATGTCTAGAAGTATGTACTGTAACCAACGTCAGAGAAATTACTGCCTCTGTTCTTTCCTAGAATTTTTATGGTTTCACATCTCACATTAGGTCCTCAATCCATTTTGAGTTTATTTTTGTGTATGGTGTAAGGTGATCCACTTTTATTCTTTTGCATGTTGCTCTCCACTTTTACCAGTCTCACTTATGGAAGAGACTGTCTTTTCCCTATTGCATATTCTTGCCTTGTTTGTCATAGCTAATTGGGTATATAATTATGGGTTTATTTCTGGGCTTTCTATTCTGTTCTATTAATCTATTTGTCTCTTTTTCTGCCAGTGCCATACTATCTTTTTTTAAAATTTTTAAAAAAGATTTATTCAGCTTTTGAGAGACAGAGAGAGAGAGAGAGAGAGAGAGAGAGAGAGAGCATGAGCAGGGGAGGGGCAGAGAGAGAGAGGGAGACCTAGAATCCAAAGCAGGCTCCAGCCTCTGAGCTGTCAGCACAGAGCCTGATACGGGGTTGGAACCCATGAACTGGGAGATCATGACCTGAGCCGAAGTCAGATGCTTAACTGACTGAGCCACCTAGGCACCCCGTATACTATCTTGATCACTACACCTTTATAATATAACTTTAAGTCTGGTATTGTGATACCTCCCGCTTTGCTTTTCCTTTGCAAGATTGCCTAGGGTCTTCAGGGTTTTTTGTGCTTTCATATACATTTGAGGATTGTTCAGTTCTGTGAAAAATGCTCTTGATATTTTGATATGGATTTCATTTAATCTGTAGATTATTTTGTATATCTTAGTGATATTTTTATAAAATCTAAAACATTAAAAATGAGATAAATTGCAGTTTTTAAGTAGGTTATGGATTTTGTTTGAATAGGATTATATGTGTAATTAATATAAATATAGATAATATAAAATAAAATACAAATAATATAAAAATTAAAAATATAAATATAAAGAAAATATAAAAGAATATATATATAACATATAAAATAATGTATTATATATATTATATATATAATCTCTATTGCTACTATTCTGAGCAGTAGCAAGTATCCCTTGGTCCATGTATTTTATATATAAATTCATTGTGATATATATAAAATCTCCCGGGATATGACCAACTGTAACTGTTGGTCATATAGTGAGTGGTATGTGGGTTACATCAGATTGAGGAAAAGCCAAGTAGAGCAGCTAGACAAATATTTGAGAAACTTTTTTAGGCAGAGGAGACGTGAATCAATTAATTTCATTACATGTTTCATCAGTCTTTAGAATATCTAAATAATCCAATGTGCAAAATACAGTTCAATATACCATGTAAACATTGTCATAAATATCTTAAAATAACTTAGAAATTATAAAAGATATATTTGTAATTTGACTAAGTTGTCTGTCTTAATGGGCTTTGTAGCAATATTTAATATGAAAGATATTTCTTGTCTAAGCCACATTTTCAAATATCCACTTCTTTTTATTTTACTTCTAAAATATTTTTCATAAAGATTGACTGCCTCAAATGTACAAAATGACAAATAAAAACAATTATCCCCAAATGTTCTGTATTATTGCTTACACACACACATACAAACACACACACACACACACACACACTTATATTTACATGCATACCTGTGTGCGCACACATATATATGTGGGTGTGTGTATGCATAAGTAATAAAACAAATACCAGGTCCATCATAATAGACTTTGCGTGGGATCTTGTTCTTCTGATTCAGTTCTCTATTAAAGAAGAAATTTACTGAATTTAAGTAAACTACTAGAAAAAAATACAGCCATTGGGATGTTAGAAATAATGCTTAGTGCAGCAAATTCCTTGTGATATAAATGAACTACATTTTTAGGATGCTTTAAATATACTGTTCCCATTCTTTAAGTGGCTACTTGAATGATTACGAAGTATTAATATTCAATGTAAATTGTATGCTCTGGGGCTTCCTCTTTTGATGCTTTTACCTTAAAATGCCTGCAGTAAAGCATAGTGATAATGAGAGAAAATGAACAAAGTGAAAAATGACAAGCAGCAGTGTTTAAAGTATATGAAAACTAGTTTTCATTTTTTAGTAAGTACCAAGAACCTCTAAATTTTCTTTACTTTTTGCATAATTGTAATATAATGTAATAAGACACAAGTATTTTAGATTTAGATATTTATTAAGTAAAGCCTATATGAATTTTATGCCTTAATTTAATTTTTTTCTTTTTTTTAAATTTTTATGTCTTTATTTTATTTTGAGAGAGAGAGAGAGAGACAGATCATGAGCAGGGGAGGGGGCAGAGAGAGAGGGAGACACAGAATCCAAAGCAGGCTCCAGGCTCTGAGCTGTCAGAACAGAGCCTGATGTGGGGCTTGAACCCACAGAATGTGAGATCATGACCTGAGCTGAAGTCGGACGCTTAACCGACTGAGCCACCCAGGCACCCCACTTTAATTTAATTTTTGACATTCTACTATATCTTTTTTGAATCTGAGTTGAAGTAGCTAATTTTGTCTTATTCTGATGTTACTTTTGTTCCTTTCCAATTTGGAGTCCATTTTTCTCATTTAAAAGCTCAGAAGTCACTATATTTGTCTTTTTAAAGAACCTTACAAAGGAAACTTCTTGAAGACATACCACCATTGTACTGTTGTGTTATGTGTGTTTCAATATCAATAAATATTTGCTGAAGGAATAATATCAAAACAAGTGCAGTGAAGGATGATGCTTAATGACCCTGTGTTATAAGGTCACTTATTATGGCTTATTTTACTTAGCATAATGCCCTCAAGATCCATCTATGTTGCTACAAATAGTAGGATTTCCTTCTCTCTCATTGCTGAATAGTATTCCATTGTATTTATGTATATATATACACAAATAAATATATATACACACACATATCTATACATCTCACCTCTTTTTAATCCATTCATCTGTTGGTGGACACTAAGGTGATTTTCATACCTTGGGTTTTGTGAATAATGCTGTCTTGAACATAAGATGTACAGATATCTCCTTGAAATTCTAATTTCTTTTCTTTTGGGTATATACCCAGAAGTGGAATTCCTGGATCATCTAGTAGTTCTACATTTAATTTTTGAGGTACCTCCACACTGTTCGCCATAGTGACTGGACCAATTTGCATTTCCACCAGCAGTGCATATTGGTTGTCTTTTCTCCACATCCTTGTCAACACTTGTTAATCTTTTTTTGTTTCTATAATGGTCATTCTAACAAGTGTGTGGTGATACCTTGCTGTGGTTTTGATTTGTACTTCCTAGATGATTAGTGATGTCATGTTTTCAAGCATGTTTTCATATGCCTTTGGGCCATTTTTATATCTTATTTTGAGAAGTGTCTATTCAGATCCTTTTCCCATTTTTAAATGGGATTATTTGTTTTTTAGGAATTGATTTGTATAATTTCCTTATATATTTTAGATATTAACTCTTATCAGATAAATAGTTTGCAAATACTTTCTCTTATCCCATACATTGCCTTTTCACTGTGTTGATTATTGCATTTGCTTGCAGAAGTTTTTTGGTTGGAAGGAGTCCCACTTGTATGTTACTATTTTTGTTGCCTATGCTTTTGGTGCTATAGCTGAGAAATCATTGCCAAGATTTTGTCAGGAAGATTTTCCCAATGTTTTCCTCTATGAGTTTTATGTTTTCAATCTTCAGTCCATTTAGATATTATTTTTTTGTATGTGGTATGAAATAAGTGTTCAGTTTCTTTCTTTGTTTACATATAGATATCCAGTTTTCTCCGGACCACTTATTGAAGAGACTGTCCTTTCCCCATTGTGTGTTCTTGGCACCTTGTTGAAGATCACATGACTGTAGACTTATTTCTAGGATCTCTCTTCTGTTCCACTGGTCTACATGTCTGTTTTTATGCTGGTACTATACTGTTTTTTTAACACAGTATAATTAACATAGAGCTTATATTAGTTTTAAGTATAATATAATGATTCAATAATTCTATATGTTTCTCAGTGCTTGTCAAGATAAGTGTACTCAGGGATGCCTGGGTGGCTCATTTGATTAAGCTACCAGCTATTGATTTTGGCTCAGGTCATAATCCCGGGGTTGTGGGATCAAACCCCATGTTGGTCTCTACACTGAGCATGGAGCCTGCTTTAAGATTCTCTCTCTCTCTCTCTCTCTCTCTCTCTCCCCCTCTCTCTCTCTCCTTCTCCCTCTCTTCCCTGCTCATACTGACACACTATCTCTCTAAAATAAATAAAATGAAAAAAAAATTTTAGGGCTCAGTTGTTTGAGCGTCCGACTTCGTTTCAAGTCATGATCTCACAGTTGGTGAGTTCTAGCCCCGAGTCAGGCTCTGTGCTGACAGCTAAGAACCTGGAGCCTGCTTCCAATTCTGTGTGTCCCTCTCTCTCTGCCCCTCCCCTGCTCAAGATCTGTCTCTCTCTGTCTATGAAAAATAAATAAATGTTTAAAAAAAAGAGAGAAAACTTTTTAAAGATAACTGTACTCAGAAAGCACTATATTGTTTTGATTACTGTATCTTTGTAATTTTTTGTTTTTTGTTTTTTTCTTTTTAAACTAGGAAGTGTAATACCTCCAGCTGTGGTCTTCTTGCTCAAGACTCCTTTGCCTAAGTCCTTTTGATTCCATATGAACTTTTAAATTATTTCTTCTTTATTTCTGTAAAGAACACCATTGGGAGTTTGGTAGGACTTTGATGTGGTCATTTTCAGTTTTCGTGCTCTAGTGGATTGCTTTAACTTCTTTATTGTATTCCAGACTTCTTGCACAGCGATTTTTATCACTGGGGAGTTGTTAAATCATTGTTTTTGTGGGGAGAAAAGTGTTGGGAACCCTTAATGTGCTATCCTGCTGATATTACTCTATTACTTTGTAATTAATTTTTTTTGTGCCCATGTCCTTGAATTTTAAAAGCAGTAGTATGTCTCTTTAATCCTCAGTACATTTCATATACACAATGAAATTAATTTTAAATAAAACATTCAATCTTTAAGTTCATTGCAAAGATTGGCAAGACAAGGCAAGTGTTGGTAACTCATCAATAGTAACAACAGAGACTGTAGGTACATTAGGTTATTGGAGATTAAAATAATCTTCTTACTACTTTTCCTAGTGAATAACAGACTTATATACATAGTCTTGAATTTAAGACTCACTAATATTAACTGCCATGGCCTTTGAACCAACTATTGTTCAGTCATACCAAACACCATGATTAATGAATTAATCACTGAGATTTTCCAAATGTGGTTTTGAAGATGTATTTTAAATGCTGTGTTCTATTAAAAGCAACTTACCCAAGTTTCCTGAATCTCTCCTCCTATGAATAACATTATATACAATTTACTAGTAGAAAACGATCCCTGGTATTTGAAGAAAGAGCAGTGCTTCTCCTCAGCAATTAGGTTTCGATAGTCAAATTTTCACCCATCATATACTCTTGGTCTCTTACGTATTGTTGAAGGAGGTTGTACTTAATTGAAACTTTAGAAATCAGAGGACAAGAAATGTATCCAGACAGTGTTGGACTTGACAATCACTGAGAAATCTATAGAATTATTGAATCATTATATTGTTTATACAATAAACAAACAGGGTTGGATATGTGGCTTTGGTTATAACTGTAGAATTATGTAGGCTAATTACTCTCATTGAATCATACATCTTTGGGATACTGTTGGGTATTTGGTATATTGTTCTTTTATAGGTCAAGGTAACGATCTTGTCAAATGATATCTGTGTTCATAGGAATAATAGCATTAACTGCATGAATGATGCTTGCCTTACTAGACTAGATGCAGGTTTTGGTAAGGAAAGTACAAGAAGAAGACTGTTGTTAGGAAAGTAGTTTGCTAAAAACAATAGCTTAAAAATACCCGTAAAATCATTATTATTTTGAATGTTATATATGCTGTATACAAATGTATAATATATGGGAAAACACCATACCATTCTGATTTTGGTACAAATTTAAGATGTAAAACCTAAATAATGGTTAAACTTCAGAAATGTTGTTTACTGTTTATTGTTTACAATATGCCCAATGTGTGCCAGGTGCAGTACCAAGGATTTTACACATTTAATGTAATCACTACAGTTCCCATGTTAACCAGCCTAGACTATCTCACATTGTCACAGGAAGGAACTGAGTCTCTGAGAAGTGACTGGACAACTGGCAAGTTCAAAATCAGATCTGTCTGTTTCCCTGTACAGCTCCCTCAGGTTATCCAGGAATATCATCCTTGATTCATTTGGCCCCAACTGTTAGGGAAGTAGATTTGTTTCTAACTAGCTCTTATGGCTGAAGTTTATAAACACTCAGGTCAACAACTGTGAAATGACATTTTAGCCCAGGAACAGAGGTCAAACCAGCCAAGACTGCTCTTAGAGCTTTTGAATCTGACACATAGAGCATTTTGTATTCAAGATAACAATCTGGGAAGTGAATAAACTTAAGGGTCTTTATTTTCAAGAATTGAGACTAATTTTCAGGAAGGTGCAAAATGTGAAGCAGCTGAAATTCTTGGGTTGTTTCTCCAGTGTGTTCTTCTGTTTCAGCATCTGATCCCGTATGTCTAAAATAGTGCAGCATCATTTGAACTGGGCTCTCTGTCTCAGGTCCTCCCCCTTTCAGTGTGGTCTGCAAAGCACAGTTGGTAGACTCCTCCTCTCAAAGCACCAGGGTGAATTCTTTGAACATAGGAGCTAGGTTCCTGATAATACACTATACAGGAAAGCCACTAAGTAAATCTATGTAGCCTCTTAGAGGGATCACAAAGGCTCTTTTTGTTAAAAAAAACTCCAGCCTGAGAAATGGGGCCATCTTCATGATCTTTTGTTGTCACTTCTCAAATCACTCAGCCTGGGGAAAGGTGTCATGGACTAAAGGATCATGCTCATCTAGGCCACACAGCCAGCCACTTGTTTATTTCACAGCACGCTGATAGTCTTTGCGACAGCTAGCAGATGTTAAGCTCTTTCTAGTATCCTGTTTTGTGCATGATATAATATGCCACACATAAAGTATATATACACAAATTTTATACATATACTTAGTCTTAGAAAGTACATTGGGAGAATGTCTAAAATGAACATTAAACACAGTAACACGTCCTGGTAAAAATATAGAGTGATTAAAATTTTTATTATAACTGGGGCAAGTGTAAAGTGGTATAAGCACCTTAGAAAATGGTTTGACAGTAGCTATTAATCCATGTAATTTACAAATCTAGGTTATATACCCAACAGAAATTCATATATACAGATATATACATATATATACACACCCACACGTAAATAACATATATATATATATATATATATATATATATTTTGTTTGTTTGTTTATTTTGAGAAAGAGTGAGAGAGAGAGTGAGTAGAGAGAGGGAAGAGAGAGAAAATCCTAAGAGACTCCACCCTGACATCACAGAGCCCATGGCGGGACTTGAACTCACGAACTGTGAGATCATGACCTGAGCTGAAATCATGAGTCATACGCTTAACTGACTGAGCCACCCAGGTTCCCCCTCACACACACACACACATGCACACATATCAAAATATATGTTATAATGTTTATAGAAGCACTCTACTTAGTAGCCCCAAATTGAAAAAAAATTGTGGTATATTCATTCACTGAAATATGTGGCAGTGATAATGAACAAGCTACAGCATGGCTCGAACTTCATAAACACTATGTTGAGTAAAATAAGCCCAATCCAGAAGCATACATACTATGTAATTATATTTATATAAAGTTGGAAATAAGGCGAAGCTAATGGATAGCATTAGACGGCAAGTTATGGTCGTCTGGGAGCAGCAACGGAAGTGAGCATTAGATAACCCCTGATGTTCTGGTGATGTTCTATTTCTGGACCTTATTGCTGGTTACCTACCTGTATTTAGTTTGTAAAAAATATCACAAGTTCATATCATTTGATCTGTGTGCTTTTCTATATGCATCTTAAACTTCAGTACAATTTACAACAATTTTTAAAAACTCACTTTTCTCTTTTGAATATGGGATTTGAAACATGTTTAGCTGACACATAAATGTGTGTGTTTAGAAATCTATTGGATTAATGTTTCCTTCTTTCTTTCCCACATATTCATGTAGCCCATCACTCTAAGTCACTTGAATGGAAAAGGTCAAAAATGCTTATCTCAGTGTGGGTCACACTGTATATGATTTAAGCTGATCATGCAGCACATTTTTTCGCTTCTGGTGTGACTTCAGGGTCTATTGAGAAAACTCATTTGTCTCTACGGACATCTTCCCCGTTGACTCAGTGTGGATTGGAATTCCATTCTTGGTCTTTGTTCTGTAGGAATCTTTTATATTTTAATGTACGTTTACCTAGTGATTAATATTTTGCATTTCTTACATTCCAAAGTATTTTCTAAGAATAAGCATGAAGTTCTCAGAGCTGGAAGGTTGAAAAGATAGTCATGAAAGAGAAGTCTGGAGAATTAAAAGTGGAGGTGTTAATACTTCTCCAGCCTCACAGATTTATACACAGTCATGGTTTACAAGCTGTTCCTTCTAGTAGGATGGAGGCAGGGAAGACTTCTGAATTTAATTAATATTACCCACTTTTTTTTTTCCTAATGTGTCAGTTTTCTATTTTTAAGTCATGAAAACTTTCCAGTTAAACTATATTGAAGCATTAATCACTGATAAAACTTTTTTTGATGTGAATGGTCAGAATAAATGGTAATAGAACCAATAGTTCACATTTGTAGACAATCCATGACTGTTGAGATAGGCAGTTGGAAGTTTTAGAGTTGAAATAACTTCTCTCTTCTTTTCCTTCTTGCTTCTTTGTGGGTGATGTCAATTCAAATGTAATGCAGCCTACCTACATGTTGCCACGAAGACTTCATTTTCTCTTCACTCCTTAATCACTCTTGAGAATAATTGCTCTAATATAGTTTTTTCTCTATTGTATTTTTTCTTTCTTTAATTAAAAATTTTTAAATTTAAATCCAACTTAACATATAGTGTAATAATGATATCAGGAATAGAATTGTGTGATTCATTACTGACATATAACACCCAGTGCTCAGCCCAACAAGTGCCCTCCTTAATACCCATCCCCTATTTAGCCCATCCCCCACCCAACACCCCTCCCACAATCCTCAGTTTGTTCTCTGTATTTAAGAGTAATGGTTTGTCTCCTGTTTTCATCTTACTTTTCCTTCTCCCCCTATGTTCATCTGTTTTGTTTCTTAAACCCACCATATGAGTGAAATCATATGACATTTGTCTTTATCTTACTGGCTTATTTTGCTTAGCATAAATCACTCTAGTTCCATCCATGCTGTTGCAAATGGCAAGATATCATTCTTTTTGATGACCGAGTAATATTCCATTGTATATATGTATACCACATATTCTTCTTTATTCATCAGTCGATGACTATTTGGGCTCTTTCTGTACTTTGGCCCTTGTCCAAAGTGCTGCTGTAAACATTGGGGTGCATGTACCCCTTCGAATCAGCATTTTTGTATTGTTTGGATAAATACATAGTAGTGCAATTGCTGGGTTGTAGGATAGTTCTATTTTTAACTTTTTGAGGAACCTCCAAACTGCTTTCCAGAATAGCTGTACCAGTTTGCATTCTCACAGCAGTGCAAAAGGGTTCCTCTTTCTCCGTATCCTTGCCAACATCTGTTATTGCCTGAGTTGTTAATTTTAGCCACTCTGACAGATGTGAGGTGGTATCTCTGTGTGGTTTTGATTTGTATTTCCCTGACGATGAGTGATGTTGAGCATCTTTTCATGTGTCTGTTAGCCATCTGGATGTCTTTGGAAAAGTATCTTTTCATGTCTTCTGCCCATTTCTTCACTGGATTATTTGTGTTTTGGGTGTTGAGTTTGATAAGTTCTTTATAGATTTTGAATACTAAGCCTTTATCTGATGTGTCATTCTCAAATACCTTCTTCCACTCCGTCAGTTGCCTTTTAGTTTTGCTGATTGTCTCTTTTGCTGTGCAGAAGCTTTTTATCTTGATGAGGTCCCGATAGTTTATTTTTGCCTTTGTTTCCCTTGCCTCTGGAGATATGTGAAGTAAGAAGTTGTTGCAGCCTAGATCAAAGAGATTGTTGCCTGTTTTCTCCTCTAGGATTTTGAGGGCTTCCTGTCTTATGTTAGGACTTTCATCCATTTTGAGTTTATTTTTGTGTATGGTTTAAGGAAGTGGTCTAGGTTCATTCTTTTGCATGTCGCTGTCCAGTTTTCCCAACACCATTTGCTGAAGAGACTGTGTTTATTCCATTGGATATTCTTTCCTGGTTTGTCAAAGATTAATTGGCCATACATTTGTGGATTATTATCCACTTTGAGGTACATTTAAGAATCTAGTAGCAACTTTAGGACAGTGTTTAGAGACATTGCATTTGTTAATAGAACTGAAGAGTAACAGTACTATATAGCACTATAAGCATCAATGCATTTACCTTCCCCAACACCTGAATGCCTGGCCTTCTTTCTTGAGCAAAGGAACTCGTTGGTAAGTTCCATGTTTTTCAGAATACTTTATGTATCAAGTTTGATTTAGATTAAGAATTCACAAAATTTGCATGACTCTAAACTACAAAACCTTTTTTTAATTGAAAAATAATAAGCTTTCAGTGCCATATTCATTTTTGCTCTCTTCTTCCCTTTTCACATGTATTTACAGTACATATTCTTAAACACAAGATATATGATACATAATATGGAAATATGCAGATAAATACTTTTACTTAGGAGAAAAAAAGTAAAAAAGAAACAAAATCTGAACTTCCATGAATCCAATGTAAGCAGAAAAGACTTTCTCCAATACCATTTTTTCCTCAAACAATTCTTGCTTTTTTCCATTACCACTGCCCCAATATTTAAGTTACTGCTAATCAGGAACCCTGCCTGGTCTGGAAATTTCTATACTGCTATTCTGACGACACATGTGAAAAAAGCCAGTCATGACCAGGGACAGCAGGGAGGAAATGCTAGTATGTTCAGCACCTCTGACCTTCATGCTTAGTTTTAAGGATAAGAGTAGAAAAAAACATTTAGTTATTACATATACATCCAAATTAGGTTTTAAAAATAGGCTTAAACTTCCTACCAGTTTGAAAAAAAAGATGATTTCACTGTTTAGTCATCCTAAAGAATTCACATTACTACATTTCTATCTCTGCTTCTATTTTATCCTTTCTTATTCATATATATATTTAAATATAAAGTAGTTCGTGCATTATTGCTCAAGCTAGAGAAACCCTCAACACATAATCAGCCATGAGAGTATACACCAGAGGATCTCACAGTTAACCATGTTATATGATGATAATTGACAGAGCAGAGAGCAATCAGGCAAAAGTCATCCAGGAACTCTCACCTCCATGGAAACTTGGATTCTAGATTTAAGACTTCATGCATTTCAAAGATGACAACCATATATTCATCCTTAGCAAGAAAATAGGATGATAAGTGAGGAATTTAAAAACAGTAAGAAGTTTATCATTTTTCTCTGTAAATGAAGCTTTTAGTGGATGCATACATCTCTTTGTTAGCAAAAGCCAGTAACCTGCAGTTTTGCAGAATTATTTAGGACACACTTTCATATACATACTGCCACCTGGTGGTAATTTTGTATATATCTGCTCATAAGAAGACTTCTATGCTGATTTTTCAGAATAATGTAATTATTTCAGAGCTTTGGGTTTTCAATGAATTATTCTGTTAATCATTAGAAGAATAAATTTTTATCAACATTTAGATATAAGGAACTACTGGCTTTTAATTTTTTAAATATTTATTTATTATTTTGAAAGAGGAAGAGCATGAGCAGGGAAGGTCAGAGAGAGAGGGAGACACAGAATCTGAGGCAGGCTCCGGGCTCTAAGCTGTCAGCACAGAGCCCGATGCAGGGTTCGAACTCACAGACTGCGAGATCATGACCTGAATCAAAGTTGGACACTTAACTAACTGAGCCACCCAAAAGCCCCGAAACACTGACTTTTATACAGATTTCTTTACTTTAAGTAAATAAAAAATGTTTTAGAAAAAAGCAAGCAATACTAGTGAAATGTATGCTCAGCTTTTCATAAATACGTTATGTATAATCAAGTGATTTACAGTGGCCTTTGGTTACTATCACCATTTTTGATAATTTTTCATTTATAGTTTCATTAAGGTTAGAAATATCTGATCTAATAACAGCTGCCATTAAGGCGAACAGTGTAATATGACATCATTACATACATTGTCTCTTGATTCTTACAGCAGTATTATGAGGCATTTAGAAACATCCCCACCAAAAAGATGAGTTCAAGGACACAGAGCTGATAAGTGGTATAGAAATAGATCACTAAATATTATTAAATATTGGATGACGCCTCTTTTATATGAAACCACTCCTCTAAACCAATTGGATCTAGACATTTATCAGTTGTAACTATCCCCAAACTGCAAAACCATTTTATTCTGTTGTAATACATCTCTTTATAATTCCATATTTAATTCTAAAGGGATCTATGTGGAGAAAACACACACGAAGATCTATGGCTGCTTAAAAACACAAAATTGAACAATTAAAATATATAGTTATGTGATCGTTCATATAACCAATTTGAGACTAAAAGGAAAATGCAGACATTTCAAAAGCAGGTCAGGAACCATGATTTAATTTGGAAAACAACAATTTGAAAACATCTTTATGATAATTTTACCTGCGCAGTTACCTAACATAAATGAGATATTTTTTTCCCAAATAGATGCTAGTGATTGAATTAATAAAACAGCAGGAAAAGTCTTAAAACATATTTAGGATATATGAGGAGTCAGGATTTTTTTTTTGTTTTAATCACATTTTTTATTTTGAGATCCTTGTAGAGTTGCATGCACTGCAAGAAACAATACAGAGAGGTCAACATTGATACAGTCCAGATACAGAACATTCTGTCTCTCCTGTTGCTCTTTTAGAGCCACACTCACTTACCTCTTACCCTACTGCCTCTTTAACCCCTGGTAACCAATCTGTTTTCCATCTCTATAAATTTATCATTTCAAGAATGTTAAATAAGTGAAGTTATACAGTGTATAATCTTTGGGGATTGGTTTTTTCCACTCAGCATAATTCTCTGAAGATTAATCATGTTATGGAGTGCATCAGTAGTTTGTTCCTATTATATTCCTAAAATATTCTGGGGAATATTTTATAGTATTGGCATACCACAGTTTGTTTAACCATTTATCCACTGAAGAACACCTGAGTTGTTTCTATTTTAGGGCTTTTATGGATAAAGCTGCTACAATCAGGCATGTACAAGTTTTTATGTGAGTAGATATCTTCATTTCTCTGGGATACAATGTGTGAGTGATCTCCGGTTTCTCCACATCTTCACCAGCATTTGGTGTTTTCACTATTTTTTATTTCAGTCATTGTGATAGACGTGTAGTGATATCTCATTGTAAATTTAATTTGCATTTCCTGAATGGCTAATGATGTTGAACATGTTTTTATCTGATTATTCCCATTTGTATATCCTCTTTGGTAAAATACTTTGTCATGTCCTTTGCTCATTTTCTAATTGAATTTTTTTTACTGTTGATGTTAAATTATGTATATTAAACACTAGTCCTTTGTCAGCTATGTGGTTTCAAATATTTTCTTTTACTCTGTAGTTAGTCTTTTATCCTTTTAACAGTGTCTTTAAAAAAAAAGTTTTTAATCTTGAGGAAGTTCAATGTATCAACACTTCCTTTTGAAATCCATGTTCTTGGTGTCAAATCTTTGAACCCTTTGCTTAGCCCTATATCCAAAAGGTTTCCTCCTATGTCTTTTTCTAAAAGTTTTATAGTTCTACATTTTAGTTAACTCTATGAGTTAACTTTAGCATATGGTGTGACCTTAGGGTGTGATTGAGATTCTTTTTTTTTAAACCAATGTATATACAATGCTCTAGCATCATTTAATAATTTAATTAAAGGGTATCCTTCCTCCATTGAATTGCTTTTGCACTATTATCAAAAATCATGTGGACACAACGTGGATCTCTTTCTAGATTCCCTGCTGTGTTCCATTGTTATGTGTCTTTCCCTCCACCAATATCACACAGTCTTCATTAATGTAACTATCTAATAAGTCATGAAATCAGGTAGACTATTTCCTTTCTTCTTTTTTTCAAGATTATTTTCATTATTATACTTTGCATTTTCATGTAAATTTTACAGTAACCTTGTCTATGCCTAGGAAAAATCTTTCTGAGATTTTGATAGGAATAGCATTAAACTTGTATATCAATTTGGGGAGAATTGGCATTTTTACTATGTTGAATATTCCCATCCAGGAAACAGTCATTCTCTCCATTTATTTAGACTTTCCTTGATTTATTTCATGAGCATTCAGCATGCAAGTTTTGTATATGTTTTATTAGATTTACACCCATGTACTTCATTTTTTGAGTGATTGTAAATTGTGGTATTATTTTCTTTAAGACTGGAAATTTAAGAACCTAAGTTAAGAATCTCTTTCTGAGTCAAGGTACTTAAAGTTTAATGGGAAGACTTATAAACAAATGATTACAATAGAACTTGATTAAGTCAGTATACCATTATTCTGTCTTTGTTTGCCTCATTCTCGGTGTTTCAGAAATACTATTGCTTGTTATATTTTTAATTGTTTTCCTCTCGATCTTTTGACCCCCTTCACATACTTCTCCCACCTCTATTCTCCACCTCCACCTCTGGAAACACCAATCTGTTCTCTGTATGTATGAGCTTGGTTATTTGTCAGCTTTTAGATTCCGCATATAAGAGGGATCTTATGGCATTTTACTCTGTCTGACATATTTCGCCTAACAAAATGCTTTGGAGGTCTATTCATGTTGTCACAAATGGCAAGATTTTGTTCTTTGTTATCGTTGAATAATATTCCATCACACACACACGCACACACACACATTGTAATTTTTTACATTCATCTACTGATGGACACTTAGGTTCTTAAGTCATTTTCAGATCTTGGCTATTGTAATAAAGTTTCAGTAAACATGGGCATACAGGTATCCTTTTGAGTTAGTGTTTTTATTTTCTTCAGATTACTTCCATAAGTGGAGTTGCTGGATCATATGGTAGTCCTATTTTTAATTTTTTGAGGAAACTTGATTCTGTTTTCTATAGATGTTGCACCAATTTACATTTCTACCAACAGTGCACAAAGGGTCACCTTTACACTACATCTTTGTCAACACTTGTTATGTCTTGCCTTTATGATAATAGACATTCTAACAGGTGTGAGGTGGTATCTAACAAGGGGTTTGATGAGGGTTTTCATTTGTGTGGGGTTTCACAAAGGGGTTGAGGGGTTTTCATTTGCATTTCCATGGTGATTAATGATGTTGAGCACTTTTTCATGTACCTATTGGCCATCTCCATGTTTTCTTTGGATAAATGTCTTTTCAGATCTGCCTATTTTTAAGTTACTTTGTTGTTGTAGTTAGTTATTTTGTTATTGAATTATAGGAGCTTTTTTAATACTTTAGATATTAGCCCCTTATCAGATCTATGATTTGCAATTATTTTCTCCCATTCAGTAGATTACCTTTTCGTTTTGTTGATGGTTTCTTGCTGTGAAGAAGCTTTTTAGTATGAGGTAGCCCTACTTAATGATTTTTGCTTTTTTTGCTTTTTCTGCTGGTGTCAGTTAAAAAAAAATTATTGCCAAGACCTACATCCAGGAGCTTACAACTTGTTTTCCTATAGGAGTTTTATGGTTTTATGTTCAAGTCTTTCAACCATTTTGGATTAATTTTTATATATGACATAAAATAGTGGTTGAGTTTAATTCATTTGCTTGTGGCTGTCCTATTTTCTCAGTACCATATATTAAAGAGATTGTCCTTTCCCCCTTGTATATTCTTGGCTCCTTTGTTGAAAATTAATTGATCATATCTACTTGGGTTTATATCTGGAATATCTATTCTATTCTTTTGATCTCTGTATCTGTTTTTATGCCAACATCATACTGTTTTAATTACTTTAGTTTTGTAATATAATGTGGAATCAGGAAGTATGATGATCCAGCTTGTTTTTTCTCATGATTCCTTTGGCTATTCAGGGTTTTTGTGGTTCCACACAAATAATAGGATTATTTGTTCTCTTTCTTTGAGAGACACCATTGGAATTTTGATAGAGATTGCATTTTGTCTGAAGATTGCTTTTGGTAGTATGGAGTTTTAGCAATATTGATTCTTCCTCTCCATGAGCATGGAATATTTTTCCATTTACAGTTGACCATTGGACAATACACAGGTTATGAATGCTGACCCTCTGCACAGTTGAAAATCCACATATAACCTTTGACTCCCCAAATACTTAAGTAGTTGTATCTTACTGTTGACTGGAAGCCTTACTGATAACATAAATGTTTGATTAGCCCATAGTTTGTACATTGTATTTATTATATATTATATTCTTATAATAAAGTAAGCTAGCAAAAATAAAATATTAAGAAAATCATAGGGAGAAATTACATTTATAATATTTCACTGTACTTCTTGAAAAGAAATCTGTGTTTAAGATGACCCACACATTTCAAAACCATATTGTTCAAAAGTCAACTGTATTTGTGTCTTCTTCACTTTCCTTCATAAATGTCTTATAATTTGCAATACACAGTTGTTTCACCTTGATTACATTTACTCATAGATATTTTATTCTTTTTTGTAATGCAATTGTAAATGGCATTATTTTATTTCCCTTTCTGATAGTTTGTTATTAGCGTATGAAAATGCAACAGATTGTTTCAAATTATTATTTTAGAGAGAGAGAGAGAGACCATGCAGGTGGGGCAGAGGAGAGCAGAAGGAGATGAATAGATGATAGATAGATAGATAGATAGAAAGAGAGAAATAAAGGAAGGAAGGAAGGAAGAAAGAAAAAGAAAGACAGAAAGAAAGAATCTTAAGCAAGCTCCATGCTCAGTGCAGAGCCCAACATGGGACTTGATCTTGTGACCTTGGGAACATGACCTGAGCTGAAATCAAGAGTTGGATGCTCAATTGACTGAGCCACCTAGGTACCCCACAACAGATTTTTGTGTATTGATTTTGTATCCTGCATTTTTACTAAATCTATTTATTTGTTCTAACCAGTTTTTGATGGAATATTTATGTTTTTTTTTTTTTTTGGTAAATATATACTAGAATGTCATTTGCAAATAACAGTTTTACGACTTTCTTTCCAATTCGGATATATTTTACTTCCTTTTCTTGCCTAATTGCTGTGGCTAGGGCTTCTACATTGAATAAAAGTTGTGTTAGTGGACATTCTTATCTTGTATCTCATCTTCGAAGAAGGACTTCAGCTTTTCACCATTGAGTATGATGGTAGCTGTGAGCTTATTGCATATGGCCTCTATTATATTGAAGTATGTTTTCTCTATGCCCACTTTGTTGGGAGTTTTTTATCATAAATGGATGTTAAAATTTGTCAAATACTTTTTCAGCATCTTATTGAGATGATCATATGATTTTTGTCCTTTTTGTTAATGTGGTATTGGCCGATTTGCACATGCTGAACCATCCTTTCATTCATAAAAGAAAACTTGATCATGGTATATGTTCTTTTTAATGTATTGTTGAATTTGATTTGCTAATAGTTTGTTGATGAAGTTGCATGTATTTTCATCAGGAATAATGCCCTGTAATTTTGTTTTCTTGGCACATCCTTGTACGATTTTGGTATCTGTAACACTACCTTCATAAAGTAAAATTGGAAAAGTTTCCTCTTTTATTGTTTGGAAGGGTTTGAGAAGGTTTGGTGGAAGTGCAAAACTGTCTGGTCCTGAACTTTTGTTTGTTGGGAGGTTTTTGATGACTGATCACTTTCCTTACTGTTGAGATTTTCTGTTTCATCATGATTCGATTTGGGAAGGTTGTATATTTCTAAGTTATTTCTGACAAAGATATATTAATTCATCTTTTGAAAAGATTCTCATTTAAATACTGGGTTTGGTCCCCTGCTGTGTATCCACTTACATAGATTTGAGAGCCGCAGATGATGTTAGAAGGAAGAGAGACCGGATTTGTTTCTCCATGCTCTGCTGCAAGGCACGTGTTAGACTTAATAGTAACCATATGTTCCTCATTTTCTGGGACACTGAGGACATTATATAATTAGATGTTTTTCAATAAAGATCAATTATATTTATACCTAATGTCATTATAACTCTATGTCTTCAGAATACATCGTTTAAGTAAATACAAAGTAGACAACAAAAGTTTTTCTCAATTGGATGCCCTCAATTTCTATTTGGTCAATATAATTATTCTTTGTATAATTAACTGTTTTAAGATACAGGACTTTGGTTGCATCAGAGAAAACATGGCTTGGGATCTGTCACTTTTTTAGTATGTCTGGAAACATCCAGCCTTATTAAATGATACAAAATGTGACTATATATATTCACATTTTAGGATCGATTGAAAGACTTGGTGCCTTTGCCCTGTTACCTATCTCACTAAGTCATTACTCCACATTTAGACATGTATTCTCTTATTCTAAGTAAACAGAAACTTTAATCTCTAAAATGGAATCACTCTATTGTAAACTCTATGTATTCTGAGTGTGTGTATACATGGCTTATATTATTTTATAGCATCATGTGTCAAAGAAGTCTGGGAAGATAGTGTAATTCCAAAGGAAGCAGGAGCAAACTTCATGTACATTACTGTTACCTCTATAGACATGATATGATGGCATTTTGTAAAAGTTCACCTAATATAAAGTCCACTTCTCATACTCTCTCTCTGAGTCCATAAACCATACATTTGTACAAGATAAAATAAATCCCATTTTAAAAGATTATATTTTTATCCATAATGTAGACATTTAAGTTTAACAGCTGTACTGACTTTATAACACATTCCACATATGTGTTATTTTTTTTCAAATTTAACTTTCGCCAAGCCCATACATAGATCAAATTATGCTCTCATTGTGAACTCCAAATCACTTTTCACCAGTGCGCTGAATGTTTTTTTGATTGTTAATTAAACACACATTTCTTATGGAACTTCACAGAAAATACCACCCACTGCCACCACCAGATACCACGTTCCCACTGCAGAGAGAACACACGTATGGACTAGGTACAGGCTGTGTCCTCAAAAGTCTTATACCCTGATAAGAAGAGATTTATACATAGGGATATATTGATAGATGTTTAACAACCGGCTCTCCAGGGAAAGAGAGCCTGATAGCAAGCATTTGCCAATATTTATGGTGTAAATTCTCTTGCCATGACAGTTTTCAAGTTAACACCCTGATCGTGACTTCAAGTAACTTGGTAAGAAATATGCATATTTCCCTATTGCAACCTGGTAAAAACTGGCTGCAGCACACAGTTGGTTATGGAGGCATCATTTATCACACTGTGATAAATTATTTGATTGAAGCATGTCATAATGCTCAGGGAATAAAGAAGAATGGGAGAAGTTTGTGAGCCAGAATCAGAGAAGTCTTTCAGTAGAGCAGTCGTTGGCATAAGCAACATCATCTCAAGACTTCAACATGGTTCTCATCCTGATATGTTTGTTCCTATTAATACATAATGATATTTTTTCAATTACTCAGAAGTAATGGAATCTTAGATTTACCATATTTTTTTATTATTCTTTTTCCCACCACAACCAGTCATTTAGTTTTGAAGCCCCACTACATCTACCTTTCTTAAAACATTGGTATGGACCACCCAATACTATGTCCTGTTCATTGTGGTATCCTTAGGACCTAGCACCATGTCTCACAGTAGGTTATTCTCAATAGATTTCAACTGAATAAATGTACTTCCAAATAAGTACACTTATTTAGGTATTAAATAAATGACTTCATTTCTTTATTTGTTCTTAAATTATCCTTCCCATACATTTCTACTTCAGTTTTTATTTCCTATAGCAAACTGTTCTGTTTTACCTATTGCAACATTCATTCTCCTCCCTCCTGACTAACGAAGGTACTCAAGGTGGCAACACTTTCAGCTAAAGGACTATATTTGCTGGCTTCTTTGTGGCTAGGAGTTGGCCTCTTTGTGACTAGTCCCATGCAATGATATGTAATTAGAAGTATTCTGGGATAGTTTCAGGAAGTCTCTGTAAAAAGATGGTGGACTTTCTCCCCACTTCCTGTTTTCTTTGGCCAGAACACAAATGTAATTGTGCAAGTTTCAACAGCCATGTTAGGACATGAAATACCTGAAAACGGGCACCAATAATCACTACTCTCATACACTCTCTCTTCAGCTTAAGTTTCTAAATCACTTACTGTTTAAAGATTTCTCAGGGCCCCGAACAGAATTCTTGGGGGCTTATGCAAGTTTTGTGGCCCCTCCAAATATCAAAGCCCTAGGAAAACTGTTTGTGATTACTGTTTGTCCCTGATTTTTAAAGCATCCCTTAGGTGTGTCTCAAAAATAGCCAGGTTCCCTAAGTCAAAAGTTCAGACACTATCTGGCAGATGAATCATATGAATAGGCCACCTAGCAGAATTTCTTTTTCGGTTGTATTTCTGTTTTCTGGGTTTAGCCTTTTTCTGCTATATACCACTGGATTCATAACTCCATGAAAATATCAGAAATTGATATTATATGTTTTAGAAAATTGGGAAATTTTACCTCACTTCATGCCAGAGATGTGCCCCAAAATATTATGGTACAAGTTGCTTCCTGTCATCTCAGACATGAAAGGGAAATCAATTAGATATATGTAATTCTTTATAACTTACAAAGTCTCTGCCACCAATGATCTTTATTGGAGCTTCACAAGACGTAGTGAGGAAAGAATCAGGATTACTGTTTATATGTTGCAGAAGAAAGTATTGAGACTCAGGATTTTCTCAAAGAAGTCAGAAGTAATTAAATTCAATACAAGTGTTTTTATTCTAAGTTACTTCATTCTGCCTTTTTAATATCTCTTTGGACCTTTATTAAGCCATATTTAAATTTACAACAAATGTTTTAAAAGGAAATTAGTAAACTTTTGCATTGGAACATCAAGAGGAAACTATTAATTCCCAACTATCTATTGACTACTTTAATCATGAGTATGGGTTAAACTATATTGCAGTAACTAACTGACTAAATATTTCAGTGGCTTAAAACCACAAATGTTTATTTATCTATTGCTTGTAATCGCATTCAGAACACATCAGTCAGACTAATCTGCTCCTTAAATCAGCCAGAGACATCATCATATTCTTGCCTCTATATTCACAAAGACAAGGAAAAAAGACTGCTACAGTGCCCTGAACTGACAATTTAATATTTCTACCTGAAAGGGACTATCAGCCTTCCTGGTTACCATGTACTGGCCAACACAAGGCACATGGCACCATGGAAGGCTTATTGGTTTCCAACGACTGCTGTAACAAATTACCAAAACTTGGGTGCTTAAACCAGCACACAAAAATTTATCCTCTCACAATTTGGAAGGCCAGAGTCTGAAATCAAAGTCTAGACAGGGCTGCACTCCCTCAGAAGGCTCGAGAGGAGAATTTCTTGCCTCTTCCAGATTCTGGTGCCTCCTACTATTTCTTAGTTCGTGGCTATAGCCAATATAGCCAATCTATCTGTATCTCTTTACCTCTGTACCTATATAACTCTCCACACATGTTCAATATGCACATGTCTTTACATGATCTTGTCTTCTGTGTCTATGTGTCTTCCCTTCTTGTCATTGGATGTAAGGTCCAACTGGATAACCATGGATGATCTCATCTTAAGATCCTTAGTTTATTTCCATTCTGCAGAAACACTTTTTAAAAATAAGGTTACATTCACAGGTTCTAGGTGTTAGGACATACATATATCTTTTGGGGGGCCTCCCATGCAATTACCACCCTAAGCAAGTTTCCCAAACCCTAGTCCAAATATTGTTAAGGACAATTATGGTAATACAGACACCTCAAGAAAGGCTGGGTCAGAAGCTGTGGAAAACTGTGGTGAAGGAAAATACATCCAGGGAAAGAAAGAGGGCAAGGGTTATTGCGCACTCTAGTAGTATGGTACCCTTGAAATATTTGCTCAGAGAGATTGCAGAATTGCTATGGATCAGAAACTGCCACTTGTGTCACATTCTGCCACTCTCTGGGAATATTTATGTCATTATTATAATCCTATGGTTACATCTTGCAAAATGGATGTGTGTGGGGCAGATAATTTATCTTATGATTCTATGTCTCCAAATGTAAGGGAGCTACATCTGGGTCAAGTAGAGAGACTACTGTGCATCATCATATGCCATTCAGAAATCCTGAACTGTGTTCTTTGTCTTGGCTCTGTGGAATTTGGCGGTTTTCTCCCTTGGAGGAATAAATTTATATTTCATGCTGAAAGGGAATTGAGATACCTATTTTATGACCAGGAGGGGACCAGAAGGGAATACTATGGTAGACATTAAGTATGTTACAAATGACTTTTCTGAATATAGTAGAAATGTACTCATTCCCCATTCTTGACATTAAGCATGACCACGCATCATGTTTGTCTAATGACATGTGAATGGAATTATCATGTGAGACTTTCAGGAATTCTTTAAGACCTATGTATATACCTCCTTTCATAGTAACTTATCATATTTCACATGGCAGAGGGTTTATTAGCCTTGGTTACCAAATGAGCAAGTGTGAAGTAGAATTCCCACAGTGGGTATTTTCTGGAGCAAGGAATGGATTATTGTTATCATATGCCTAGAATTTTGAGGTTCTTTGCCCCTGAAGAATAACCTAGTTGCTTTTGACTAACAAAGCCTATTACCAAACAAAATTATAATGTTAATCAGTATAGATGACATGAGATGAATAATGAAAAATGAACACTAATTATTTAATCAAAATTGTCTTCAAGACCAATTGAATTATAGGTAAAGAATTTGCAACACTTTTAAATATTTGTGTTTATTATTTTTCATTAGTAAACTTCTGTTTGAAGAAAACTCCTATCTTATATAAACCAAAAATAATTACTTTGATTCTTCTTTATCATTGATGAATCCAGTGTCAAGAAGGATGTCACAGAGGCCATTGTGAAAACCTGTATCTGTCTAATTGCTCCTCAAAAGTAAACTTAAAGAAACCTAGCAAAGTAGGTGACCCTAGGCCCAAGCATATTCATGAAAATATATTTGATTAAATATGTGCAGGGCCAAATTATGGCACTATTTGCATTTTCTCATACCTAAGTATTTTGTGGTGTATATGTGACATTAATGCAACTATTTATCTCTTTATAAAAGAGACAATAAAATGAGCATAAAGAGTGATAAAGTGAGAAGTACTAGGATGAAGAAAAATTTTTAAATTGTGAAGTTTTGTTTCATGTCAGCAGAAGCATCTCAAATTTCCCATTATGGCCTATGATCTCATTAAGCAACATTTTAAAAAATGATTCATAATGTTAGTGAACTTACTGTATTTAAAAATTAAAATAACCTTGTGTTTATAAAAATGTTATCCCTTAATGGATTTTGCTTTTGAACCAACTTAAGATCGTCAAGATTTTGCTATTGAATTAAGTGAATTAACAATTCATCATTAGCATCAGTTAACACTCCAAGCATTTCATCTGATCAGTGTCAGACACATTTCACTTTATTTTCACTTAAATGCAGACACAGCCAGAGGATCCATCTCACTGAGTTCTGAGCCAACACAGGGAAGAAAATCAATATGGTACCTTCAGTATCTTCAGTGCTATGCTCAAAATTATGTGGGATTAAGAATCATTATCTCCAATTTGTATTTGAGGGAGCTTTCCCAACGTCTGTAGCCAGGCAAGGACTGAGCTAACATTTTAATTCTAGCCTGCCTGATTTCAAAGCCCAAGTTTATTCCTATCTGTCACATAATCCTATTTCCACAGTTGTTGAAGCCTAGTATTGTTCTTTCTTCCTTAATCTTGGTATTTGTCTGGATGAGATGAACCCTAAGTACTCAACTATACTTCGAGTTTCACTCTGCTACTTTTGCAGAACTCATATAACTTGGCTTCTATTCAGATGAACAATTCCAGCCTAGCTATCCTTTTGAAATGGAAATGTTAACATTTTCCCAAACCCTCCCTACATAAGGCCAACCCATATATTTCTAGACTCCCTAAAAATAGAAGATGGTAGACAGAATTCCAATATCATCCCCAAGATTACTGCCTGCCTGGTTTCCATGCCCTGTATTATCTCATTCCTTTAACTATAAGCATATCTACGAAAATGATGGTATAAAACTCTCATCTTTATGTTATGTTATGTGCAAAAGTGATTTTCAAGATTTAATTAAAGTCCTTAACTAGCCGACTTTGAGTTCTTCAGAAAAGGGGTATCCTAGACGGTCTGACCTAATCACATGAGCCCTTAAAGAAAGTCAGCAGTTTGAAGCTAGGAAGACTCATCTGCTAGTATTGTAGAACCAAGGTGCCATGTTGTTGAGACTGCCATATGTTAGGGAATGATGGGGATCCTCCAGAAGCTGGGACCTTACAACTGCAACCCCAAAGAACTAAAATATGTCAACAACCTGAATGTACTCAGACATGAACCCCAAGCTCCAAAATGAGTACACAACCAGCTGACACTTGGATTTCACTCTTGTGAGGCCCTGAGCAGAAAATCCGGTTATGCCAAACCAATACTTCTGATCTACAGATTTGTGAGATAAGAAATGGGTATGGCTTTAAGCTGTGAAATTTATGGTAATTTATTATACAGCAATAAAAAGCTAATACACAGAACATTGTACTTTCTATGTTTACTAATGTTTGGCTTTTGCTCTGAGAAATTAACTATTACACAGTGTCATACATCTAACTCTAGTCTTAATACTATATAAAAATGAGAGAATTCATGTCCACCAAGTTATAATGCTCTATGAATATTCTGTCTTGGCTAGGATAAATTTCAACATGCCACACCCCCTTGAGGACTGGCTTTGTATTCTGCTATTTTTCATAAAGGTTACTTTTGGCATCACGTTAAACCACTTATTCTCTGCCCTCTGATTTCTGACTTCCTCCTCTTTCCCAGTAGCCATTGATGAGATTCCTGTCTTTTTAGCAGCAAAGCCAGACGGAATTACACCTAACATATTGTTAAATGGATTAAAATATCCTGTATTTTAAAAGAGGTTAATGAAGCAGCCACTTTAAGTTAGTTATTTACATCAATGAGATTTCTATTTTTTTATTTTCTTTTTTTTTCAATTTATATCCAAGTTAGTTAGCATATAGTGCAAAAATAATTTCAAAGAGATTTCTAATAACATTTCTCTGAGTGGAAAAAATGATGGATACGGATTATGTGAGTTCAATTACACTAGCAGCAGGACTATGTATTTTCTAGCATTTTTTGTATTAAGATTTAAAGCCATGTTTAACTTTCACTGAGTTTTGTACTTCTAATTAGACAGGTGTTCCTCCCTTTGATTTCATTGTGTTAACTTCTAAATACTGTCTGTCAGAATCTTGGCACCTTTCAAATATATATTACTTCTATCTATAATGCTCTCATTTTGTTCTTTAAAATATGCATAGTTTTTTAATTCCTTTAAGACATCTATACTGCACACCTCTGTATATCATGTCAATAGTGGAAAGTTCATCCCGAGAACAGGAATGATGAACAGGACACCACAGCAGGAAAATTTAAAATAAAAGAAAAACATATTTATTGGCGTGAGCTGTAAGAGGGAGAAAGATGTATACAGTGTAGAGAACTTTCTGCCAACTCCTCAATTTCAACTCCCAGCAGCCCTCATCCAAAATAGAAAGAATTCCTCCCCATTTGGTGTAAATTCCTTTGCAACTAGAGGAATCTGCACTGGACACAAGGGAAGAGATAGGCATGTTTTCAAGAATTCAGAGAGGTTAGCAGGAAATTAGGAGAGACAAATGACAGCCAAAGAGTAAAGTAAGTTGACATCGTAGGAACCTGCAGAACAAATCCAGAGCAAGGCAGGGCACTTTCAAAAAAAAGCTACGTGTCTCCTCCAGTTTTTAAAATATGGGTCTTGCTTCGTAACTGACAACAAACAACACAGTGGAAAACTGGCAGCCTAGTTGCTAGACTGGAGTTGGGCCCTGCCTTCAGTTTAATCTATAGTCTTGAGCAAGTCACTTAACTGTCAAAGCCATTGGATTGCAGATGTTTAAATGACTGCAGTAATATTTACCTAACTCATAGAGGCACTTTCAGGGTTTCATTAATTCTTATTTGTAAAATGTCTTTTTCTCCTTAAAACCTTTAAGTGGAAAGTACTGAAATATAAAAAGGAAGATTATCATTTCCTTTCAAATGATTTATTGCAAGAATACAGTTATATCCTATATGCTAGTTGTCACCAATAAGAGTCAAGTCAAAATTTAAAACTGATTATGTCTTAAATCTTGTTTTTTTTTTTTTGAATGTTTCAGGGTAAGATACTACATATCTTAAATACATGGCAAGAAAAGAGGTAAAGACAACTCCATATGCACATTTATCTTATTATATTCGGTAGTAGACATTGATCTCAAGGTAATGGATAGTCATTATCTCAAATGTTTGAAATTAAAATAACACTTAGAAAAAAAATAATTTATATGCCCTTGTGGTTTAATGCATTATTTCTTTACCAGTGCAGTGAGTTGGACATCTCACTTCAGGAGTCTTTGATAGTTTATATTTAATAGCTTTCAATACATATACATACACATACCCACACACACATATATACATATACACTGCAGAGTCTTATAATAGGCAAATTACACTACTGAATATTATGGGAATCATAAAGAGTATAAGCATTCATCCCTAGATAAACCTAAATTTTACCCTGATAGGTAACATATGTAAACATAAAAAGTTACTGAAAATATGACTAAAACACAAAGCACCATAAGCTCTAGGTGAATACTAGAAACATTAAGTACAAAAATGATAATTGGCCTCAAAGGCATTACTTTTTATTTTACTTATTTTTATTTATTTTTATTAAATTTTTTTATGGTTTATTTATTGTTAAGAGAGACAGAGTGTGAGCAGTGGAGGGGCAGAGAGAGAGGGAGACACAGGATGCAAAGCAGGCTCCAGGCTCTAAACTGTCAGCACGGAGTCCCATCGTGGGGCTCGAACTCACAAGCTGTGAGATCATGACCTGAGCCGAAGTTGGACACTTAACCAACAGAGCCACGCATGCACCCGTGCATTTCTTTTTAAAAACAACACTAAGGGGCACCTGGGTGGCTCAGTTGGTTAAGCATTGGACTTTGGCTCAGGTCATGATCCCACCGTGAGTTTGAGCCCCATGTCAGGCTCTGTGCTGACAGCTCAGAGCCTGGAGCCTGCTTCAGATTCTGTGTCTCCTTCTTTCTGCCCCTCCCCTGTTTGTGCTCTCTCTCTCTTTCTCTGTCAAAGAATAAATAAACATTAAAAAAATTAAAAACAGCAACACTAAGATCAAAATTTTTTTTCAAGGTTGATGTTATTATTTCCATGTGGAAACTGAAACTTACAGAGGCCCAGTAGCTCTGGGATCCAGAATAGGAGGAAAAGCTTGTCTGACTTAAAGAGGTGGGGCTGCCCAGGACATATGCAGGGTGAGAAGTCCAGGATGATGGGAACAAAGGGTTCCAAAGGGGTGTAGTAAGAATGAGACTAGAGAGAAAGGCTATGTTTCTATCTGGAAGATTTTTTTCTTATTATCTGAGCACACAAATTGTCATCTATGACAATAAAGTTTGGCTTTTCATTTTTTCAGCATCGTCTTCTTGTTTCAAATAGACACCTGTCACTGTTTCTACTTGATTAATGTGAGTATAATGTAGACTGGTGCAGTAGTTGTTGTTTTTTTATTTTACTTCCCTCCCCACCCCCTAACCCAGCGTTCATTAACTCTGCTTCTGACACTAGCCACCAGTTCCCACTTACTGGTGTTTCCGTACCTCTTTCCATCTCAGTCCATGGGCCTGTGCCAACAGTATTCCTACTCCCAAAGATGGTGTGACTTAATCCTTATTACTTCCTGGAACGGTGATTAGGTTAATAATAGAAAGGACTCAAGGAAAGCTAATCAAAGCCAAAGACAATAAATTGAGACCTTTATTTTGATTAAGAGAAATGGACACATCGTTAGTATAGAGCTAAGAAGGATGTGTCTTAGGGCTGCCGCTGCATCCTTCTTGACAAACTGAAGGAAGTAGAGCTGAGAGGAATCCAATGATTTAAGAGGGAAACGTGGTCTTGATGATAGCATTTATGTACATCTTCTGAAGAGAACAGTACCTGAAACTAACGCTATTCACTAGGCTTTTTAGGCATATGAGTGTCATGGGTACGATAACACTCCTTAAAGATGTACAGGTCATAGTCCTCGGAACCTTGAACCTATGAATTTGGTTGCAAAACACAAGGAAATTAAGGTTGTCCGTGAAATTAAGGCTGCTAATCAGCTGACCTTAAAATAGAGGATTCTGGATTATCTAGTGGGCTTAATGTAATCACAAGGGTCTTTAACAGTAGAAGAGGGAGTTATGACTGTTGAAGAAGAATCAGACAGCGGTAACACTGCTGGCTTTGAAGATGGAGGAATAGGGCCATGACCCACAAATGTGGGCAGCCCTTAGTAGTTGCAGAAGACAAGATGACAGATTCTTCCCTAGAGCCTCCAGAAAGAAACACAGCCAACTGGCACCTTGATTTTAGTGCAGAGAGATCCAGTTAGTCTAGTCACTAACCTATAGAACTGTTATATAATAAATCAGTACTTTTTAAAGCCACGTTTATGGAAATTTATTACAGCAACAATAGAAACTACAGTGAACAAATAAATACCCTCCCTTGCCCCTCATTCACCTTTTTTTTTCTTAATTTGTTTTGAGTCAAGCTTTCTTTCACTTGCTATTGAGTTAAGAAAATATATTAAAAGCCTTCATATAATTTATGGGTGCCTGAGTGGTTCAGTCATTTCAGCATCCAACTCTTGATTTTGGCTCAGGTCATGATCTCACAGTTCGTGAGATCAAGTCCTGGGTCAGACTCTTGACAGACAGCAGAGAGCCTGCTTGGGATTCTCTCTCTCTCCCTTCCTCTCTCTCTGCCCCTCTCCTCACTTGAGCATTTGCGCGCGCGCTCTCTCTGTCTCTCTCAAATAAATAAGCATTTAAAAATAAATAAATAAAAGCTTTAAAATAACCTAAATAGATTTAGTGCTTTCTGACATGGCCCAGGAACTATATAAAATATCCATAGATCAGCAATTTGATCATCACTGTGAAAATTTTTTTTAAATCTTGCTTATTTCAGGGATGAGCTAATTCTTTAAAACATTGATATTGGACATGCTTTTGTCCAGAAAAGTAGAGTGAGCTATTAGGTAAATTTTCTGTTGTTATCAATTTTGCTTTAATGCCATGTATACTTATCTTTTTTTAACGTTAATGCCTTTCATAAGAATCTTTACAAAATCTATTAGGAGTCAACACACAGTTAATAGGTTTAATTTAATAATGAAATTTAATTTAAGTAAAATGAATTTTCTATATGTAATCAAGAAAAATTGTACCAACTTAGAGTAATATGGGAATTCAGTATTGCATTTCATGAATTATTTCTACAAAGTATCTGTTTTATTTACTACTTATAAAACTGTATTGCTCATGAAATGTGGTTAATCATTCAGTCATATTCTAGGAAAAACAAAACAAAATGTGATCCTACGTAAAAAAGATGCAGCTATCTCATTTAAAAATACCAGCTGCATAGTTTTTTAACTGTTTTCCAATGCATACTGTGTCTAAGAGTGTTAGTGGATTATTGAATCCCAACATACGGTTTTTATTCAACTGTGGCTTGGCACCTTGGAGGAGCTCCGCATTTGAATCAAGTAATTTCCAACCATGGTTGAAACATGTGCGTCTCTTCCTTTCTTTTTAAAAGCTGCACATTTTGTGTCTACACACAGGTACTTAAACAGCAATCATGCCCATTATTAACAGTTATGAAAAAGTTTAAACGTTATAGGTACACTTAAAATGAATTTACCTGTGATAATAATTTTGTAACTGTTACTAAAAACAGAAGTGAATACAGTATTTGAAAAAAAAAATTATAGTGGACAGAAAACCAGGCTTATGGCCAGATTGGACAAATCCAAGTACACTTTGTGGTCCTACCCAGAGGACCACCAAGAAAGTTATGTGACTATCTTGGAAACTTCTAATCTGTGAGGTATGCAGGAAAGCAGTAAGAAAGTCGTTATTCCAGAAGGCCTGTTTGGCTTCATTCTGACCTGTTGATAATGGAGGCAAAGAAGCCATTGAAAAACTAAGGGTCTAGACAAGTCCCTATTCCTGAATAAATCCACGAGTACCATCGACTCATTCTCTGGAACTGGATAAAACAATGCTTATTAAAGTGTTGATACCTTAATATCATAAAAGAAGAACAATATTAAGAAGAAAAAGACTATTAAGGATTTGAAATTTGGAGCAAATTCTTAACCTATGCATTGAGTCAAATATTTTCTTCAGTTAAATGGTCTTTTTTCCCCCCAAAGAGAGAATTAATTCCACTTAATATTTGAAGTAATAGGCCCTCAGTATAGCATTTTAAAAATACTGATAAAATTTTATTATGATTACACCTTCTGAGAATATTTTCTATTAATCGAAAGTGTTGAGCAATTTGCCTGAAAAAATTAATTATTTATGATCACATATTTGATCCAGTTTTGGTTCTTCCACCATAATGGAGGAGAAAGCTTCAAAGGGTTGTCTACACAAGTAAGAGAAATCTTTCTTGGCTTTCGGCAGAGAGGATTGTTCCTTGTATGTGTAGGAACCATGATGTTTCTTTGTGTCCCTGAAAATGCCATGTAATGTCACTGTTACATAGTTGCAGACATTTTCTGCTCTAAGAACTTAAGACAGAATTTGAGTATAAAAGCCATCATGAGAGAAATGCTATTTTACTGCTAGAATAAACCTTAACAGTACGCTGAATCAATTATCCTTTTGGAAGCCATTCTGGTAGTATAGTGTTGCCCAGGATATCTGGACATATTGCATTTCTGGCTTGCTCTTTAGAAAAAAAAATGAATGTTTACTGATTTCAGCATTCCTTTTTGTGTGTAAATGAGTGAAGCAATTATATTTGGCTCTGGCCAAGTCTAGCAAGAAAGGAGTATCCCATTTATCATGATAAATAGGTCATATAAGTAGGGAAAGACTAATAAAAAATAGGAAAGAAAAAGCATGTTCTTAGTGCCATCAATACTTACTAAATTTTATAGAAAAAAACACACGGAAACAATTTGTTATAATAAAATAAGAATAAAATAAACATTTACTCAATGTACAATTCCTATAATCTGTTGTTTCCTTTCCAACTTTACTATGTTGCCCTAATTTAGATTTTTATCTTTTTTACCCTGGATTGTTGATCTTTCTCCCATGCAGCTAGAATATTCACACTGAAACATAAATCAAACCACATGATCTACCTGCTAATTGTTTTTCCAATGGCTCTCTGATGTCCAAATCAGACCCTAGACCCTTACCAAATGGTAGTTTCATTTCTTGCTACTCCTTCTTTTGTAATTTAGAAATACAAATTTTATTCTGTAGACTTCCATACATTTATTCTGATGGGTCTTTTTGACTTATTCATGTCCCCTGCTGGAGTGTGCTGCCTATATATTTTCCACCTGGACAATTTTAGTTTATCCTTTATGAATTGGTTTAAGTGGAATGGAGTATTCTCACAAGAGTATTCATGCCCCCTTAGAACCTCTCTCACTTGCACGTCTCTAGCTTAGCATTTATCACTGTATTTTCACCTCATGTTGTGTCTTTCTGTTTCATTAGACCCCAAGTTCCCTGAAACCATTTTTATATCCTTAACAACTAGCATGCTTGATATATAATTAACTCATAATAAATGTTTGTTAGGATGAACTAAAGTAAATTCACAGGGCTCACATAATTACTTAAATAATTCTCAGGCAAATATTTAAGATAGTCATCACTGAGATTATCATTCATGTTTTACACGGAGAAACACTGAGAAACACATGAGAAACACTGAGGCTTGAAGAGTTAAAGTGGCTAATTCTAAACCACATGTGGAGTTAAAGGAAATGCTGAAATTAAATTCAAGTCTTCTGTTATCAGACTTTGTTTTCTAGAACACAGACACCAATGAATTAAATTTCTGGTCTCAAGTTTTACACTAAACTCATCGGGTGACATTAGGCATGCCATGTGAGCTCATTTGGTTTGTTTTCTCTTTTGCAAAATTTGAGCACTAAACTTGACTCTGGACTTCTGCCCTTTTATTTAATGGTCTACTGAGGCCAAAACAAACAGTTTTTACACAGCACTATATTACTCTGGTTTTATGCTTCTACTTATTTTTTCCATAATATTAATTTTTTTTAATTTTTTTATGTTTTTTATTTATTTTTGAGAGACAGAGAGAGACAGCGCAAGCAGGGGTGGGTTACAGAGAGAGGGAGATACAGAATCTGAAGCAGACTCCAGGCTCTGAGCTAGCTGTCAACACAGAGCCCGATGCGTGGGGCTTGAACCCACGAACCTTGAGATCATGACCTGAGCCGAAGCGGGATGCTTAACAGACTGAGCCACCTAGGGGCCCCTCCATAATATTAATTTTTTTAAACACCTAAATTTTTGCTCATATTCAAATGATTATGTTTGTTATTGGGATATTGAGTCAACTCAGTAGCTCTACTCCTGATTTCCTTAGATCAAATAAGGTATAAGAGAAGAGGTAACAGATGTAGAAAGAAAACATTATTATTGAAACAGGCTAAATCAGAGGATACAGTTTAGTGTGTCTGTGAAATGAGCTTTTTAAGCCTTGTCTTTCAGGTTAAAGTTTGGGAAAACCCAAAAACAAAGGCTTCTGCTCTAAGTGAATGAGCAAAAAACAAAAAACAAACAAACAAATAAATAAATAAAAACAAATAAATAAGTCCAGAAAATAAAACAACAAATCTTTGAAGAGAAGATGATCTACTGATTAGATTCCTTCAGTCTACAAACATGACTAATGGCAATCACCCCTAGCCAGGTAACTCACTTTCTTTCCATGGTTTAATCTATCGGTTATGTAACTGAATCAATAACCCTATATAACAAACCATGCCAAAACTCAGTAGCTCACAACAGTAAGTGTTTATTTAGCCCATCACATGTTGGCCACATATATGGGGCTCAACCAGGGGATTCGTTTGGTCATAACTAGATTGCTTTACATAACTGGGATTTGATTGTCTATTGATTGATACAAGACGATCTTATCTAGGACTGCAAGGATGACCAGAAAAATTTACTTGGTTTTCCTATCTCCATGAGTTTCTCACATCTTTCAGGCAGATGAGCCTGAACATGGTTTTACCATGTGATGCCAGTACAAGAACAAACAAGCCAAATTGTTTAAGAGAGAAACAGAAATAAACAAGTGTTTTTTGAGACCCTGAATAAATTACATTAACTACTATCCACAGAAAGTCACATGGCCAAACTGAGAGTCAATGTGAGGATGTAGCTAACAGAGAGGTAAGAAGAAATGAAACCATTAAACCATTAATGAAACCATTAATCTCCCTCAGCTATACAGAGAAATAAGGGGCAGGAAAATAGATCAGAAGCATTTAAAGAATACTCTTCTTCCTGGAAATGAAAAGACTGAGCTAAGTGATTATTCTCTCTTTTTTCTTTTTTCTTTTTGGAGTTTGCTTAATTTTTTCATTACAGTTATTTATTTTTAATTTATTTTTTTCATTTATTTAAGTTCAAGTTAGTTAAAAGCATAGTATAGTATTTGTTTCTGGATTAGAACCCAGTGATTCATCACTTACATAAAACATCCAGTG
This sequence comes from Cryptoprocta ferox, assembly GCA_028646485.1. Lineage (NCBI taxonomy): Eukaryota > Metazoa > Chordata > Mammalia > Carnivora > Eupleridae > Cryptoprocta > Cryptoprocta ferox. Next base: position 29,612,429 of record CM053559.1, on the reverse strand, counting down.
CTCATCCCAACAAGTTCCCTCCCTAATTTCCATCACCCATTTAAGCCATCCTCCCTCCCATTTCCCTTCCAGCAACCCTCAATTTGTTCTCCGTATTTAAGAGTCTCTTATGGTTTGCCTCCCTCTCTGTTTTTATCTTACTTTTCCTTCCCTTGGCCTATATTCATCTGTTTTTTTCCTTAAATTCCACATGAGTGAAATCGTATATGATATTTGTCTTTCATTGACTTATTTCACCTAGCATAACACACTCTAGTTCTGTCCTTGTTGTTGCAAATAGCAAGATTTTACTCTTTTTCATTGCCAAGTAGTATTCCATTATACATATATACTGCATCTTCTTTATCCATTCATTAGTTGAAAGATATTTAGGCTCTTTCCATAATTTGGCTATTGTTGATAGCTCTGCTGTAAACGATGGGGTGCATGTGCCCCTTCTAATCAGCATTTTTGTGTCCTTTGGATAAATCCCTAGTAGTGCAATAGCTGGGTCATAGGGTAGTTTTGTTTCTAAGTGATTAATCTACTACACGTACCAAGCACTGGTTTGATCATTGTATTATGGAAAGGCAAAGTCATGAGCTTAGTAAGTGTATGAACCAGTGGGTTTTTCATAGAATATATATCATGGTTTCAACTATACAGCCTAATCACAAATAATCAGCTTGAAATCCCAAAACTGACCAGGTAAGAGACTGAAATCATTTCAGTTAAACTCATCACACCTATTAGAAAAACAAACAAAAAATGTTTACCATCATGTCCTTTATATCATGAAGTAGTGATTACATATGAAACTGTGTTAAAATGCAATTATGCACACAGAAATAGATTCCAGTAGATAATAATCATGAAATATGGACAAAATATTTTTTTTAAAAACCTGAAGTCAATGGAGAGTAACCTAAAGCAAACAGAACCCAGTGAACAATAAAAAGGTAACCAAGCTACCGAGACACAGTTCTTCAGGCTGAGTGAACAGTCTTTCACAAAAGAGCATGTACTGTATGGTCCCCTAATATGGACACTGAGGACAGGTAAAACTAATCTCTAGTGGAAAACAACTGAAAGTTATTGTCTCTATGAGAATTTAGAGTTCCTGGGAAGAAGCAGGAAGGGATATCCTAGAGCAGTGGTAAATCATCTGTATCTTGATAGGAGTTAGAGTTTCAGAAGCACTTGTATTTGTCAAACTGTGTCACATACCTTTTCAATTTGTACATTTTCATTTATGTAAATTTTACCTAAAAATTAACTAGAAACAAATATTGAACTCTGGTTACTAATATGCATGCTGCAGTAGCAGGGCCGAAGTAAACAGATGCTTGCAATTTTAAAATAAAGCAAAAATAATGGATTAATAGAATAATTGCTAGATGGATAGATATATAATAAAGCAAGTAGAGTAAAAGGCAGTTACAAAATCTAGGTAGTATGGATATAGGTGCTCTGTATAAAAGCATTTTTACTTTTCTGCATGTTTGGACATTTATAACAAAACTATACATAAATGGAAAATGTAAATCTAATATAACTTACACATATATAAAATGTTATAAATAAATGTAAAATATTTTGCCATGGTACATCAGGAGGCAGTTAAAAATTAAACTCAACTGTGCTTTATTGGTTCTTGTTTTTGATTTCTAGTACAGCCTCCAGTCTCAAAAAAAATATATATATATATATAACGCCCAAGTGTCTGTGGGAGTGCCATTCCTTACAGTTATGTGGCTGCTCCTGACATCCATGGGGTTGCCTTGACCTCAACCATAGATCCAGAATAAATTCTCTATGATTACCCTCATCTCAAAGCAATGGATAGATGATCTAAGAAGGTCCAGTTGAGAATCAATATCAGTATTTTTCCTAAATAGCTGTGTAAGAGATGTTCTTACTCACCTTGGATGAGGACAATGCATGCAACTCTTTCCCCCATGAATAGAGCCAATATGAGAACAAAACTGTCTGATGGAGCAGGGAAGAACCAAGAGAGTCACAGGGAATTGGAGTTGTAATCTCACAAATATGAGAGCCTCTGGGTCAAAACAACTTTAAGCTAACATGATCTCTGGTTATTCCACTTGCATAAATTTCCACATTGTTTCAAGGTATTTTCAATTATAATTTTAAGTAATATTTCAACCATTATTGCACAATCCTATCCCTTGGATATACTAAAAAAATATTCTGTCATCTAAAAAGTAACATTCTTTTGCATGTTCTCGTCTTCTTCTGTGTCTGTCATTCTTCACTATGTCTTGTGGGTATTATATAGCATGCTAGGCTGAACAGAACTGGTGTTTATGCCTGGTATTTTTAGTCCCATGTGCATTATCACCCCTTCTTCCAAATTCCACTTCTGTCTTGCTGCCTACTTCTTTTTTTGGCTATTCAAGTGTACTAGATGTGCCAAATATGCTCAAAGACTAGGATATTATAGGGGAAAATATATTTCTCTTCTGCAATGTAGTAGAGCAAAGCTGTTTGTGCTCCTCGGTTTCACAAAGACTTTACTGAAATATATCATAGTTTTGATTTCTGGCAATCTATCTACTTAGAACTCAGGCATCAGTCCATGGGTTTTGGGTCTATAGAAAAATGAAAAAGCAGACATTAAATTACACATAAAACCTCTTCTCTGTCCCAACTTTAGGGTTTTGGTACTCCTTGGAGCTTGCCATAATTGAGTATCTTCCCTTTGGCTGAATTATTGTGGAACAACATTAAATCAGTTGTGCAAATAGCATTCTAATGCTACCAGTCAGATATACCTGATATGGTTGAAATGCAGTCACTTACTGTAACCCAGATGCTTACTATGTAAAGATTTCATCATCTTGAAGAGGAGGCAGAATATTATGCTTAGTGGCTAACCTTCCTCGCTTTAGAGTTACGCAGCTTTGGTTTCAACCTGAGATCAACTTGTATTTCTAATTGTATAAACTTGAGTATATTTCATAAGTTTTAAAAGCCTTGGTTTTCTAATCTCTGTCATCTGCATTATTTGTTATAGAGGCCGCTAGCAACATGAGACTATCAGGCACTTGAAGTGTGATTAGTCCAAATAAAAATGGATTGTAAATGTAAAATGTAAATATATACTAATGAGAGATTTAGTATAAAAAAGATTGTAAAATATCTCACTAATATTAAATATTGAATATGTGTTGAAAGAATAATATTTTGGATATATTGGGTAAAGTAAAGCCTATTAACATTAATTTTACCTGTTTCAGTTTATTTTTTAAAATTGTACTAGACAATTTTAAATGATATAAGTTACTTATAATTGAAGTAATTACTCAATAATTTTAAAAAATGAATGAGCAGTGAAATAATGTTACTCATGTAATTCTGTTGGACAGCATTATGCTGATAATTATAATGTTTATATCACAAAAGTATGAAAATTTTAAAAATGTTAGTGAATTATTAACAAAGTTAGCATAGTGAAACCTTAATAAACATTGGCCATTTTTTCTTTTTTTATGAACAGTATACATTAATAGTAATTATGAAGTTAAGTATGCATTAAAAGTACTTTGCATAAAATTGTGCTTAATCCTGAAAAACCAATCTCTGATGTTTTTCTAATATACTCACTTATCTATTGGACATAAGAAAGCTTAAATTAGTAACTTGCTTATGAACATTGTATAAATGTCTGTGAGATAAACACTGTCATTATTCTAAAAATAAACTTAATTTTTTAATAATAAAATAATTTTAATTTTGAACATTTAAGTGTTCAATGTGACAATAAAGTCAGCTCTATAGTTTATTAGGCAAACCAAGAATCTCAATTCAGATCGTTGTAAATTTCCACCACAGTCATTGGCAGCTAAAGCAGTAATTCAGCTAAGCTACATCTGTTATTAGCATGGACTGTAGGCCACAGTAGTTTTTCTTCATTCTTAACACTTGCTTTCTCACTTTTGTTCTCTCCCCCTCTGACTCAGATTGAAAGAGATCAAATTGAAAAATGGCAGGGAATTTAAAAGAATTTCTCAAAACCCAATCAATTCTTTGATTGATTTGATAATCTAGAGATATACAAAAGTGAAAGAACCACAAGTTCATGCATGACTGATTCAATTATTTCTTTCTTTGCAAGGGTGACATTGATTGTCTCTGTTTGTTGTAATTAATCCAAAAGTTTAAGGTTTCTTAATTGAAGGGAATGTTTTGTTTTTCTTTTTTTCTTTTTCAGTATTCAGGAATTAGTACAAATTCACTTGACTTTTTTTTTTCATTTTCATGAGTATATGTACTTGGGATTTATTGAAGCTGGACTCCTAAGGCTCAAAGAGATGTTTTAGGTATGCTTGAGCAAAAGACAAAACACAGACATTGTTAATAAGCAGTGTATATTCCTGTTCAGACTCTTGAAACAGAATAAGCTGTGCTTGAATTTGTGTTTTATCACGTGTGACCTGTGCCTTTTGGCTAGTTACATCTAAAATCTCACTTTTATTCTCTATAAAATAGCACCCTATGTCATGGATTTTTTATGATCATTAAATGAAAGAATTCTTAGAAAAATCTACTTATGCTGGTTCCTAAAGTATAATGCATGCTCAATGCATGTTAGTTATTTTGTTGTTATAGTCATTTTTATATTTGTTGCTTTTATTGACAAATACGGTGAAAAATCACAGACCCCAATGTCTTCTACATTCTATATCATTGAATTATATATGTCACTAATAGTAGAATTCAAAGTAAGAAAGATGAGTTGAGTTCACCCAATTTATTAATATTTGACCCTTTGCAAATTACTAACTCTCTGAGAACTGTAAACTAGGGTTAACAATACCTGTCTCATAGCAGTAAATGAGAAATATTATAGTAATACTTAGGATAGCAATGGATGCATAGTAAAAACTCAGTAAATGGTAACTTTCTCTCTCTCTTTAAATTTCATTTAATTTAATATCTGAGAAAAGATGTTATTCTTTAAATATAGGCCTCTATGTAATGACTGTGGGGCAAATTTTGGTCTCATGAATTTGAACCATTAAATGTTATTTTGAAAAGAAAATAATTAGGAATAATTAGCCACATAAATATTTTTAAAATTCTAATATAGATATAGTTCACCAACAAATACAATTATAAAGGTTTTATAGAAATAGAAGTTATGTGTGATGCCCGGGTGGCTCAGTTGGTTAAGCATCCAACTCTTGATTCTGGCTCAGGGCATGATCTCACTACTCATGGGATTGAGCTGCTCATTGGGCTCTGCTGACAGTGCACAGGATTCTCTGTCTCTCTGCCCCTCCCCCACTCTTGCTGCTCTCTTTCTCTCTCTCTCTCTCTCTCTCTCTCTCTCTGAAAATAAATAAATTTTAAAAAAGGAAGATAGTAATTATGTGATAGTTATGTTATTGAACATCTTCTCAAATTCACAGTGTGACTGAACCTTGGATAAGTGTCAGAGGCTCCCAGTTTTATTTCATTATCTTTTTCAAACAATTTTTGGGCAAATATTATTTATCAGCAATTCTTCTTCATAATATTCACATTCATAACCTTAGTTGGTTCTTACTTAAAAGTCAAAACTGCTTGATAATGATATTTAGGTCAGTAAATATTTTTACTACTCAAATTGCTTCCTGAAGTAATTTCTTCTTAGGCTTTTGACTGGATTTGGACAGACCAGGATAAAGTTATCACCAAAAGTACGTTCCACCCATGGTCGAATATAGGGAAAGTTTACCTTGGAATTTAGAGACTAAAACATTGATTTTCCTTTTTAAATGGGTAAAGATTTGGTGCAGTGTCAAAGAACTCAATGGTTTATATTCCAATTGGAAACTGAAAGTTTCAATTTGCAAAATTATGTTTCAGTTTGAATGTAAAAAATATATATCCAAATGTATACAGAGAATGTTCCTTTTGCTTATTTCTTTTACAAATCCATTAAGCTCAGACAGTCTTTCCAAATAATTGGGCTTGTAATTTATAATGCCCATGATTTAATTGTTAAAAACATGGATGGATAAAAAGGAAAAGAAAATAGATTACTGAAGCTGAACTTTCTTAAGCAAGGACATAGTGTCTTTGTACTGCAGTGCTTTAAGCGTAGTCATAATTATAATACAATTAATTAAATTATTTCAAACATTTTATATGATTTCATATTTTTCAAAAAATATTGGTTACGTTTGCATTATAGATTTGCATATTTGAAGAGATTAGTGCTCTGAGTGTGTAACTAAACTGAGAACATTGTTCTTGCAAAATAACCTTTGAAACATTTCTTCAAATATCCATAAAACATAAGAGTATATATATTTTCTTGACAAATGTAGACTCCTGACCAATGCTCACTAAAGTTATGTGGCTGTTGGGTTACAATGGTAGAAAGAGTTTCTCTTTCTCTCCCTTTCTCTCTACAAATAGCACAATAGCATATAACCTAAATGTATGATTTTTAAACTTCCATAGCAGTAGCTTTCATGTCATGGTTTGTGTGTGTGTGTGTGTGTGTATGCGATATTCTGGTTGATACTGAAAAGCTATGAATCAGAATTTATACCAGACTTTAGAAAATCTAAATCTAAATTTTGGAAAAGATAAAATCTGAAAGTAAATTTTAAAAAAACATACAACTGTTTGATATCCTCCAAGATCTTAGCCCTATTTTTGACCCTCCTGATGGTCTGCAGGAAGTTGAAAGTCATTCCCATCGATTAGATATGCATTCTTAGCTCGATTAAATATTTTGCCAATCTGAATAGTGAATTTGATTGGTACTAACACTTGTGACACATTATGCTTCACAACACATCCTCATAAATAATGTAACTCAATTATTCTGACCCTATGCAACTTTACTAATTATTCCTTTTCATATAAAATATTAGAAATTATTTGAGATAACATTTGCCATATGTTAAAAGTATGTTTTGAATATATCTCAAATTAACCAGTGAAGCATATGACAATTGAATGTGTGTTTAGATGATTTTGGAACTATCAGAAGAGTCTGTTCATTCAGACAAAATATTAATAAGATTTTGAATATAGTTGAATAAACACTTAGGAATACTTTATTTTCTCAGTCAACTATAATTGTGTCACAAAGAAATATCTAAGATCATAGAAAATCAAATACCATGGTGTGTGTGTGTGTGTGTGTGTGTGTGTGTGTGTGTGGTGTGTGTGATTACTATCTATCTATAAACTTAATCCTTTCTCATAGAGATCTCCTCTAAGTGCTCTGTTTAAAATTGTTTCCCCTAGAGAAGTCTCAAACACACATCGTTTTTAAATATTTGCTTCATATCTCTCATATACATCCTGGGTATTGCGTCTTTTTGAGAATGTGTGTGTATGTGCGTGGTCATGTGGTCCTTTAAAGGGGGACCAAGATGTTGCAATTGATGATTCTATTCCTTGCTTCCTACCTGTTCTAAGCAAAGAAATAGAATTCACCTTCCAACTAATATTTTTCTAATGCCCTTAATGTGCCAGGCACTTACAGATGCTGAATATCAGCAATAAAAAAAAGTAGAAACAACAAAGAGCAAGGTAATTACACATCCAATAATGGACATTGATTAAAATTCTGTTCTTGATTTATTATCTACACCATCATGAGAATATAGATGAAATTTTTAATGGGTAAATGTAATTGTGTATTTTATTTGGCATTTATCCATACAAAACTCCAATGTATATGTGAGGAAAGAACAAGAGAAAATGAAGGAGGAGGAAGTGAAAAAGAAAGAAAACAAGAAGCTGAAGGAGAAGAAAGGAGAGAGGAAGTGGGAAAGATGTGTTTTTTGTTCCAGTGAAACATTGGGTTGAAATATCTTTTAGTACCAATGCATAAATGGCCTTCTTGTTTTTTTCCCCATCTCTTTACACATTTTACTTATCCCCTGAGTAGTGCTATTCTCATATATATTCCTCATAGGTATTAAGAAATAGTTTACATGATATAAATCCACCTATTATAAGTGTATAGTGTGATTGAATTGTGGTTAATGTATAGTCCTATAACCTGTCCCACAATCAAGAGAGAAAAATGTCTTTTCACCTGAAATAGTTACTTTGTACCCCTTTGCAGTCTATGCCCTCTCCCAACCCCCGGCCCCAGACTACCACTAAACTTTTTCCTTTACAGTAATTAGTTTGATTGGATATAATTGGGTAGAGTTAGTTGGGTAAATAAGAGTGTTATTATTGGCCATATGGTGTGTATATATTACCTTTAGTAGATACTGCCATACTCCAAAGTGGTTATAACATTTTATATTCCAACCAACAGTGTATGAAAGTTCTAGTTGTTCCACATTTTTATCCACAGTTGGAATTATTAATCTTTTAGACTTAATTCTAGGCCCATCTTTCTGTGCTTGCATTTTCCTTATGACTAGAGATGTTGAGTATTTTCACGTGTTTATTGATCATTGTATACCTTGTTGTACGAAGTGTCTGTTCAAATTGTTTACCATTTTTGTTTGTTTCATTGAGTTATCTCCCTAATACTGAGTTGTAAGAGTTATTTCACATTCTGCCTATAAACTCTGTCAGATACATGATTTGCAATTGGAATATTTAATCCATTATCATTTGTTGTAATATTTACTATAAATTTTGAATTTGTCTACCATTTTATTAATAGTTTTCTACATGTCTTCTGTACTGTTTTTCCCTCTTCTTATTGGCTCTTTTTTGGAGGGAGGTTATTTCAATATTTGTTAGAATTCTCCTTTAATTTTTGCATGATTTTTAGTAGTTGCAGAGAGACTACAGTATACAGTTTGTTCAGTGAACGTTTTATCACTTTATGTCAAGTATTTAAATCTGGTCAGTATTTAAGCCCATATCTGGCTTATTTCAGAAATAGTGTTATTTTCCTCTCTCCTGGAAATATGTCCCTTATTATTACATTTTGATTCTTGTATAATCAGCAATTTTGAATTTATCCTGGACATGGTTTCACAAGTTGTGAAACTTTTCAATTGAATATTTTCTCAGATAAGTTTTGTTTCTTTTGTTTAGCTCACATTACCTTTGCTGGACTTGAACTGCATAGTCTGTTGTCTGAGCAGGAGCTTGGACCTACGTTCACTTTTCTTCTCTCTTGTTGAGATATTTTGAGTCTGCCCTGCGTTCATATAATTCCAGGGTCATTCAGAAATGGGGTCAAAGTTTGACAATCCAATGTCATTTTTTTTCCATCTCAGTATTTTCCCCACTCTTTTTACAGCCAAAGTTTCTCTGGCTTCACTTTCCTGGTCTCCCCTTTTCTCTCCTCCCCTCTCCTAAAGTTTGCAAGGGTTTTGTTTGTTTGTTTGTTTGACATGTCTGTTTTTTTTTGTTTGTTTGTTTTGTTTTGTTTTTTACTTCGTGTACCTTAATTGAACTTAACCCCAGACTGAAGCTGTAAAAACTGAAACTCATTTTCTTTTACAAATGTACATTACTCACTGGCTTAAGATGTTTTGGTTTTTTGTTTTTGGGGTGGTTTTTTTTTTTTGGTTTTGTTTGTTTGTTTTAATTTTGGCAGGTTTCATAGTTGTTTTCTGCTTGGACATTAGTAAAATTAAAAAAAAATACTCTCTTGAATGATGTAGTGGTTAATTGTATATGTCAACTTGATAGAGGTAAGGGATGACCAGAGAGCTGATAAAACATTATTTTGGGGTGTGTCTGTGAGTGTGTTTGCAGAAGAGATTAGCATTTGTTATCAGTAGACTCAGTAAAAAAAGTCGCCTCCTCACAAGTATGAGTAGGCATCATCCAATCTTTAAGGGCCTGAATAGAAGTTAGAGGAAGAGCAAATTCTCTTTCTCACTGAGCTGGGTTATCCATCTTCTTCTGCTTTCAGACACCAGAACTCCTGGTTTTCATGCCTTCATACTTAAGACTGAATACCCCTGGCTCTCCTGGTTGTCTAGCTTGCAGATAGCAGATTGCAGGACATCAAAGTCTACATAACAGCATGAGCCACTTCCTATAATTAATCTCCTCTCTTAGAATTTTATGTCCTAGACATGGGTTTGTGCCTGGGCTCTTTTAGGCACTAGCTTTATGAACTTTAGTCTGGTTATATATATTTAGATTTTAGGGAAGTGTTCATGTATTTAGAAGTATAAAAATATACTTACAACAACAAATATTTAAGACATTGGTAGATAATCACTGGGTGCTGAGATGGATGCAATCAGGAAGCTATTTAGAAATACTTTTCTTTTCTTTCTTTTAAAAATATATATTTTTTTTTGGCAGGGAGTACATAATAGGCATCTTTAAGTCAGGTGGTTTATACCATTTTTTTTTTTTTTACCTTTTTAAAGGGATAAACTGGTTTACTATAAATTTAAAAATAAACCATAAATAAATTGTCTGTTGGAGTCTAATAGATAACTTGACTCAAATGATAATATCATTTTTAAAGACTAAGTCAGTTTGGGGTTTTGAAACCCCTTGATTCACACTGATTCATATCACCTACATGATATGAATCTTTTAGGACTTGTTATTCTTGGAATCTATTATCTAGTTCCATTAAATATTCCAGCATAGATAAGAGTTTTTAGATTTTGTCTTGAGTGAGATTGTGTGACTGGATAAAAATGGCAAAAAAAATCATCTTTTGGAATATAGACATTTAAGTCTGTTTTAAGCCCACGATAAAATAATCCTGGCAAATGTACTCTGATTGTTTTATCAAAAATAGCCTATTTTTGTTTTTATCCTAAATTAGAAATTTTAGGAATATTTGAAGGTAGAAGGCATACTTAGATATTTTGGTCATGCAAAAGGATATCTAAATAACCCATAGACACACTAAATAATAAACATCAAGTCAGTATTTTCATACAGAGGTCAACATGCCCATGGCTTCCTTAATCCCAATTTGTACATGTATGTTGTCTTGCTCAACTGGCTCTTTGAACGGGGTACTGTCTTGATATGTATTACCAGGTATCTGCTTTGGAAACTTCAGATCAAGTTTCTCCAAACCCTGGGTTGGATATACCCTCACCTATGTGCTTGGGTCCTTGGATCTTTTAAAATTTATCACTCATATGATGTAACTTTAAAGGGAAGGGAAAGAAGAAGATGTTACAATTTCTTTTGTCAATGTTATGTCTCTGTAGACTTTCCTCACCATCTTTTTCCTTTCAGTCTCCAAGACATTTTCTCTGCTGGGTTGTCACTTTTGTTTTTGTTTTGCATTCTGTTCTATTTCTAGGTATTTCTTGAGTAATCCTTTCCTCTTCTTCCGAAGGTATAATTCTGGCCATGTTACCTAATGTTATGAGTTAACAGCAGATTATTAATTAGGAAAGATTTAACCTCATCATTTCAATTATAAGTGATGGCCTTTTGATTCTTACTTGTAGTTTATCTGCATTACAAAGGTATAGCTAATCTAGATTGAAGCTGAGAATCCTACTTTGTGAGAAGTAACTGAGTTCTATTAGCAGGAGAATAACTTCGTATATGTGTAGTGACTAACTAGTAAATTAGTCATATATGTGGTGTTCAGGAATTGAGGAAGGAGAACGACAACACGTTTGTTCCTACTATTAGAAATGATTCAATCCTTGCTGTAAACTTCCTTTACTTGGAATTCTGGCATTCCATTTATATCAAGGCTGTTCCACCTCAAACTTCTGGTGGAATACATTTATCTTATAATATCCAGGAAAATTTAAGGAACGATGTTGTATTACTAGCTTTCAAAATGTGGAGTATATAAAACAGATGCCTGAGGCACACCAATACATCCATTGTGAATACCAGGCTGTCACCACACCTCTGGCACATCTCCTACAGGCTCTGCTTCATCTGTCATTGTTAATACATTTCATTTCATAACGAAATAAAACAGAGCAGACCGTGCTCCTGAAAACATTTTCCTGCTTAAAGGCCTCAAGTGTGCTCCCATTATTATTGTAAGTAATTAACACAGCATAGTGGGCAGTTCCTGACTCAGAGAGCAGTCTTAATGTTTTTTCTCAGGTTATCGTATCTCTGGTATGTAGATGATAAAAAAAGGTCCACATTCCAGATAAACCTTTGAACAATTCCTTGAAATGAACGTAGTCCTGTTGAAGAGAGCTGTCATTTCCCTCTCATCTCTTGGGTAGCAAGATTTGGGAGGTCGCCTTTCAAATTAACTTTAGAGGACTGCATTTGTTGCTCATATGGTCCAACTTTACTGACTTAGGAACATGTGCTCCTCGAGGTCTGCCAGCTTTAAGCACTGACAGATCTGCAATTCCAACTCAGTTTTAAAATTCAGAATATTCTATTTTGCTTAATAAGATTTTCACCATGAAGACAGTGGCCACCCAAATATTCAAAGAGGATAATGTGAAAATACAGCCTATGAAGTTGCAGTTTTGTTAACGTGGGATCATTTAATTCCAACCTTAGACTTTGAAGAAAAATTGTTCCAGCTCATTGAAGTAGTGCTGAAATGCTGTGGATCATGGAGGTTTTTACAAAGATACTTCTCATGAGGAGTTTATTATTTGATTAGCCAGCATTACTCTGGTAATTGACTTCAAAAATAAGGGTATGCACTTCCCAACTTTTTATGAGGTTAACGTACCCCTGGTACTAGAACTTGATATCATGAGAAAAGAAAATCATTAACTTCTATTGCATCCTAAATATAAATGTAAACATTCTTAACAAAATATGACAAATTGGACCAAGCAGTACATAAATTTGGATAATCATCCCAGCCCAGTGGGATTTTCCCCCAAATTTAATGAAAATCAAAATAATAACCCTCATCAATCGAATTAGAGAGAAAGGCCATTTATAATCTTAGGAGTTAAATATTTATATATATATACATACATATATATATATATACACACATATACTTATATATATAATATAAAATTTATCACAGCAGACATAAAAAAATAACTTTCTCATTTTGTTAAACGATCCAAAAAACTTTTTGGTAATATCTTAATTGTGAAATATTAAATTTTTCCTTAGGATATAAAACAATACAAGGGTATTTGTTCTATGTGCAGTTAAGCAAGTATTAGAAATGAAGAATTAAAAGAAGTAAATATCTCATTGGTCATAGATGTGATACATAGCAAAGACAGATGATTATACATAGAAAATCTAAACGAATTTATAAACTATAAATAACTTAATTTCAGAAGGTCAGTTATAGGATGCAAGGACAACATAAGGGACAATTATTTTTCTCTATATACTTTAGCATTAAACAATCAGTAATTTATTTTTAAATATGCTTTAATACTAGCATGAAGAAATACATGATGAGTAAGAATGACTTTTTAAAAAATTTTTTGTAAATGTGTTTATTTTTTTTTGAGAGAGAGAGAGACAGTGTGAGCAGGGGAGGGTCAGAGAGAGAGGGAGACACAGAATCTGAAGACAGGCTCCAGGCTCTGGGCTAGCTGTCAGCACGGAACCTGACATGGGGCTAGAACCCACAAACCCTGAGATCATGACCTGAGCCGAAGTTGAATGCTTAACCGACTGAACCACCCAAGTAACTCTAGAACGACTTTAATGAAAGATGAGTAAGATCTCTATACTCACACCTATAAAACATTGTAAAGATAAATTAAGTGCATGAATAAAATATAGATAAACTATATTCATAGAAAAGTATATTATTATGTCCATTCTCTCCAAACTGATACACAGATTCAACCATAATCCCTGTAAAAATTTCAGTTGGCCCCTTCTAGATAATAAAAGATGGTTCTGAAATTTATATGGTAGTAAAAAATAATCTAGAATAGCCACAATCATGAAAAAGAATTATTTATTTTCAAAAACTTTTTTTTATAAATAGTGTAATTATAAATTTTATTTCTTAAATTCAAGGCTTACTATAAAGGTACAATAATCAAGATAGTGTGGTGTTGGTATATAGGTGAGCAAATAAATCAGTGTAACAGAATGAAGAGTTCAAAGTAAACCTACGGATATAAGGTCAACTATTTTTCACAAAAGATGTTGAGAAAAGTCAACGGAGAAATGACAGTGTTTTTAACAAATGCACTGGAACAAGCAGATATTCATGTAGGAAAAAATTATTATTGTAGTTCATCTCCCAAAATTAATTTGAGATGGGCTATTGATCTAAAAATAACACCCAGAACTACAGAACTAGAAGAAACACATGCAAATGTCTTCCTAATTTCAGGCTTGGGTTAGGTTAAAGTTAAGGTCACAAGAACCATAAACTACAAAAGAAAAAAAGTGTACAGTAGAGTTTATTAACAATTTTCTGAACATCAAAATATGCCATTAAAGAAATGAATAAACAAAGGTCAGAGTTGGGGAAAATATTCAGTCACATATGTTAAAGGACTTGTATCCAAAATACATAAAAAAAAAACCCTTCCACAAATTACAATCTCCAAAATGGTCAAAAGACTTGAAGAAATACTTTGCAAACAGAAGATATAAAGGAGCAATAGGCACATGAAAGAATGTTTAGTATTATTAGTCATCAGGAAATGCATATTAAAATTACAGTGTAATACCACTTTAAACCCAGCAGGATGACAAACAAAAATGGCTGTTGACACCAGCGTTGAGGAGAAATTGAGTACCTCATACTTTGCTGGTGAAAAATGTAGACTTGTCAAGTACTGTGGAGAACTGCTGGTAGTTTCTTACAAAATTGAATATACTTTTACCATATGAGCCTCTATCTACCAAAAGGTTTGAAAACATCCACACAAAAACTCATACATAAATATTCATTGTACCTGCATGCATAAAAGCCAAAAATTAGAAACTCAAATGTTCATCAACAAGAGAAATAATAAGCAAATTGTGGTACAACCATAATATTAATATATTAATATGCTATATAATATATGGTATGGTATAATATTAATAATATACTGTATGGCCTAAAATTAAAAAACATGAGCTGTTGACCACTCAACAGTAAGGAAGAATCTCAAAATATCATGTAAGCAAATGAAGCCAGACACAAAATAGTACAGAGTGATTTCATTTCTCTAAGTTCAGATACAGAAACAAACTCATTGTGATTTTAATGATTTTGATAATGACATGAGAATACTTTCTAGAAGCTTGGTAATGTTCTATATTTTGATTGAGGTGTTGGTTTCACTGATGTATGCATCAAAACTCATTGAATAGTTAGGATCTGTGCTTTTAATTGCAGGTTAAATATATCTCACTGGAAATAAAAAGAATAACATATTATCTAGAATACAGATCACCTGGTTTATAAAGTTGAACTATCCAACACTGTCTCTAAAAAAATACCCACAAACATTTTTATATTGAATTTGTGCTTAAATTATAAAATAAGTTCTAATTGCTACATTTCCTGCTTTTATATATTTTTAGAAACACTTGTTTTCTCAACTTGTTTCTCTTTGTAATATATATGCTCCTATAAAATGTAAATTTGAGGAACACAAAAAGGTAAAAACCAATACTACAAATCAGGAAAGCAAAGGTAAATAAACCAAAAAACTCCACCATTAACCATTTGATGGATACTTTTCCAAATCACTCTGAATATACAGCATCTTAAAGACTACATTCAGATAAAAATATATTGCTTGTTTAACAACAAAACAGAAAATAAAATGAAATGATTTAACCTACTGTTTGCCTAAATGAGAATATATGATAGGAGGCAACTTTTAAATGAGTAAAGGTATTATCTAAACAGTATCTTGGCAAGTTTGCTTTATGGTTAGTGGTTCCACTAGGACATTTGAAACTATGGCTCATAAATCTTTAATTCTCCCTTTTCCCCTGACTTAGAGACTGGTCCACTCTCTGAATGTATTACATCTATATCTGTGGCCACTCTGTCTTAGTATCACTTCGTTACATTCATTTCTTATCTGCTGAAGTTTTCCAGGGACCCTTTTTTGATCGTTTTAATAGTCTCCCTTGATGAAGTCATCCATGACCACGGAGTTAGCAAACACATTCACTGAGGGTCAATGAGTGTATATTTTAAATATAAATCATTTCCTGAGATTTGGAGTCAGCCTTTTAATGTTCATGGACATTAATAATTCAGCATGTTCACAATCAAACCAACTGTCTATCTTCCTCCCCACATCTGCTAACAAATCCACCTTTTGCACTGAATAGAATAAACAGACATTTATTGTATATAATAGAAACTAAAGAATCTTTCCAATTTTTCTGTTTCTTACACTTTAATACACACATTGTTTTCTCAAGGGAGCTAATATTCAAATTCTTCCCCTAATTCTAGCCTAGGACAGGCACCTTCCTCTCTGATCCTCTATTTACATAGCTTATCAAAACAATTATTGTTCCCAATAATGTTTTGTCTGTCTTTGCTTCCTGACATTGATCTCATTGATGACAGGGATTTTTTTTTTCTATCTCTTTATACTTAGCAGTTAACCCTGGCCTTGTACACAGAGGTGTTAGATATTTTCGAGTAAATGCCTTGCATTTAAAATGTTTCTTCGGGCGCTTGGGTGGCTCAGTTGGTTAAGCATCTGACTTCGGCTCAGGTCACGAAATCACACTTTGTGAGTTCGAGCCCCACATCGAGCTCTGTGCTGACAGCTCAGAGCCTGGAGTCTGCTTCGGATTCTGTGTCTTCCCCTCTCTCTGCCCCTCCCATGCTCATGCGCAGTCTCTGTCAATAATAAATAAACATTAAAATTTTTTTAAAAAATGATAAAAAATAAAGTATTTCTCATAGTAAGCATAAATCCATTTTAATACAATAATATTGACAGTGACTAGATAATTTAGTCTTGCTTATTGAATCCATTCATTATTTCAACAAACATTTATTCAGTAGCTCTCTATGACATGCAGCGTGCTTCATGCTTTGCCTTTGTGATGAATTAAGCATGATCTCGACTTTAAAAACGTTTTATTCCAAAAGAGAGAGATCCATATAAATAACAGTAGTTACTAACAAAGAGTTATTCAATATTTTAGAACTATAATATAGTTAGGTAGTTCTGGAGTGGGATGGGAGATTGTTGGGAAAAAAATCTTCACTTCCAAAATCAATTTTGAGTAATGTGCTGAGTATAGAGAGTGTACAATTTGTAGAGTACGGCTTTGAAGTATAAGTAGCAGTTTCAGCAAAGTCATGCAAGTGGGAAACATCTTGACATTTAGAGGAGCTTCAAAGCGATTCACGATGGCTAGGGAAGAGAGTCAATGAGTGTTTCTGCAAGAAATGAATTTGGCAAGGGACAGTCTGATTTTTCAGGCTCATGTGTGCTGTGGTAAGAATGGTGGGGGAGGAAGGAGTGAAGAGGCCACATTGGAGGAAAGGAAAAACTATGTAAGATAAGGAATGGAGAAGTAGGTAATACACTGCAGAGGCCAGGATTGTAACCGAAGCCCTGGGGAGGTCAGACAGACACAGTAGGAGAGATGTGGGTGGCTCTGTGGTACATGCCAGACACAGAGACTCAGTACCCAAAGAAGAACTGAAGCATAGATAGGGTCAGAACAGAGTCAGGCTCAGATACTATGCAGACCATAATTCTGGCTTCTTCTTTCTCTTAAGCATTTGCATTTTATCTGGACATGGTGAAATGTGTTACGTTGTTGGACATGCGATGTATTCATTTTGTTCTAAAATGGAAGTCTATCATAGGAATTTCATTAAAAAAAACTTACTCGAAAACACCCATTAATTATATATAATTATTGGCAATTAGCATGTGGATGTATTTAATTCCTGTTTTTTTTTAGTTAAGTTCCTTTTCCCCTGACTTTTTATTTAGAAAAATTTCAAATTGATGGGAAAGTTGACAAAATTGCATAACTCAGTCATTATCACCTTTTACCTAAACTCATCAATTTTTAACATTTTGTAAAGTTTAGTTTTTATTCTTTTTCTATTTGTATGTATTTTTTTGGCCAAACCATTTGAAATGAATCACAGACTTTATGACATTTCACATCTCAACATTTCACACTGTATTTCCTAAGAATAAAGAAATTCCATAGTTCACCAATACCATTATCATAGTAAAGTAAAGGATGACTCCTAATTTAGTACAATAGTGAAATAGTTATTTGCAATTTTCACCTTTAGTTATAGCAATGGTCAGATTCGTCAGGTTCCCAGGTTCACACCTCGTGACTTCTCATCTTTACTTTCTCAACAGAAATGTACCCTCCAAGGAACTTTTCCTGATCCATCTTTCTGGCATAATTCCCAACTCTGTTACTTTATTCTGCTCTGTTTCAATCACCTGCTTTTTCTCTCTTCTTACATTTGCTTAGTTATTGTATATTCTTATTTTATAGCGCAGGTACATTCTTTCTTCCTTCCTATTAGAATGTAAATTCTATGAAGAAAAGGGCTTTGTCTTATTCACCATTTTGCACCAGGACTAAATTGATTTAGCTCAGGGCCAAGATTTAGGAACGGTTCCCTTCTAGTTTCGAATTTACAAGTTTCCTTACATCTCCATCCCTTTTCAATTAAGTAAACAAAACAGGACCTTTGTGTCTTGTTTTTTATTTTCAGTATTAAACTTCTGATTCTGAACAGTGACATGTCCTAGATCTTTTAATAAAAATCAAAATATTCTCATATATTGGTACATGATGAAGTGGTGAAAATAATTCACTTTACTATGTTATTTTTAATGATTTTGTGTAAATTAAATATCAGGAGATAGTCATACTACAGATGTTCTTTGTGTCTGCTAGACATTAAATCACTGTATTTTGAATTTTCTTATGTAAACACTTAAATTTTGTTTGGAACATGTTCAGGTAAATAGGAGCACATGGATTCTATTTTCCAATGCAGAACTATTTGGAAAATACTTCTAAAGGACCTACGCCCAGAACGCTGATCACTTTCCATTTTGTAATCCTATAAAGTTTGAAGTATTTCCACAATTTGCAATTGTTGTATGTAGCTCAGTAGGGTTTAAAATTAATGTTGCCTCTCATATTTGTTTTTATAAGCACCTGAATCTGGAAACCAGTCAAAGGACACTTGTGCTCGCTGGGGGGGAAAAAAAAAACACAACCAAACATCTTGATTTAATTTAGCATTTCTATGGCCTAAAACGCCCATCTGGTTGTGCGGTAGGGTATCATCCCACATGGCAGATTAGCACAAAAGCTTTGTCAGGCACTTAGGCGCCATTTCCTTTTGGGCTGGATGGCAATCCAAGATGAACAGGACTTGATCACAGAATTGCTGAATGAGGATTGAACCAGTTTGCCTTAGACACTATTGCTTCACATGTGAAAGCCCAGAAAAGGAAATTAAAAGTCCATCATTTTGTCATGTTTTCAGCAGGACGTCATAGTTTGCATGGTAATCACAAAACTTTTAATTTTTTTAAGCCCTGTATTATTTTATCACAGGCTTTCAAATTTTTAATCTCCATCCCCTCTCAGTCTTTGTCTCTCATATACTCACAGACAGACACCCTCACGCACCTACATACATGCACTCAGCATAACTGAAAGTATTCACTCCTCCTTCTCCTTCTTTCAGGTAAGATTAGTTGGTTCCTTCAGGTCAGAATATGCTAATAGGCCTCATCCATTTTTTTTTTTTTTTTTTTTTATTAACTTTATAGTTTATTGTCAGGTTAGTTTCCATATAACACCCAGTGCTCTTCCCCACAAGTGACCTCCACCAAGACCATCACCCCGCTTTACTTTTTCCCCTTCCCCTTCCCCCCTCAGTT
>CM053559.1:29500286-29592220 GCA_028646485.1 Cryptoprocta ferox | reverse complement strand
TCTCACGTTCAGGTCTTTCATCCATTTTGAGTTTATTTTTGTGTATGGTGTAAGAGAGATGTCTAGTTTCATTCTTCTGCATGTTGCCGTCCAGTTGTCCCAGCACCACTTATTAAAGAGGCTATCTTTTTGCCATTGGATACTCTTTCCTCCTTTGTCAAAGATTAATTAGGCCTCATCCATTTTGATATATTGTTTGAACTACATTATTAATATTGGTAGAGAATGCTGTTTATAAGTCACTATGTTAGGGCTGATGAAAGCAGAGAGATGTCACTAAGAAGATAGAATTTCTGTTTTCAGGAGTTCCATCATATTTATATACATTCAGGTGCTTAAATCTCTCCTGAGGTTATTCAAAATGTAAAGTTCAGATATTATTTTGGACACAAGAATCTGGCTAACCTTTCTTTTGTAAGCATGATCGTGTGCTGTACTAATATCTGGACAACACACTCGTGCCCAGTATCAACTTTACTAAGTGATCCAATGTGTTTCTTAAAACTGTTAAAAGTGGGGCACCTGGGTGGCTCAGTCTATTGAGCATCCAACTTCAACTCAGGTCATGATCTCACAGCTCTTGAGTTGCAGCCCTGCATCTGGCTCTGCGCTGACAGCTCAGAGCCTGGAGGCTGCTTCAGATTCTGTGTCTCCTTTGCTCTTCCTCCACTTGCTCTCTGTCTCACTCTGCCTCTCAAAAGTAAATAAATGTAAGAAATATTTTAAAAACTCTTAAAAGTGAGTTGGTAGCATTTACAAAAGTAAACAAATAATATTGATATTAATACTATTACATTAAGGCCTACATGAGAAGAGTCTTTTACTGATACAACAAATGATTGATAAAATTAAGAATATACTTTGCTACACTGGGTAATGAAGAGTTGTTGAAAATGTGTTTTAAATAGATTAGAAATATTCTTGCATTTCCCCCCTTTTTTTAAAGTTTATTTATTTATTTTG
Source organism: Cryptoprocta ferox (assembly GCA_028646485.1). Taxonomy (NCBI): domain Eukaryota; kingdom Metazoa; phylum Chordata; class Mammalia; order Carnivora; family Eupleridae; genus Cryptoprocta; species Cryptoprocta ferox. Next base: position 29,591,257 of record CM053559.1, on the reverse strand, counting down.
AGAGAGAGAGAGCATGAGCAGAAGAGGAGCAGAGAGTGAGGGTGAGAGAGAGAGAGAGAGAGAAAGAGAGAGAAATCCCAAGTAGGCTCTACAGTGATTGTGCAGACCTGGAGATCATGACCTGAGCCAAAACCAAGAGTTGGATGCTTCACCGAATGAGCCACCCAGGTGCCCCCCCACCTTTGTTTCCTTTTTATATTTGTTTGTTTTTACTTTTCATCTCCCTGACTCATTTATTTTGCCACTGGAAGTTTGTATCCCTTGATCCCTTTCATCTATTTCACCCATCCCCCCACCCACTTGGACTTATGAGTTTGTTCTCTAAGAATCTGTTTTCTGTGTGTCTTTTTTTCTTTGTTCATTTGTGTTGATTAACATTTAGCACTTAACATATGTACTTAGTGTAGACAGAGATAGAGAGAAGTTGGCTTAATGAAGATGAAGGTCTTCATTGAGAGGATAAACCAGTTTTCTCATGATTAGGCATGACAGGTATCTGATATCCTCCTTCATTGGCTTCCAGGTCAGAAAAAAAAAAAGTGCCTCTGAATTCTAACCCCTTGGAGAAGCAGTGATTCAGCTGTCAGCAAATTAGGAGAGAGAAGGAAAGCCCCTTCTGCCACTGCCAGCCAGTCCCTGTTAAGTGATTGGTCACATTTGCCTTGCAAGCAAATAGCCATTATTGATTCTTCTGTTTCTCTTCCTCCTGGTAACTGAAGCCTGACATTTCTTTTTTTTTTTTTTTAATTTTTTTTATGTTTATTTGTTTTTGAGAGAGTGAGAGAAAGAGAGAGAGCACTTGCATGTGAGGGGGTGGGGGAGGGCCGAGAGAGAGGGAGACATAGAATCCAAAGCAGGCTCCAGGATCTGAGCCATCAGCGCAGTGCTCGATGCGGAGCTAGAACTCAAGAGCTGTGAGATCATGACCTGAGTTGAAGTCAGATGATCAACCAACTGAGCTACTGAGGCCCCCTTGAAGTCTGATATTTCTTTAACTAAGTAATTTTTTATTTCATAACTATAAATAAAAAAAATTAAAGTGCCAATATTTTGGGGTTAATCTTTTTTGAAAGTTGTGCATCTTTAGAGCAATCATCAATCTTGCATATCTGATTATGGAGAATATGAATAAAGCCTGAGAGCATCAGTTGTTAAGTTTGAGAAAAAGATAGAAGTCTCATGATTGGTAGGTTCTTCTTCTTTTCTTTCTTTCTGTGTTCTACATTGCTTCTATTACAGCAAAGGGAGGAAAACAGAAATTTTTCTTAAGGCTATATTGGTCATGATGACACATTCAGATAACAGCTTGTCATGGCTCATGAACAAAATGTTCATGGGCAAGACTTAAAGGAGTATAGCACCCAGAAAGTATTTTATTTCATATATCATAGTAGCATTCTTAACATATTTCTCTTTTTCAATACTATTTTCTCAGAACAAGAGATATTGAAAGAAAAATACCACTTTTGCCTTTAAAGAATCCAAAGTCTATAGGATTTAGATCTATGTTAGAAGCACCTTCAAGGATAAAGAAATGGGAGAAATTATTGTGTGGTGGATCTGAGTGTGGACTAGAGTCATGCATCTATTGATATAGGACCGGAGGTGGCCTCCCTGATCCTCACTTGTAATGAGAAGAATAGGTATCTTCCTGCTTTTCTTTATTGGTACAGTTGATCAAATGAGATGATGTATGTGGAATTATATTGATTACTTGTCGAAATTTAGGATGGCAAATTGGAATTTTGTTTACAAATCGATCAAAGGTAAACTTTTAAATATGTTCCTGAGAAAATTAGAACTATTTCCAGTGGCATTCATGTGTTGAGATTTTATGAATTGTTATAAACAAATTCTCATTTCTTTATCATAATTGTGTTCAGAAGAAAGAATCTGCAAGTAAACCAACTTGTTTTTAACTCAGGTATAATTATTTAAATCATCTATGAATTGAAAGCTGTATTTTCTGCATGCTGCCCAATTTTTAATGAGACTTAGTCTTAAATTGCTGAGTTACTTTTATAATTAACTTAAAAGCAGAAAAACTAAACACAGTAATCACATTCTATGCTAACAAAAAATGTTTGCACTGTAATAAAAAGGAACCTTGTTTTATCAGAGGATTTTGACTTAATATCTTAGTGACTATATATCATTTGAAATGAAGGTCATTTATCAAATGAGGGCATCAGAGTAAATCTGAAACATTCTTCAGCTCCAGAAACTAGATTAAATTCTTCCAGTAATATCCTCTAATCATGCATATAGTTTTCTTAATTTTAATATTTTTTCCTCAGTAATGGTTCTTAGGCTTTTGCTACAACTTACCATCTCATAAACAGCAACAACCTATTATTACATACAAATTAGTACTCATGTAAGATTAATGGAAGTATTTAGAAATGGTAAATCATCTAATATCACCATCTTATCTTTTGTGTATTTTAGGGCATATTTATTTTTCAGGATTATAATATAGTCCTTTTTCTGCTGGTAAAAGTGTTTCCAGTTCATATGAGAGAATTAAGTATGTCAGTGTTTTACGGTCTTTTGTTATGGGTATGAAAATCCCCAAAGAACACTATAACTTCACCTGCTTTTCCACATTAATACTGGGCCAGATGATCTTTAAAATCTATTCCAGCTATACAATTCCACAATTACTTGATTCAAAATCAGGTATAATGTAGCCAAAGCCAAAATGAAATGAAAAATGAATATGAATTTTAAATTAAATTATTGACTTTCAAAACTGTTCGAAGTAGTGTCTATTTTAGATTTTACTCTTTACATTGCCTTATGCTTAAGAAAGATAACTAAATGATGATGGGTGCTGATTAGTGAGGGTCAATCAGGGTCTGGCCAGGAAAAGATACACCAGTCATTTTAATACAGGGGGAAAAAATTAATGCAACAAATTGTTTGCAGCTACTGGATAACTAAAAAGGCAAATGGAGAACACTGAGTTATCACAGGGGGAGTAACTGAGGGAAGCAGTTAGCACTGGTGGGGCCAGGAGACACAGGAAAGAGGTTAGGACCAGACTGTAGCCTGAAATTTGGAAAAGGGATCCAACCTTTGGTGATGGGTCCCTGACTTTTGAAGAGAGCTGGTATCCCAGGCAGTCACATGAGGACCCCTGCACCTCTGATGCTTAGACTCTGCAGAAAGGGCACCAGCCCATTGGACGGGTATTTATTTGTTTATTTTTAAGTTTTTATGTTTATTCTTTTTAAGTTTTTATTTCTAGTTGGTTAACACAATGTAATATTAGTTTCAGGTGTACAATATAGTGATTCATCACCTCCATACAACACTCGGTGCTCATCAAAAGTGCACTCCTTCATCCTCATCATATATTTAACCCATCCCTCCCCCCTCCCTTCTGGTAACTGTCAGTTTGCTCTCTGTAGTTAAGAGTCTGTTTCTTCGTTTGTCTTTCTCTCTCTCTCTCTCTCTCTCTCTCTTTTCGCCTTAGCTCATTTGTTTTGTTTCTTTAATTCCACGTATGAGTGAAATCAGATGGTATTTGTTTTTCTCTGATTGATTTATTTCCCTTAGCATTACACTGTCTAGTGCTATCCATGTCCTTGCTAATGGCAAGATTCCATTTTTATGGTTGAATACTATTCCATATATCACTTCTTCCTTATCCAATGATCTAACGATGGATACCTGGACTGCTTCCATATCTTGGCTATTGTAGATAATGCTGCTATAAACGTCAGGTGCATGTATGCCTTTGAATTAGTATTTTTGTATTCTTTGGATAAATATACATCATTGCAATTGCTGGATCATTGGGTAGCTCTATATTTAACTTTTTGAGGAACCTCATACTGTCTTCCACAGTGGCTGCACCAGTTTGTATTCCCACCAAGAGTGCACAAGCCAGTTCCTTTTTCTCCACATCCTTGCTCACACCTACTGCTTCTTGTGTTGTTTGTTTTAGCCATTCTGACAGGTGTGAAGTGATAACCTCATTGGGGTTTTGATTTGCATTTCCCTAATGGTCAGTGATGATGAATGTCTTTTTTTTAAGTTTATTTATTTATTTTGAGAGAGGGAGGGGCAGGGCAGGGGCAAAGAGAAAGGGAGAGAGAATCCAAAGCAGGGTCCACGCCATCAGCTCAGAGCAGGGCTTGATTCCATGAACTGTGAGTTCATGACCTGAGCCAAAACTAAGAGTTGGGTGCTTAACTGGCTAAGCCACCCAGGTGCCCCGTGAACATCTTTTTGTGTGTGGATGGGTATTTTTGAGGGGACATAATGTGGTGCCTTCTGGGAGCAGGCAAGACAAGCTGCAAAATGGAACAAACTTCGAGCTTTGACTGCCAGGATGCAGAACTATCACTGGAACAATGCTATGCCAGAAAGGGTAGGAAGCAAATGGGAGGAGCAAGTCCCTTCTGTCTTCCACCCTTCCCTCCCCCCTCTAGTAAACATGGTGGGGAGCCAGCTGGTAAGTCAGAAATGTGGTTCTCAAAGCCCAGGCTTCATCTCACAGAGTAAAATGCAGAAGGGAGGATTTGAGGCTGAAAAACAATAACTTAATGACCAGCACAATGCAGAGACAATCATAACTTTGACTTCAAGTATAAGTAACTATTCAAAAAACAAAACCAGGAAGAAACCATGCTGAATTATAAAAACAGAGGCTGCATTTTTCTGAGGTTTATATTTCTACAAATGGACTTCAAATTATAGCATATTTATCTTATAGAAGAAAAAGTCTAACTACTTCATTATTATAGTGAATAAGCATTTATTTATTAGTTAGAGCTAAATAACAGCCATTAAAAGCTACCAACTCTTTTTATCAAATAAAAACCAAAGCCTGGGTACAAAGAGAATTCCCCAGAGAGTTTAAATACATTTACATGTAAATACAGATGGTCGAACAACTTTTTTCCTAAACTTGCTAATTTTATTTTCCATCATGGAATATTAGCAGCTAATGGGCATGAGTTTACAAATTTTATGCCAGTGAGTTATTGTGAGAATCAAAACCTAAAATACACAGTTAAGCAAATGCTTTTAAAAATAAATGGCGAATTTAATGAAAACCAAAGCAGAACATAGAACTTTTCTCATGTCAAGAGAAAAGAACTATTGTAGCAGAAATCCACTAAAATAGCTATTTACAATTGAGGTGACTCTATGAATCCAATAAAATTGACACAGCTTTGTTGTACAGCACATGGAATGTTCCAGCTCCACCGACTAGTTAATTGACCCACCCAATTATTTTTCACTACTAAATTTGATTGGCTATTTAATGAAAGTGACTCAATTAGTTACTTGGTATTATGTCACATAACAAAGTTTATTGAGATTTAGTATCTATTGCGTAACTAATACTAAATTAATATGATTATCAACAAAACATAAAAGTTAAAGTAGAAACTGTTAACCAAAGGATGCTTAATTTCGAGTAGAGGAAATGATACCTGTAAGTTTCTTTTTCCACTTTGAAGATATTAGATACAGTTATTTTATTTTACTGTTCATTTTCCCAAAAAATGGAAAAGTCTGTGCAACTCTTCACTCAACCACATTACAGATTTTAACCCAAGCTACATTTGTAAAAAAAGAAACACATTTTATCTTTTTTGTTGAAATATAGATCGTTTTACTATTTATAATGAGATTTCATTGAGATTGTATGATTTAAATATTTTTATATATGATTATGCAATTGTCTAAGTTTTAGTTCAAAGAGGGTATCTTCATCTTTGTGGTTTAATTTATTTTGATCGGATGAAACAAAATTGCTGAATCAACGCTTTTGTGCTACCAACATTAACGTAAGACTCAGATATCCAGAAAAAACTTCCGCGCTGTGTATACAGGACATAGCCCTGAACGTAGGAAGAAAGCTTATTTACTATTAGATTAATTACAATGAAATTAATGACAGTTTTCATGATTCAATCATTCATTCAAAAATGATTTTCAAATTTTTTAAAGTTTATCTAATTTTAGAGAGATAGAGATAGCACAAGTTGTAGAGGGGCAGATAGAGAGAGGGAGACAGAGAATCTGAAGCAGACTCCAGGATCACAAAGCCTGACGTGGGGCTTGAACTCACGGCCTGAGAGATCATGGAACGCGAGATCACGGACCGCGAGATCACGACCCGAGCCGAGCCGAAGCCGGAGGCTTCACCGACTGAGCAGGCACCCCTCAATAATGCTTTTCAAATAATATCTATGACAGAAGATGTGGCACTAGGACTTATGAGTCATTTTAAAATGTAGAAGCCAAGACACCATGCATTCCAGGTTTTCGAAGACATATCAAATTAAAATAGTTTGTCCCTATCTCAGAACTATGTATTTTAATTTTTGGTTCATAAATATAGTCTCCACAGTACAAAACTTACCCCTTGCCCTTGAGGTCCTAGCAAGTTAACAGGGGCAGTAAGTTGTGTAAAATAGTAAATCCCGGACAGCTTTTTAAAACTAAATGTATTTTTTTAGAGCAACAAGGATAGAGCTGCTGAGCTCTCATTATCTTTATTATAAACCTATAATTCTTTTGAGTATTGTTGTGGGCATGTATTGTTTAGTGAAATTTCCCTTGTGATCGCTGTGACATTCTTTATTGTCCCAGGATCTTGGGGTTGGCCTTTTGCCAGCACCAGTCATCTGTTTAGTGATATACCTCAGGGGCCTATTCAAACTTCTCTGTATAATAAGTCAGTAGACTCGACAGTTAATACTGCTTTCAGTGGCTGAATGTGGCAACGTTGTGACACCTGCAAATTCCTGGGATATTGTAAACTGAAAAATCTAGACGGGCAAATTGATGTCCATTATACATAATTATAGCCTGAATTCCTGGCTACCTTTCTGCATTCAGAGAGAGCAGCTGTTGTTGCTGTGTGTTTTGAACCTTTTGCTGGCGAATAAAAGAATAATTGTCTACCACAGTTATTGATTTCTGAAATAAACGTGTTCTTTCAAAAATATTTTGGCATTAAATGGCCATACGAGGCTCTAAGAAGATTTATTTGCTCCTTCCTTGCAGATAATCTCCTGAAAAGTGAAAAGTGTCCTGGTATTTGTGTTCTTTTCTCACGTGTAGCTGAGAACGGTTCAGAGACAATTTTTTTTACTTTCTGGAGGCATCCTGTACTTAGCCAAAGAACTCTGTAATGGCCCTCTTCAAGAATGCTGTGAAAATATTGCTTATGACTGTGAATTAAATATGATACATTGTCCACAAAATTAATATTTTCAGTGGCTCTTGTTCATTTCAGTGATGCTTAATTAGTATGTAAGTTATTTCCAAGCAGGTGGAATAACTTCTGCATGGCGTGTAATTCCCGTACTTCCAATAAACTCAGTACATGAGAACACAATGTAGAAGCTTCTGAATCCTTTGGTATTCAGCTAGCACCTCTTTTACTTAATAATCCTAATACTGCTAATTCTTTTGGCTGATGTAAATAGTAAAAATTATGTCGAAAAATATTGTGATACTGATTTAATTATCTGTTCTGACAAAAAAGGGAAACATTTTATCTACCTGCTTTGCGATTTTTATGGGTTGAATTCTTCAAGGAATGTCTTATTTCTTTTCATCAACATCCTATAAGAAGCTGATTGTTTAATCTTCTTCTCTTTACTCTTAATAGTTTTCCCCATAATCGGAATTACTTTTTACGTAAAGTTGCTGAATCAATTCACTTACCTGTGTGCTTCTTCATATAATGGTATTTTTAGTTTTCTGTGAAAAAAGACGAGCTTTTTTATGTTTTCCCTTTCGGATTTTCAAAAGATTTTAAAAAATACATCAAGATGTTTTCATCCACTGATTACATTCTTGTTACAATTTCTGGGCCATTGAGTAACTGAATGAGGTGCATCTGCCTGATTGAATTTGCTGCTGGACAAATGTCTGAGTGATTAAGAGTCCCCAGAGCTCCATAGCCTTTGCATTTCCTTGAACCCCATCTGCCTTCTGACCCAGGAGTTCCAGCCTGGATCTCCCCTTCATGTTTTGTTTTTTGTTTTTTGTTTTCTTTTTCAATTCTTAACTGGATGATCAAAGTGACTTATAAATATCTGATTACCAGAGGTCATTTTCCTGGGGTTTGTACAAAATTATTTTTCCTTTCCTTAATTCCTTTCAAAAAATGCATCAGTGTCTATAAAAGAAATAAAAATACTTTAAAATTCCAAATATCCTACTGGGATCTGGTGGTTGTTGGCCCACCTTGTGCGTTGGTCTAGGTCCCAGAACTGTGGCATATACAAAGTTGTACTACTGCATGAGGCAGACAAAATAATCTGCAATGTTCCCAAGGTACAATCAGGCCATGGTTGCAAAGTGTCATTGAGAGAGCCCCAGTCCAGGCCAGACAAAGAGCTGGCTTGGGGGAACCTGGTTTATCTGCTTCAGAAAGAAGAACGGGTTGGTTGACAGGATTTAAACCTGTGGCTCCAGGCAGTCTAGGCTCTTTAATTTGGATTCTTAGATCACGAAGCCAAGCACTGTAGCTCTCAGAAACTCTGTATTTATACATAGATAACGATTATACCAATCAAGCTGACATTCTGTAATAAGAATTTCACCGAGTTTCACTTATACCTTCAAACGTGTTATTGTTTAATCTCCTCATGTGAGTCAAGTTGAATCAAAGCCAACCTGACCTTTTTTCCTTACAATATCAATTTTGAGTAATTTTATTTAACTTTCTTTCCGGCATTTATAGACTCTTTTCTCAAAAGACATGAGAACGGGTGTTGACAAAATATTATTAATGCTTCCTTATCTGTGAAAATATGGTGAAAAACAAAGCACAGATTTCTCTAATTGCAATAAAAACTATGCTGAATGTTGGTATTTATGTTTATAAAAAGAGTTATAGAACTAAACATACATTAATGCCATTTTCATATTATCTTTGAAGAAATATCATTTCAAAATAAAATTTTCTCTAACCCTCTTATTCATACTCAATTTCCTCTACATTTGTTATTCTGAATATTTACCTATACTAAAAGATACACAGTAAATTTCTGAACATCTAAGTGTTAGCAAAAAAAAAGCTAATGTTTCAAATTATAATTATATTCTTCCAGGCTATTGTTAAACACAATATAGACATTCCCTAAATTAACATTATTAATATTTTTATAGTTTTTCTCTAAAGGTTATAACTTAACCTATATATAAAATTATAATTATTCCTACATAAAAATGTAGACTTTTTATGTTAATTTCTAACACAAATTCTCAGAACTATATGTAATAGCCATTTTAGTTATAGCTAGTAAAATAACTATAAAAAGTTAAATTTTATTTATATTAAATAAAGGTAGAAAAAGAAGAGTGAGCAGATAGTACTGAATATTTGTTTCTTTGTATTGGTCACCATACGTACATACATAATTTTGTAAGTGAATTAGAACAAAATTAACCATTTGTCCCTTATAGTAGATGGCGAATTATGGTATATCAGCCCCAAGCTTTCATGCATTTGTTTAAAATATCTCTTCAATTATGAGGTCTCAAGAGAGTGAAATCAGGGGCGCTTGGGTGGCTCAGTCGGTTAAGCATCTGACTTCGGTTCAGGTCATGATCTCACAGTTCGTGGGTTCGAGCCCCGCGTCGGGCTCTGTGCTGACAGCTCAGAGTCTGGAGCCTGTCTTCGGATTCTGTGTCTCCGTCTCTCTGACCCTCCCCTGCTCGTGCTCTCTCTGTCTCTCAAAAATACATTAAAAAAAAAAAAAAAAAAAAAAAGAAAGTGAAATCAGTGAGCCCACCGCCCACCTGGAATTTTGTTCCTTTTAAAGGAGTTGCGTTTTGACCCGGCTCGCAGCTTTTTAGGATTGCATATTTTGTCATTTTGACCCCTTACTCCTTTTTCCTCAGGCATTTATAAAATTCTCTTTTTTCAGGCAAGCAGTGACAAGACCTAAACCGTTATTTTTACTTACACATTTCTAAATTTGAGTTGGTTTTTATATTTCATTTGAATAAAGATAGAATTATCATGGGTAAAATTTGTTGTACCTTATAGTTTTCAGGCATAAACTTCTTCAAAAATCACATTCCCCAGACATTTCTAGGCAAGTAGAAGTATACTCGCAGTTTAACTATACCCTGCTCCCAAATAACTGGAATAGAAGAAATTCATATTAGCTGAGTTTGAGTTGGGATCTGAAAAAGTTATTTGTAAATGGACTGTACTACATAAATGAGCAAGTTAATACATAAAACCTTTCAGAGTTCTCTTTGGTGCGAGATATCTGCATTATGGCAGTCTCTCTTTAGGTGATGTTTTATACGTCTCTGTGGAGAAGCTGTGAGAGGCGTTATAATGAAATCATATGCTGGAGCTCTCCGTTCTGATAATCAGGTAAGAGAGAGGATGAATTTCACTATGAAAATATATCAAGTTATTCCTATTATTGAAATGTAGAGTGTAAAATAGACTGAATTTTGAAACATCTCAGTTCTTATCCAGTGTTTTGAAACTCCCTATCAACTCAATAATCCCACCTTGAATTTTCCAACTGCTAATTGCTCACCTCCAGTACTGTTTATTGCCTACGTTGTCAGTAACTATCTCACTGCATAATATACATGTTTCCATATGCATTTGTCTTCATAAAGGTTCATGTAACTAGAAGATACTTTCCTGCATTTTAAGAAGCTGAAGTGACACCCAAATCATGTCTCTTACCATGTTAAACTCTGCAAATTAAGTTTAAATCTTATGCGTACATTTTATCTCATTCTTCTTGCTATCATTTATCCTGAAGTTGATACTCTCACCTATAAATCAGAAAGCAGCTGGTATAATGCCTGCAGTCTTGAATCACAGTTAGATGCATCTAAGCAGAAAACAAGCTTTATTTTTTATATTTAAAAAAATTACCTCGCCTGCCTCATTGCAAGATGCCATTCTCCATCATGTGAATGGCAGACATGGGTAGTGGAATGCATCATGTGGGGCATCCATACATAGAAGCAAAGAGAAGGAGGAAAAAAAAAATCCATGTTGCAGAAATTCAATATATGTGTCATAATTCCAATTTTTTATTTAACAATAGTAGCAATAATTTCTTTGCTGACTCTTTTTTTCTTAGGCTTTCCTGTAATTACAGTAAAAACTAATACTGATTGTAGGCTTACAACATGCTTGGCAGTTTTCTATATGTACATTTTTTTAATTTAAATTTTAGTTCATTTAAAAAAAAAGAAAAAAGGGATGCCTGGGTGGCTTAGTCAGTTAAGCGTAGGCTCTGGTCATGATCTTGTGGTTTGTGGGTTCAAGCCCCACACTGGGCTCTGTGCTGACAGCTCAGAACCTGGAGCCTGCTCCAGATTCTGTGTCTCCATCTCTTTCTGCCCCTCCCCTGCTGATGCTCTGTGTCTCTTTCTGAAAAACAAATAAACATTAAAAAAATTTTAAGTATACTTGACAGTTTTTTTTAATGTTTAAGAGAGAGAGCGCGCATGAGCAAGTGGGGAAGGGGCAGAGGGTGAGGGAGACCAAAGATCTGAAGTGGGATCCATGCTGACTGCAGAGTCTAATGTGGAGCTCGAGCTCATGAATGGCTAGATCTTGACCTGAGCTGAAGTCAGATGCTTAACCAACTGAGCCACCCAGGTGCCCCACTTGGCAGTTTTCTAAACATTTGTCAGTGATTGTCTCAATCCTCACGACAATCCTACGAAGCAAATATTATTATCCTTATTTTACAAAAAAGGAATATTGAGGTATACAGAGGCTGTGTAGCCAGGATCAAACATCTGGTAAGTGATAAATATCCTGAGCATCTCTAGATTGTATTTTACAAATAGAGATCCTTGGATTTATATCCTTAGCTCCTTTCTTTTTCTCGGTATTTCTTATTTATCTGCCTGCTATGAGTCAGTCCATGTTCTACTATTACGTGTATGTCAGTGAGATATCGAATGAATGAATCAAGAAAGGAAAGAATGATATCTATGTCTTCAATAACAAATATTTCCCCTATGCTACAGATATACGTAACGACCCAACTACGTGGGTTCTATCTTCATGTCTCACAAACACCTCAAATTGAACTGTTTCAATCCTGAATTTATTATTTACCACATCAGCTCTAACACCTCTAAGCTACTCACTGTATCTATAGTCTCTCTAACATATAATTGTGCTAGTTACTCACCTTTCCTGTCTCAGAAACAATTCTACTAGACCTGAATCCATAAAGAATCTGCGCATGACATTTCTCCTTTACAGTGGGCTTCCTTTTGGTACTCGTGGGTAGCAATACAACGATATTGGCCAACAAGAGGAAGGGAGAGTGTAATTTCTTGCAATTTGTTTGTGATTGCTGTTGGCATCTCCTAGCAGCACCAGGGGCCGGCATCCAGCCTCTTTGCGTACACAGATCCAGCTTTATTGTGTCCCTGCCAGCAGTATTCTCTGTCAGGGATGTAAGCCCTAAACCCTCAGAGTGCCTCCTCTGAGTTTCTAGATTCTGATAACAGCAACTTCTCCTGTTTGTTCCCTCGGCTCTAGACTTGTAGCTGCTTCCTGCAATTATATTCTTTGTCTTTTCTTTAACTCTCCCAGCCTCCAAGAGCAGTGTAACTAATTGCCTATATTAAATTCCATCAGTTTTTAAAATATGTAATGTGGTTTCTGTTTCCTGGCCAATGTGTCAATACTGTAATCGTGTATTAGAATTTTGACCACTCTGATTCCTTTCTTTGACTATTCTTGACATTTCCTTTACTCCAATTTCTTTCTCTTCCACATTTAGCTGATTTCCAAAAACTACCAGTCATAGGGTGTTGCAAAAGTGTATCTTGTCCCTTCTATTTCAGTCAAAATGCAGTGGTAAAGATAAAGGGGTTTTGGTCCAGAAGGCCTGGATTCAAGCATCAGTCTGCTGATTGTTAGCTCTAGGACCTGGGGGAGACCTGTGGGTTGGTTGGTTCAAAGCCAACAACCCTGAAACTGCTAATTTAGGCAAGAGTAATGGTGACTATAACCTGCTGGATTATGCTATGGTCAGAATTGTAATCTTTTCACTTCTTTATTTCATAATAGTTTTGTCTCTATTTTGCAGAAGCAAGGAAAAGAGAGAGGGCAAGAAAATCAGGGACGGAAAGTGGGTTTGGGGAAGGGATTGGAAGCAAAGAATTCAGTTAGAGACAAAAATGCCGAGAATTTTTTAAAAATGAAGGCAGAGAAACACAAATAAACACACACACACGCATATATCTGAAACTATATATGCATGCAACTGTGTATATATGTGTGTATATATAAGCATAGACACATGTGGTACATTTTATATTATGCATATATTTCATATTATATGTAACTTTAACATCATTCACTTCATCAGCACTCATATTCTGAGACTGTCTTTGCCCAAATGACAATTTTTTTCTATCATCTCTTAAAAATTATAAAGAGCTTACTTGTTTAAGGATTGAACAAATGCTAGATACACTGAAAACAATCTGTTATTTAAAATTTATGTGTTAACCTCTTTTTTTAATTGTCTTTTTAAATAATACTTGTATAGCAAATCACTTAGAGCTGTATTCAAATTAAATAAATGAGTCTTATTTTTATATATAAAAGTTTTATCAAAACTCCATATGTGAATAGTGGACATCTGGATGAAAGGATACCAAAATACAAACATAAATATTGACTTCAATTATGGTAAACTTACGCTGTGAGATTATGAGATGTTTCTGGCTAAATACAGCCTTGTGATTACTAAAATTAGCATAAATCCTATGCTTAGATAATAATAAAAGAAATTCACTTATAAATTCACTTATCTAGCTTTTTAGAATATTCTTAAAATATACCCACATCATTCAATTTGGTAGAAGTCATTATAAGTTGTAGTGCGTAATGGATGAGTTCTAGTGAGTAGATGGTTCTGGTGGATAGAATGAATGCCAGACATGTCATTGCTCTTTCGGCAACATTTGCTGAGCCTTGGTCTGTCTTTCCCAGGCAATATAAAAGTTCTATAAAGAAAAACCCTCCATCTGCTATATGTTCTCTAACTTTCTACCTCATAGTGTTTGGCATTATTCCCAGGTCTCACGGGGAATATATAATATACAATAATTTATTGGACTTTTTTAAAAATTCAAGTAAAAAGGGTGCCTCCCATGTTTAAAAGAGAAAAATCTGCTTTCTACTCAACTGTGTTGATATACTTTACAAATCTTAATTATTATAAAGAGTAATATTTTTTATACAACTAGTGTTGTTTGAGATAATTCAGTGTATGTGGTTTATGAAATCAGAACATGTGGCAAATTTTCCTAATGCTCAGTAAAGTTAAATGCAGGTGTTTCAAATAATTTCCTGGAGATATAAGCTACATTAAAGTTGTTTTACATGGTAAATACCACACAGTGAAACAAATGTTGAAAATGTTTTAAAAACAGCTGTATGTATTAAAAAATACTACCTAGAGAGAACAGTCGACTGCTCAAAGTAGACTAAATAAAGGGATTATGGTTCCAATCGTGAAAAGACAGGAATCTGTGGCTATAAAAATGCATGGAGGGTAGAAGGCACAATTTGTATATCTCTTATTTCTTTGAAACACCTGGTTTGTACTCTCTACACAAAAACATTTTTTTATTTGATGACTGAAAAGCCAGTGATTGCTAATTTTCGCTTATAGTTTTCTTCAGATGGTAAGACTAACTCATTCCAGTCAATCAACACATACTGTTGACTGCTCCAAGAACACTGACATAAACTGAAGTTACTACAGTGAACAATATAAGCATTGTGATGGAGTTGGTGAGTTAGAGTCTAATGTGGAAATGGATAAAAAATGAATAAATTAGTTAAAAATCATTCAAAAGAACCTATAAAGATTATTAGTACTTTTATTAATATGACCAAAAATAATTTTTTGATCCTTTACCAGCAGCGAATAGCTAAAAAATATGAGTAAAAAGTCAAGCTAGAAGCTAGTTATACAATGCATATCATGCCAAATAGTTAGTATCCAGAATATATGACATACTCACTGGAATCAATTTTTTTTAAAGACACAGCATAAAATAACATAAAAAATATGAACAAGCATTTCTTTTATTATTTATTTGTTTTGAGAGAGAGAGAGAGAGAGAGAGAGCGTGCACAGGGGAGGGACAGAGAGAGGAAGACAGAATCCTAAGCAGTCTCTACGCCATCAGTGAGGAGCCTGACATGGGGCTTGAACTCATGAACCATTAGGTCATGACCTGAGCCAAGATCAAGAGTCAGACACTTAACTGACTGAGCTACCCAGGTGCCCCTGAAAAAGTATTTCTTAACAGAGGAATACAATTAGTCAACTAAACTCTTCACTTATATCACCAACTAGGGAAATAAAAATTAAGACATCAATGAGATGTATTATTACATGCTCTAACTTGGCAAAAATAAAGCATGTAGAATGATCAGAATTTACATGACCTGTTGATTGGGTTGTAAACTAGAGCAAGCCATTTGAATAATAACTTAGTATTATAAAGTAGGATATGTATATTCCCTACAATTCCCTTGCACTTTTAGGCATGTATTCTATGAAAACTGGAAACACTTGCACAGGATTGGCTTCTGAAAGGGAACTTGGCACACTCTCAGGAGGTTCATCAAACCACCAAACATGAAATGTGACCAAGTATGGGCCTGGGATGTCTTACAACATTGCTTTCAATAGCAAAATGTTGGAATCCACCCTGTATTCCTTGGCAAGAGAGTGTACAAGTAATTTGTGTTATATTCACGTGGCGTATAAGTGAAAAAAATGAACTAGTATACCAACAGCATAAATAAACCTTAAAAATAAGATTTTAAATGAAGATGTTAACTCACATACATATATATGCACTAATTGTGATATTTTCATAAATCACAAAATGTACATTGTTTAGAGATACATAGCGATTGAAATACTATAGCAAGACTAAAGAATGATTAATAAAACAAAATCCAAATAGCCAAGGGGAGGTAAGGCTAGGAGACGCACACAAGTAGAGATTCACTTCTATTAGTAATATTCTAGTAATTTAGTTAGGTAATCGGATAATATGTATTTATTTTGTTAGTATGTTTCTTTTTTAAAAAACAGTATGTTTCAAAGACTGCATATGTTATATTGCATGTATAAGATATTACATAATAAACATTGCTTAAGCTTGAACAGAGGAAATCAATTTTGGAGGGAGTATTAAAATTGAGTAGTCAGGAAATTATGCAAGGATTTTAATCAGACAATTGGATATATTAATTAGAACAAAGAAAACAGGTCTGGCAAGGAAATAAAAGCTGGAATTTAAAATCCTGACGTTCCAAATAAAAAAGTCATGCAATTCCACATACATCTCTTTGGGAACACATACACACACGCACGCACACACACAGACACACACAGGAGCGCACACACAAATTAGAGGAAGAGAACTAATAAAGTAGTTTGAGACGGACTGACAGTCGCCGTAGAAAGTAAACAAGCAATCAAAAAGGTGGGGATGGTTTAAGGAGTGAACAGCAACTGTATAGACTCTGGCCAAGAAGCTGTTCAAAATGGAGCCAGAAACAAGAATACATAATTTGAAAACTGACAAGGGCAATGGAGTACCAAATGCAGAATCCAGATTGGAGCGAATTGAAGAGTGAATGGAGAGTATGTTGGAACATCTCATTTATATCTTCGTTATAAACACCGAAAACGACTACACACGATTCAAAAAATATCACTTTCTGTGCATTGCTGAACTGCTAAATAAAGTCAGGAAATAGACTAAGCAAGAGCACAAATTCAGTGAGGTGAGCTGGCCCTAGTCTGAAGAGCTGCTTCTGAGCCCCTTTGAACCTGAGTTTCAGCCTTAGAGCCATCTACACACGGGAATAAAAGTCCAGGTCTTACACATGGTGAGGAGTAGAGACTCACTTAAAGCTGGGGTTTCAAAAAGCTGTACTCTCGATGAAACGTGGAACCAGAGAAAACCCGCTCTCCAAAAGGAGATAGGACACACAGTTATCTTCCTCAAACTTGGCTCTGAGGGGAGAGAACAAAATCTCCCTCCTAAATGTTTGTAACCACGTGGTGCAGCTCATGAAGCTTTGGGGCCTGACTTCACAGGACCAGCATAATTCATTTATCCCCAAAATGCCCTGAAGGAAGCAAATTTATATTAAAGCATTACAGCGAACCTGACTTGGCTCACGTGGGTTTGTAAAGGTTCCCAGTTACTCAGCAAAAGCGAATTCAAATCCTCTCTGAAGGAGGGCACGTTGGATACGACCCTTAAAGTATCCCACATATGGAGTTCAGATGAACAGGAGCCTTCACAGAATAGTGAAGCACAAGCACAATGAAAGCACAATGAGAAAGCAGAATGAGACCCACAGATTAAGACCCACAAATAGTTCAGATATAACATTATGAAATACGTAATGTGAAATATATTCTTGAAAGCAGGTAAGAAGTAAGAGATCATGAACATAAAAGAGAAATGTGAAGGAAAGGTTATTTTTCCAAAAGTAATGCATAAGTAAAACTCATTGGATAGGTTAAACCAGACAGAACACAACTGGTGTAAACTGGACAAGAGCTATCTTCTACCCATCTCAGGCCATTCTTGAAGTGTTCTATGGCTACCTGGGGAATTTTAAGACCCTTTCAAGGGGTCCATGAAGTCAAAATTATTTTCATAACATTGGCTGGAAGTTAATAGTTTTTATACTCTATTGACATTTGCAAAAGCAAAAATAGGATAAAACTGCTGGAATCTTTGAATGATGGTGGCATTGGTAGCAAACAACACTAGTATTTTTTTTCAATCACCATGCATGTGCAGTTAAAAAAAAGTGAAAAAAAAAAAGACCAGTGTATACTTGAAAATGTCCTGAAAAAAGCAGTAAAAATGATTACATATAATCTGTACCCTGGAGTACACTTTTTAAAGCATTTTTTGTAATTGCGTGAGAAGTATGTACAAAGTACTCATGCCGCATTTGGAACTATGATAGCTGTTTCGGGGAAAGTAACCTATATGATGATTTGAACTGTTAGTTGAAGCAGCCACTTTTTCATGAAACACTATATTTTTACTTGAAGTAATAACTAACAGACAAACCACGTCTATTCGTACTTGGTACTTGGCAGCTATCTTCTTGAAAATGAACAAAGTACGCCTGTCTTACCAATAAAAACAGCTGATGATATGGTTGCCAAAGATAAAATTGGTGCCCTGTAGCAAAAGTTAGAATTTTGGGTAACTGGTCCCTATTGCCGTAAACTCGACAGCTTCCCACTTCTAAAAGATGTATTTGATAAGATTTTTGGTGATAATAGCAAGAGTTATTGTTTGATTTGTATTATGAACTCTGCCAATGCTTGGAAGATCTGCATAACTCAGTGAATAAGTATTTTCCAAGTGATCAATTCATAATGTTACGAAATCATGCTGAGCAAAAGTATATACTTAAAGTGCAAGATAAACTATTGGATTTTTAAGTAACAGGGTATGAAACGTTCACTGATATGCCTTCATATTTCTCATCGCTACTATCCTGTCCTGTAAGGTCCTACCTACCACTTGCCGAGTTTTAGCATAGTAACAAAATAGAACAACTCTAGTTATCTGAAAAGGTTATTAAAATTATCTGCCCTTTTCCAGTTATGTATTTGTCTAAGCTTGGGTTTTCTTCATATACTTCAAACAAAACATCATATAGCAAAACTTTGATTGCACAAGATAAAACAGCTGTGTCATATTAAAACAAATATTAAAGAAATGTTAAAAAATGCCACTTCTTACTGAATTTCTTCTTCTTTGGAAGTGCAATTATTTTAATAAAATATAATCCTTTAGTAAAATATAATGGTTGTAACAACATTTTCTCTTATGCTAACAGGTAATAGGTTTATTATTATTATTTTAAAATTAATTATATTAAGTCAATAAATATCTTAACTTTTTTTCATTTTCTCATAAGTCAATATCAAGATATTTATATGTATGAACAAAAGTTTTGGGGAGGTGAAATAATAAGGGATACCTATATTGGTCTCTGACTCTGGTTCCTCACACAGAGCTTCTAAAACCATTGTCAATAGTGGTACTGGGAAAATATTTCATTTTAACATTTAATCTTTGACTTGGGTCCCTGATACAAAGGCCTCCTAAGAACATCATAATTTTCTGAGTGATAGGAATGTCCAAGACCCCTTAATTATCTAACAATATGATTCTTGAGCTCTTGAATGAGGGTTAGTGAGTAGAAAGACCACGCCATAATTGGAAGTTTGGAACTTTTAATTACACCCATCCTATCCTCCAGAAAGGAGAGAGGGCCTGGAGATTGGGTTAATGATCAATCATGCCTATGGGATAAAGCCTCCATAAAAATCCTAAAAGTAAGGGGTTCTGAGATCTTCCAGTGTTTGAATACATCTACGTACAGGGAGATTGGTACACCCCAAATCCACAAGCTTCTGTGCCGCAAACACTTCTAGATCTCACCAATGTATCTCTTTGTCTGGCTGTTTATCTGTATGCTTTCTTATACCCTTTGTTATATAATAAACTGGTAAATGTAAGTATTTTCCTGAGTTCTGTGAACTGTTTTGACACATGATCAAATCCAAGGAGGTCATGGGAAATCTCTGCTTTTTAGCAAAATCAGACAAAGGTTGTGGGCAACCTAGGGACCTACTACATGTGATAGGAATCTGAAGTGTTAAGGGACAATCTTATGGGACTAAGTCTTTAACCTGTGGGAACTGCATGGGATAAAGATTCAGTTCCATGAGACTGGTTGGTGTTAGAATTGAACTGAATTGAATTGTTGGACATCCAGCTGATGTCACAGAAACTGACTGTTGTGGAGAAAAAAACCTACACATCTGGTGTCAGAGCTTTTGTGAGTGTGTGAGTAAAAATGAAACACAGATGTAGTTTTTAGAGAAGAATTCTCAGTAATATTTAAGAGTGAAAAGAATTTTCCAGACCAGAATCTTTGAAAAATTGATAGAGATACAGATACAAAGTTACATGTGATAAGAAAATCTATCAGAATCTGACAGAGCATGAAAGAAAAAAATATGAGTGAGAATAAAGTCATGGAAGATAGATTAAGAATGACTAACATATTTTAACAGACCCCAGAAAATAATTAAGAAGAAATGTGGGAAGGAAAGTTGGCAATATTATGGAATATCATGTTTGGGAATATAGATTTTCCAGAGTTAAAAATACATATATTTTCAGATTCAGGAAATATGATGGATCTCAGTCATGACAAATAAAAATAAATTGATACTTAAGACATATGTAATGAAATAATGTAATAGCAATATACCAAAGACAAAGTGAAATTGTAAAATTTTACCAAGAAAATATTACTTTAAAGGACTTGTACAAGATTCACAACAGAATTCACAAAATCAGCAGTGGAAACCAAAGTCATTGTAGATGATAACATGTGTTCTAAAATTGAATATCCAATGATTCTTTAAATTTGACAGTAAAATTGAAATATTTTTAGATAGATAAACAAAAACAGAATTTACCATCAATACAATCTCAACAATGGAGTCTGAAGAAGTAGAAAAAATATATTCTAAGAGTAGATCTGAGAAGCAAAAATGAGGTGCTGACAAAAAATTCAAAACGTAAACTTGTGGGTAAATCTAAACGTACAAAACAGTATAAACCAACAAAAAATACTTAATCTGGGGGGTTGGAGACAAAGGATGACACTAAAACGTTGGTGAATAATAGCTAATAAGTGGGAAATCATAGTTTGAAGAGATACTGTGCAGAGAGAAGGAAAGAGAAAATCCCAGGAAAGTTTATTATTAAATTAATAAACTTAATTAAAAAAAAAAGATATAGCGTATTGTCATCACCCCCAAAAACTTCCCTCATGTCCTTCACACAACTTATAACTCTTCACCTTTGGTAACAATTGGTCTATTTTCTGTTCTAAAATTTACTTTTGCCAAAATTTCAAGTAAAAGAATCATCTGCTATGTAATCTTTTGTCTGGCTTCTGTTGCTTTGTGTGTCTTTTGAGATTCATGCATGTTGTTACATGCATCTACAGTTTGTCTTTATATTGATATTAGTGGTCTATGGTAGGGATGTGCCAATTTTCTTAATTCACTGTTTAAAGGATACTTGCAAATTTTGGGTGATTCTGATTAAAACCATCATACATGGCAATGAGAAAGAATGAAATCTGGCCATTCGTAGCAACGTGGATGGACCTCAAGGATGTCATGCTAAGCAAAATAAGTCAGACGGAGGACAGATACCATATGTTTTCATTCATAGGTCTAACAGGAGAAATCTGACAGAGGACCATGGGGAGGGGATGGAGGAAAAAGAGTTAGAGAGAGGGAGGGAGACAAATCATGGGAGACTCCTGAATACTGAAAACAAACTGAGGGCAGAAGGGGGAGGGGGAAAGGGGAAGGGGGGTGATGGTCATGGTGGAGGACACTTGTGGGGAAGAGCACTGGGTGTTATATGGAAACCAACCTGACAATAAACTATAAAGTTAATAAAAAAATCCCAAAAGGAAAATAAAAACCATCATACACATTTGTGTTTAGGTTTTATTTATTTGGGATAAATACTTAGGAGTAGGAATGCAAAGGTATATAGTAAGTACGTGTTTACTGTTACAAGAAATAGCCGAAGTGGTGGCACCTGGCCGGCTCAGTCAGTAGAGCATGCCACTCTAGATCTTGGGATCGTGAGTTTGAGTCTCATGTTGGGTATAGAAATTACTCTAAAAAAATAAAGAAATAGTCAAAATTTCTTAAAGCAGGGATGCAAAATGGTTTCACCAAAAAAAAAAAAGCAAATATTTTTTCACCAACAGTGGATGAAACTTCTAGTTGTTTAGCATCTTTTCCAGCCCTTGACATTGTCAGATGTTATTGTTGTTGCTCTTACCAGTGTTATAGATGTGTAGTAGTGTCTCATAGTGGGTTTCATCTGAATTTCCCTAATGTCTAATGATGTTGAACTTCTCTGATGAAGTATCTCTGTAAATGTTTTGTCCATTCTTTTTTGAATTGGCATGCTTGTTTTCTTATTTATTGGGTTATAAGTTTCATTATATATATGAGATAACAACCTTTTATCAAAAATACATTGTGAAACTTTGTTTCCCCTTAATTTGTGGTTGGTCTTTCTCTAATCAGTGTCTTTCAAGGAGCCAGAAGTTTTTAATTTGATAAAGTCTAATATATTTTCTTTTATGGCTTATGCTTTGTATTTCCAACCAAAGAACTCTTTTCCTAATTCAAGGCTGAAAAACTTGGGGTCCCTGGGGGGCTCAGTAGGTTAAGTGTCTGACTTCAGCTCAGGTCATGATGTCATGGTTCATGAGTTCGAGCCCCACATTGGGCTCCGTGCTGACAGCTCAGAGCATGGAGCTTGCTTTGGATTCCGTGTCTCCCTCTCTCTCTGCCCCTCCCCTGCTCATGTTCTGTTTCTCTCTCTCTCTCTCTCTGTCAAAAGACAAATAAACACTAAAAAAATTTTTCAAAAGACTGTAAACTTGTCTTCTATATTTTTAATAGAAAGTTTATAGTTTTATATTTTATAGTTTTATATTTTATATTTCTATCAATGGTTCATTCCAAGTTAATTTTTATGTGGTTAAAGGCACGTCACATAAAGCTATCAAATTGTTCAATAATTCATTGAAAGGACTATTCTTTTTCACGCTGACTGCTTTTGCAGGTTGTCAGAATGAGTTGTGCAGTTATATTTCTGAATTCTACTCTCTTCCATTTATCTGTGTATATATTCTTTGTTCATTACTATGTCTAATTCATTACTGTACATTTATAATAAGTCTTAAATCAGGTAGTATGAGTTCTCATACATTATTTTTGTTAAAAAATGGCATTGGCTAGTCTAGCTAAGAGATTTTGCCTTTGTGATTGGGATTGTTTTGAACTAGTAGTTCAAATTGATAAATGGTGTCTTAACCATATATAATCTGAAAATACATTAACTTACTGTGTCTCTCCATTATTTAAGTTTTTGTTTTCTCTCATTTATGTTTTGTAGTTTTCAGCAATCTTGCATGCACTTTTTTAGATGTAAACATTTTTTTTGTTTCGTTGACCCTGTGGTAAAAATGAACTTGTTTTTAATTTCCATTTGTTTAAGATAATAATTAGAATGTGTTTCATTGTTTTATATTGCCCTTACATCTTATTACCATGCCAAACTCATTTGATCATTTTAGTAGCTTCTTTGAAGATTCACATTTTCTCCATGGACAGTAATGCCATTGCCTGCAAGTACAGAACTCTGAATGTATTTATGTCTACTCTGTACTGTACCTATTTTATGCATTTTTCTTCCTCCACAGAACTGACTAAAACCTTCAGTACAATGCCTAATACAATTCTTGAAAATGGGCATCCCTGCGAGTTCCTGACTGTAGGGAGAAAATATTTAGCATTTTACTAGCCAGTATGATACTGCCTGTAGAACTTTGATGGATGCTTCTTATCAGGTTGAATATATGCCTTTAATTCATAGATTGCTTACAATTTTTATCATAAATGAGAATTGAATTTTTCCTAAATGTGTATTCTGCACCTGTTGCAAAGTTCCTCTCCTGGTTCTTCTTTAGTCTGTTGATATGATGAATTGAATTGTTTGACTTTGAAATGTTGAGTCAGCCTTGAATTCCTGGAATATGCCCCAATTAGGGCATTAGATATTAGCATGTTAGAAAATTTTGCATTATATTTACTAATATTTTAGACAGATAATTTTGTATATTTGCATAATGGATATTGGTTTGTAATTTTATTTTCTTATAATTTATTTGTTAGCAGACCTCAGAATATACTTGAGAAATATTTCCTCCTTTGTTTAAGTATGTTTTTTCCCCTAAATATTTGATAAAAGTTTTCAGTGACAATATCAAAGGCTTTGATAGACGCAAGACTATTTAAGTTTTCTCTTCTTCTATAACTACTAGTTGCTATGCCTTTCAGGAAATTTTTCCATTGCATCTAAACTATCAAATTTTGGGGCATGAAGGTGTTCATCATATTCCACTATTAACCATTTAAGGTCTGTAGTGATGTCGCAATTTTCATTTCTAAATTTATATTATTGGTAATGTATATTTATATTTATATTGGTAATATAAATCTTTCTTCTTCACTTTGTTAGTCTGGCTAGAGGCTTTTCAGTTTGTTGGTATTTTCAGAGAACTAGCCTTTGGTTTTATGAAATTTAGAAAAATTCTTTCAATTTTATTAGTTTATTCTCCTATTTTAGTTTTCTCTTCTGCTTAGTTTGTATTTAATTACTCTTTATTTAATTGAGCTAGAAGCTAAGGTCATTTATTTAATGCCTTTCTTATTGTGGTTCTATAAACAGTGTAAACCCCACATATTATGAAATACATTTTAATTTTCAACCAATTAAAAATGTGTTCTGATTTTCCTTGTGATATCATATATGTCCCATGGATTATTTAAAAGGTTATTATTTAATTTCCTAATATTTTTGGACTATCCCAATATATTTATTTTGTTGATTTCTAGTTTAATTTTGCTGTATTCTGAGAATACATTTTGTGTGATTTTACTTCTTATGTTGCTTACGTTTGTTTTATGGCCCATAATGTGATCTATTTTGGTCGATGTTCCATGTTCCACTGTTCCATGTTCACTCTTTGGCTGTTGTTGGGCAATATTTCATAAAAGTCAAATTGATTGGTAGTGTTGTTCAGTATTCCATATCAGGAATCAACAAACTTTTACTTAAAGGACTGGATAATAAATATCTTAGTCATTTGGATCACACTGTCTCTGTCACAGCTCTTCAACTATGCTGTGGTAACATGGAAGCAATCATTAACATTATTCAAATATATAAATGAAACTATGATTCAATAAAACTTTATTTACAAAATCAAGTAGTTGCCCCATGAGTGATAGTTTTCTGACTTCTATTTTATATCTTCTCAGTGTTTGGTCTCCTTGGTCTATCACTTACTGTATGTGGCTTTGATATAACCATCTATAAAAACGGATTTTTATATTTCTTCTTCAGTTCCATCATGATTTGTCTCTTCACTTACAATCCCCCATTGTTAGGGGAATATTCATTTTAAGATTGTTATGTTTTCTTAAATTGGCTTTATCATTACATAATATTTTTATCTATGGAAATATTTATTTTTCTGAACTTTGTGGTAATATAAACAGTTCAACTTTCTTTTGATTAATGCTTTACGTCATATTTTTTTTCCCATTCTTTTGCTTTAAAGTCATCTTTGGCTTTATATTTTAAGTGGAATCCTATAGACACCAAACATAATTCATACTTTTTTTGTTAAGTCCAATCTGAAAATGTCTGTCATTTGATTGGGATGCTTAAATCATTGAAACTTAATGTAATTAATGACATCAATGGATTAAGCCTATCATCTGGAAATTATTTCCTATTTATTCTAACTTTTAGTTCCAGCGAAAGTTCATGGAAACTACCCTGTCATGAAAACTTTGGCACTTGCCAAAATGAAAACAAAAATGAAATAAAACCAAACCAAACCAAACCAAACCAAACAAACAAAACCTGTGTATGATCTTTCAGGCCCAACCATAGTCAATCACCAAAGTGTTACCTGGCAGGACTCATTGGGGAAAGCTGCCTTCTCCACCCAAGACCTGGTGTACAGTCAGTGCATTACAATCTCTGAAGGGAGTTGTAGTCAAAGACTCAGGACCCAATGACTGACCATGTTTCTATGAATATTTGCATTCCTCTCCTTGGTGCCTCCATTTGGAGGTTTCTTTATCAGGGAAACAAAAGACAATTTTTTCTCCACTCTGATTTAGTACTCAGTATTTTTCCATTCCTAGTGCTTATCTTTCTCCCTCCTCTTAGACCAAATCTCCTGAAGTTTTTAGAGTTGTTTTTCAGGGTTCCCTTAACAGTGAGATGGGTTCCCGTGTCTACCACCCGAAAATTGTTATGGGAGGGGGAGTGAAGAGGGGAGAATCTATACTTTCTCTCATTTTAGATTGTTGCTCATTCCGATACAATAAGTGATTGAAGATTTCACTGTTACTTTCATCTTTGTCTGGTGGCTTTAATTGGCTGCTCCCACACCTGACTGCCCAGCTCTTTCCAGCTCAGCAGAGCTCCTGACAAGGAGTGATTTAAAACTATCCAGGTATCTGAAGTTCCTAGGGTTTATATATAGTCTTGCTGTCCCACACTTTACCTTTAGTGATTTAGTAACATTTTATCTGATTTCTCCTTACCCAAGTTTCCTGGGATGGGGGGTGCTGAGGGAGCCTTTGATTTAAGGCTACCTGGTTACTCTATGACTGCAGCTAACTGATTGTTTCAAAAACATGAGTTGTTATGATGGAAGTAATAGTCTTTCCAGCTTTCTACATTTTAAGTGGAAGCGGAAATATCGAGCTACCATTTTATTCTAGCTTCTGAGTGCTAAACCATTAGCCTGTTGTAATTTTCTCCCAGGGACGTTTGCCAGGTTGTTAAACCCTGTGTCATGAAAGAGTAACTCCATACTGACAGTGCCTCTTACCTACTTTCATATTCCCTTCCCCTTGACCTAGCATTCCTGTTATCCACTCTTAGTTACTCCTGCTCATGCATGTTAGCTAAATCCAGCCCGGTATTGGCATCAAATCCCACTCAGCCTGTGGCAGACATAGCACTTTTCCAATTGGGTAATGCTGATATTTGGCTCTACAAATGGGTGTGATGTTCAGAAAGGAAATGGAGAAGAGATCCAGAAGAAAGAAAGAATTCCACTGGGATGCATCTGAATAGTCTTCATGTGAGGGTGAGCTTTTTTCAAGCAAAGAGAAGTAGGCTCCTTCTTCTGCCCTAGATGATTCAGGTAACCTGGGCATGTAAGATCCTCAGGTATCCCTATTCAAAGTCCTAGGATCCTGTCTCTCTCAGTTCCAGGTCCAGATGTTTTCCTCTGTCTACTGTTAGAATGAGGGAGGTGAGCATCTCTCAGTGGTGCCAAGGAGACCATCTAATTTTCTCAGTTCATATTAAATTTATGATAAATAGATCTCAGCCTGTTACAGTCTCTCTTTAATGCATCAATGACCCATAGAAACCACCACCCACGTCCATAGTCCTTATTATTAGCAGTGTCCTCCATACTTTTCAAACACCTGAGATTTGCATGTGCTAATACACCCCCTTTCTCCTGTGTTACATCTCAGTTTACCACAGAGGGGAATTTTAGCATCTGCCATGCTAGTGCATTCAAAGGACTATCAATTATCCATCTGCCATCAGTGATGAGACCCCTAAATTCGGGGGTAATTGGCTGCCATCACAGTTTAATCTCTAGAGAAAGGGCATTCTGTAGTGTACATGGATTACAGATCAAGGTAACTACCATTAAACCAAAGAGAAGTTTCCAGAAAAGGAGTAAGATGTGAGTCATTAGCAACCTATGTTTATAGCAGCTGGAGGAAGGATGCATTGACTATAGAAGGACAGCTGCGGGAAACTCCAACCATCCCTGCTTTGCACAGCACAAGGGCTCCATAGCTTTTGAAAGATTATTATTCTGTTACATTTCCCTATGTCTTTTTATTCATGAATAATGATAAATCATTTTGTATATGAAACTAAACTCCCTTATTCCTTAATTTGATAACAACTGCATTTCACATTAAGTATTCTAAAAAGACAATTAGTTTCTCTGGACACATTTGTCTGCCTCAGTACCTTGAAGTGGTTTTCTTGAAGCCAGCTTTGACCTATGGTTGATGGCCTCCATTGCATCGAGAATGCTCTTTCTAATCATTTTTTTCCCTTTTACATTCTGAGCTTAACCCAGATTTAGTAAGAAATAAATCTTCCAGACATCTTTCCTTCACACACAAATTTATAGTGAAATGTCACTCTTCTCTTACGTCTGAGAGTAATTCTGCCAGTAACACTTCAAATACAACTTATCGTGGGGTGGCACAAACTGTTATTAGCATTTACCCATTTTTTTTGCATATATCTTATCTGTACAACTAGACTAAGTTCTTTGAAAGAAGGGGACTATAATTTATACCTTTTATTCTTATCAGAATTATACTAAGTGTTCTATCTATGAGAACACCATGTAGAGATTTCAAAGAGAGGAATAAAGACTATTTAATATGTCACTCATATATAGCACTCCTTGGCACAGAGAGGTACTTCTTAAGTTTTTGTGACTGAATAAAGACTAAATTAATTTATGGCAAGTATATATTCTGGTATGTCTGCCTGTGAATGTTTATGGTATGTCTGCCTGTCAATGTTTATGGATGCTAATGCTAATATATGTATTCAATAACTTAATTTTTATTTGGGAGTATCTTTGAAATGGCAGCTTATTTTTTTTCTGTAAGTCGACTCAGTATGCTTTAAATTACTATGAGAAAAGTCACTCTTTTTATTCCATTTATAAGCCACATAATGATGAGCATTCTTGAATTTATTTCTCTGTTTCTTAAAACCACAGACCTACAGATGAGCTTGAATCAGATCCAAAAATCGATGGGTACTTGAAAGCACACGGAGGCCAGGCTGTAGTTTATGGGGAGCCCTATAACCACAGGCACATGACAGCTAGCATTAAGTAAACCAATTTGGGTGGAAAGAATGGAGCCACGTCTTTGTTTGAACTAAGTTTACTGACTCTTGTTTATGAAATAACTTGATATATATATATTTTAAGTGCTGCTAAATGTCAACTAGCTTCACGTATTTCTTTCTTCTTTTGTCTACATCTTTACAGGCCTTTCTAATGTGTGTTATAATTAGAAATACCTGAGTTTCACTGTGAGACTGTTCAAGAGCAACGGAGACACAGCCAATATTGCCAATAATAGCTGAGAGAGGAAGTACTTCAAGTCTAATGAGAATATTCTTTTGTTTCTAAAGGGCTTTGCAGAGTATTTGCATAAGTCCAGATGATTTGTACAACATGAAAAATAACAATAACAACAACAAAACCCTTTGAGTGCTTGTTCAGATTGGATCCTATCAAAATATTATTAACAGACAAATGTTATTACTGAAAAATAATCCGAGATAAATGTTGCTAGATTTTCTCTGGTGGGATAAATTTTTACTCTTTTTGGCAAATAAATGGTCCCAGGGGGAGCCTCTCAACTTTATGATATGCCCCCCTTTCAATTTTACTTCACTTTTAGTTATTTCAAAGTCTGTTTCATTTAGTTTCCTCTCCTTGGACATTGACTTTTTTCCCATCCTTTTTGCTTCATTTCGCTAATATTTGATCTCCTGCTTAGAAATCTCATGAATTGCCCTTTCATTTTTATCCTCTTCTTTCCTATGTGCCCTCATCTGTACAGAAAAATAGTTCAACCACTTTTCTCAGATCTACTCTCGTGTCACATTTTATTCCAACACAGTGAAACCAGACTTGTGAAATCACAATAGCATTGCTCAGTGCAAATATGCCACCGTATTTTGTACACGCTGGGCTTTTTGAATAAAATATGTTTATTTACCTCCTCTGTCACACTCCCTGTTTATGTAGCTCACATAATTTCCACCTCTTCAGGTGTCAAATCACTCATTTTTTTTAGTTCAATTTCCCTTACACTTCTCTTGACAATTTAAGAACAGTAGCTATTTTGACCCCAGCCTGCTCAAGGAAAGAACTGAAGGATAGCTCTTGATTGACATGACCTCTAGCAATCTCAGGAGCAATGGTTTATGAATCTTCAGTTTCATGTTTAACAAATGTGACATCCCACATAAATGGCTTCTTTTTTTCTGACATAGTAGCAATTGCTGACATTTTCCTTTGTTTTTAGTTCAAATTTCCAGGAAAGGTTATTTAATTCTCTGAACTACTTGTTCATTTCTATTAAGCCAAACCCTTTTATGTCTGACTATATTCTAGCTTTTGGCCTGACTAGGATAGAGCTCTCTTGGATCAGATGTCTACTGCGGATCCAATCAACAGTGACATCTACCATGGCTGGCCACTCTGCAGAAACATGGGCAGGCAGTGCCCCTGATCCAAGAGTGTGGTCATGGACAGGATAAGCAGTGACTGACATCTCCATTACTTTCTATTTCTTGCTGCAATAAACACATGACATCACTCTTAAACATACATTCCCAAGAGTATTTCAGCTAAAATTGTCCAACTAGAACACATTTAGTCATTCACTGTGTTTTGAGTAACCAAATATGTGTCAGGAGAATTTTATGTTTATTCATATGACGATAAGTTAGGGATGGAGAGCTGAATAAGACCCCCAAAAAATCCTTTCTTTCAAACTGCTTCTTAGAGCTAGAAAGACTATCAATTACTTTTGATAAATTAACATGCGTGATTAAAGACAGTTGAGAAATGAGGGAGATGAGATTAGGGGCAAGCTGTGAAAAATCATATAGGTCTTTGTATATTACAATAAGGAGTTTTGTTTTACTCTAATTATAATAGAAAGCCTTTGGAGCTTTTGTTGTGTTTTGTTTTGTTTTTTATTCAAGGGTGTATCATGATCAGATTTCTGTTTTAAAATAAGCAGTGTGGCTGTTGCCCAGAGAATGTACTCAGTGGGGATTAAGAATGGAGGTAGTGTGGGCCAAGTAAGAGATTCCTGATCTGGTCCAGATAAAATCATTTTGCTTTGAACTACACTGAGCAGAACATGATGAAAATAAGTTTATTAGGCATGTTAAAGGAAGAACCAACAAATTTTAGTGTTGGTTTTTATGTGGTTTTTACACAATAGCTCCAAGAATTATGATCTGGGTAACTGAGTAGTAGTATGGAGTAGTATGATCATCTGAGATAGGAAATATTTGCTACAGAATAGATCTGTCTGGAGAATTTCTAAGGCACCAGGGGTGAACAAGCTTTCTATATTATCATGGTAAATTTGGCATGCCCATTATAAATCCAAGAAGAGATG
This sequence comes from Cryptoprocta ferox, assembly GCA_028646485.1. NCBI lineage: Eukaryota > Metazoa > Chordata > Mammalia > Carnivora > Eupleridae > Cryptoprocta > Cryptoprocta ferox. Next base: position 29,560,268 of record CM053559.1, on the reverse strand, counting down.
TCAAAGGCATTTGTAAAAGTGAGTTTGGAACACAATGGAAAGAAGCCAGATGAGGGTTGAAGGTTTCGGGAATCACATTTTTCCTGATGGATTTTAAAGCCACTAAAGTCAATTTAAGTATAGTAGAGAAGGCTGAAATTGTATTAATTTCAAGACCAGGTAGAATAAATACTACTGAAAGGGACTGAGGAAATGTTTCTCAGGAGGTAGGAGAAAACACAGACAAACTTTGTTTTTTTTGAATCTAGATTGTAGTTCCCATTCTGGAGAGTGCATCAACATCTCCTGGAGAGCTCGTTAAGATCCTGACAGGTGGCCATACCATCTAAGTTTCTGTTCCAGTAGATCTGAGATGGCCTCAGGAATTTGGTTATTTTATAAGTTCACACGTATAATAAAGGGTCGGATTAGATTTTTGGTTTTTTTGATGTTTGCTGACTGCTTTCAGGCTTCACTCTTCCCTCTTCCTCTTTTCCCCACATCTAGATAAGCTGATAGGAAAGCTTGGCTCCTCCCTCCTTTGATGCTGACGAGAGGTTCAAACACTCAGGAATCACTGCCAGTGTGAGGGAACCTTTACCTGGTTCCCTCTGCCCCCAAAAGACCATAAAAGCCCTAGACCATTCTCCTTTCCCTGCTCTCACGAGCCATTTTTGAACCTGCTTAGAAATCATTCTACTATTCCTAAAAAGCCTTCTTATTTAATAAACCTTTTCATATCTTCTTAGTATGTGCGTGGCAAAATCAGTCTCAATAAATGAACCAAACTTTGGGTAGTGTCATCCTATTACTTCAGTGCGGCCACACGTGAGGTTATGCTGCTTATCTGGAGACTACTATGAGAGACATTCAATAGCATGCTTTAATAGTCCCTCAATGTAAAATGCTGCGAAGACATTAAAAAAAAGTGTTAAAAAGGGCGGGGGTAGGGGCCAGGGTGGCTCAGTCAGTTAAGCGTCCGACTTCGGTTCAGGTCACGATCTCACAGTTCGTGGGTTCGAGCCCCACGTCAGGCTCTGTGCTGACAGTTCAGAGCCTGGAGCCTGCTTTGGATTCTGTGTCTCCCTCTCCCTCTGCTCCACCCCCACTTGCACTCTGTCTCTCTCTGTCTCTCAAAAATGAATAAACATTAAAAATTTGTTTAAATGCTGCTATGATATCAACTAAGCTGAGGATAGAAAGTTGACCATTGACCTTAGGGAGATCATTTGTGATTTTTATTTGTTTATTTTGTAATTTTTATTTATTTACTTTGTGTGTGTGAGAGAGAGAGATTGTGTGCAGGTGGGAGAGGGACAGAGAGAGAGAGAGGAAGAGAGAATTCTGAGCAGGAGTCCGACATGGGGCTCAGTTTCACAAACTCTGAGATCATGACCTGAGCTGAAATCAAGAGTTGGATGCTTAACCAACTGAGCCAACCGGGCACCCCCATGTGTGAACTTAATAAAAGCTATTTTAGCAAAATGGGTTGGGATATAATGGAATAAAATAGAGAGGTCACCGAAAGTCTAGAGAATTCTCTCAAGAAGTAGCTTTTTAAAAATATTAAGGTGTATTTCAATTTTGATTGAATGATAACACAACTGTCAGATTTACCCTTAGGCTAGAAAGGGGAGAATTACATCATATTAGAGAATTCTTTCATTATATTAGAGAATGAAAATGAAGTTGGCCCCATCTGATGGTGTCTCCTTTCCATAGGACATAAACTGAGATCATCAACTCAGCAAAGAGAAAAGGATTATGAAGAAATAGTCACTGAGAGGGTCAGACAATGATCTTCTAAGGTATTTATGAGGATGGCGGTGATAAGTACTTATCTGAGATGTGTGGTTCTAAGTTTGAAGGGACACCAGCTGATCCTGGGAGCCATTGTCGCCTAGCGGGTTGTGACTGCCTCTCTTAAGACAGAGCTTCTGGGTTCAAATCCCTTTTTTGCCGCTTATTTGTTGAGTGACCTGGGACAAAATACTTAACCACAAAAGCCTCACTGCCTTTCATAGTATTAGTTTGACATGAGAACATGTCAGCATTGAAAGGTCTCAATCCTGCCATATGAAACATGTCTTACTTTTCTGTAGGTAGATAATTTATTATTTTACCTTTAATACGAGGCCTGTGGCAGACTTGCTTACATTTTACCACATAAGTGGGTGGCCCACGGCTAATTATGAAATAAGCGCTGGATTTGTTCCTGGAAAATTGGGATTCAATTTAGAAGGACACAGTAAGAAGAATTTGTCAAACACTTACATCCCCACTGCCATGGTTGGTTCAGTTTTGTGCCATTGGGAAGACCCAGGTTGGATAAAAATAATCAATCACCTTGGATAGTTTAATCGATTATTTGCTATTTTTTTTTCCTCTAGTAAAAGCTCTCTGGTGATAAAACTGTGATTAGAATTCTCCCCCCTCCCAAAATTTGTTATTATGTAATCTTTCAAATTCAGCTACTTCCAGATCCCTGCCTATCTAGCCAAACTATTACCTACCAGTATAGCCAGCTTCATTGGCATGTGAACTGTCTAAGCCGGACAGATCGGTGCTGAGAAGGACCCAGTGCCTTGCTTAATGCTTCGCTTTCACCATCTTGAAATTCTGTGGACTTGAGTTTTTTAAGTGAAGTCTGATGGAACAACAGGGATGCCTGTGGGCAGAGGAGACGTACTGGGTGGTAGAGCACTCACAGGGTTGTGGCTCAGCAGTAGTCGACCCCTCCTGGCTCAAGCCTCCGGGCACGGTGGAAGCATGAATGCATAGCAGCTGGCATGGCACAGAATCCTATGCCCCGGCTGCCAAGCCAGGACTGGCGGCCAGACCGGAAGCAGCAATAGCGCAGAAGCAGCACAGGTGCTGGAGGCAGTGGCTGTAGGACGAGGAGCGATTCTGCATGGGGGTCAGGATGTGAGTGTGGGAATACTTGCTTATCTGCCTGCAGAGACTATTTTTGAGTGTCGGCGGCCATATTAGCGCTGCAGTCTGGGTGCTGGGACAGATCTTCTCGTAGCCAAGCAGTAAATTATGTAAATTGTTGTAAAATAAAAGTTTATATATGGATATTGCAGTAAAGAATATTGGGAGATATTAGAACACTTCAAAGAGTTTAGAATCCCTAGATTTAATGACTCATGCATTTTTGCAAAGGAAATACCCATAGTCTTGAAAAAAGAAATGAAATTTAATATCATTATATTATTGGAAAAGAACACTATTGTCATAAGAAGTTTTGGTTGGCTCTATTATTAACAAGGAAGGCAACTTTAAATTAAATTATTTTTTAAAAATTGAAGACACGGTAATAGAATGCATAGACAGGCATTTTGAATTATGTGCAAATCATGAAGCTGATTCGTGTCTTATATGAGTCCCACAAGGTATAGAAGATGCCAAAGGAAACATTAAAATGACATTGTAAAAATTTACATTTAAGCTGAATTTAGACTTACAAGAAACCGATTTGTATAAAGAGTTAAATCTTTTTATAAAAAAAGTTCCATGAGAAACATCAGGTCCAGATGTACTAAATTTTATATTTTGAAATAATTTATTAGAAAATTTATCCCAATTTTATTATAGCTTATAAACAATCTTATTGGTTCCAGAAATAGTCAGATCCATGGAAAAATTCCTCTCAAAATCAGAAATTATCGAAATTATTTGCAATCCTGCATTTACCGAGAGTGCCTAACATTGCTTTTAATTGTGTCAATTATAAATAAAGTCACTATAAATATAAATTTGATGATCTAGTAAATGAAAACAGGGACAAAAATTCTATGATTAATCCAGGGACTCCGTAAGAAATTATTACTACTTAAGGTATTGTATAAAATTATAATAATAAAATTTATTTTCAATTTGTAAATTAATATTATTTTTTATATAATACTGTTGCCCTTATGTTTAGAATTATGTTTAGTAAAAAAAATCTTTTAAAGGAAAGTTTTTCATATTTTTGAACTTTTCATAACAAGGTACTAAGCAAAGGACCCCACATTTTCATTTTGCACTAGATAATGAAAATTATATAGCTAGCCTTGTATAGATGCAGAAATTGTTTCAGACCTGCCTCTGGCTATACTCTAACCTAACCAGAGTGAACTTTAAAATGTATTGTTCAAAGTTATAGTACTGGGAAATTTTTTTTTTTAAATTTTAATGTTTATTTTTAAGAGAAAGAGAAACAGAGCATGAGTGGGGGAGGGGCAGAGAGAGAAGGAGACACAGAATCCAAGGTGTCTCCTGAGAATTGACGCTCTGAGCTGTCCACACAGAGCCCGATGGGGGGCTGGGGGCTTGAACTCACAAGCTGTGAGATCATGACCTAAGCTGAACTCTAACGCCTAACCGACTAAGCCACCCAGCTGTCCCTACTGGGAAAAATTTTTATTTTTTAAAAAAATTTTTTAATATTTATTTATTTTTGAGGGAGAGAGACAGAGCACGAGCAGGGGAGGGGCAGAGAGAGGAGACACAGAATCCAAGGAGGGTTCCAGGTTCTGAGCTCTCAGCATAGAGCCTGACATGGGGCTCAAACTCATCAACCGTGAGATCATGACCTTATTGGGAAAAATTTTTTTAATATTTGAGATCTACCCCTGAAAAAAGAGGTGATCTGCCATGAAAAAAATGTATATTTCTGTCAATTTCCACACACATGCCTTGACTAAGGTATATTGATAAACATTTTATATAGATACCATGTGGTATCCCACTGGTATCATATCTTGCTATAAATAATTTATGCTGTGTTTTTAAAAATCATCAGAGTAGCCAACCTGTAAGCTATGCTACGGAATATAAAGATAAGCTGGGCCAATCAGATCTGACTTTAGCTTTGTTTTTATTGCTTATCAGCTGTGTGATCTTGGACAATTTGCTTAATTTTCTTAGCCAAATATATTTATCTATAAAATAAAATAGTAGAGTTGTTTAGATGTCTTTTAAACCCCCAACTCTAAACTTTTATAAAAACAGAAGTGAATATTTTAGAATGCTTAATCACAATGATGGTTGATTACCCAATCATAAATGCCTACCTCAAAATTTGAGAATTAAAATTTTAAAGCAAAATTAATAATTACTGACTTACTTAATGGAGAGTGTCATGATTTATACATTCCAGGGCTGCGTCGTGAAATCATTAGGGATCAGTGTCCTATAATGAAGTGGTCTTAATTAGGTCTTTACAGAGGAGTGCAGGTTGTGGCTGAAGCAAAGTAATAGCAAAGACCAGGATATATCATGGACAAACCTGATAATAGTAGGGTTTTGTTTTGTTTTTTTTTGACACTCTTCGGTTTAGCATTTGCTGTATAACCCATAATCCCATTTACCGTCCTTCTTCCTCAATTCTCCCACTCATACGTTTAACTTATAGTATATTTCAGAGAGCGTAGTAGCAAACATCAAAATTTGTTCTTGCATTTGCAAAAGATTTCTGAAATCTAGTATTACTACAATAAGAAGTTCATGTCTTGCAGAAACTTCCTCATTTATCTTTATAGCGATGTAGAAAATATATTTATTGTACGAAAGATGGAGAAACCAGCGATAACAAAGAAGTACATTTGTTCCTATTCCCAAGGTGTCACAGGTCATTGATTTCAGGGGTCGATTGACAAGTATGGTATAATATCATCTGGTCTTGAGAAAATGAGCTCACATTCTGTGGTGAAGAGTCCCAAACAGTGCATTGTGTTTGCTTAAATAGTGTGGGAGAAATTAACAGCTCAGACTAATTGATTGCAGTTCCCATGATGCCTGTTCATTGCTAAAATTCTTTGCAACTTCTGGGTCTGTTTCTTCTGGGCCTACTCATTCTTTGTTTCCAGACACTGCTGATTTCTGAACTGAGTTCAGGCTGTTCTTTCTAACACAGTCTTACAAACAAATGATGAGGAGATTTGCAATAGCCTAGTGTTAATCTCAGACTTCTAAAGTATTATTGGAAGATTTGGCTCACTGCACTGCCTTTGAGCAAATAGATGGATTCAGATCAGTCTCCCACTTCTTAATTTGACTTTATATAATGGAGGGAACCATGTGGATAAAATTAGGAAATTTAGAATATTAGAACAAGAAAATATTCAGGAATGGCAAGTATGCTATGCTATAGAGTCCTCTTTTGGATATAATGTTGGCCAAAAACTTTACTGAAAATAAAGGGGAAAGTCTGAGTTGTTGTCATTTCCTCCCTTTCTTTAATTCCATTTCATGTTAAAACAAGAGAAAAAAAAACTGCTCCAAATTCCATCAATCGATGGATTGCTAACTTTTCTAATGTAAATCAGCAACAAAATTAATATTTTATCAGTGAATGCGACAGCATTAAAAATGAATCACCTAAATAGCCTTTGTTTTTATTCTGAAATGACAGGTCTTTAATTCACAATCACATATCCAAAATTATTTTTTCTCATACTCAAAAACTTAAAAAACTCATTAACAATTTATCACTGATGCTGTCATCTTTTCTAAATATACCCCGATTTAATAACTATTATTAATAAAAACACTGTGTTTGCTTATTGCACAGCATAGTCATGAGGAATAATTATTGCTGCTTAAAATGTTCTTCCAGAACTTATGTGCAAATAAAAATACCTACCGGTATCACTCCTTAGTTTATCAGTCATAAAATAGCTAGTAAAAATAAACAAAATTTTACATCATCTTCAAGAAATATTTACCCTAGATTGAGATTTGGGTCATTTAAAAATGTTAAATCTGGAGTGCCTGGGTGGCTCAGTCGATTGAGCATCCAGCTTCGGCTCAGGTCATGATCTCGCAGTTCGTGGGTTCGAGCCCCATGTCGGGCTCTCTGCTGACAGCTAGCTCAGAGCCTGGAGCCTGCTTCGGATTCTGTGTCTCCCTCTCTCTCTGACCCTCCCCTGCTCACGCTGTCTCTCTCTCTTTCTCTCTCAAAACTAAATAAAACATTAGAAAAAAAGTTTTTAAAAATGTTAAATCTGCACATGCAATTGGTGTTTGTATCCAGCTGGTTTTGTGTCTTAAGAATGTTAAATCTGAAACAATCAAAAAGTTTTTCACAGCTGTTATTGGTTAAATTGTGTCTGCCCTAATCCATATGTTGAAGTCATATTTATCCCTCAGTACCTCAAAATGAGACCTTATTTGGAGATGGGTGTTTTAGACAGATCAGGCTGTCATAACGAAAATACCTATAGACTGGGAGACTTAAACAAGAAACTATCTCTCACAGTTCTGAAGGCCAGGCAGTCTCACGGTGCTGGCAGGTCCCATCTCTGGTAGAGTCCACTTCCAGGCTTGTAGGCAGCCATCTTCTCTCTGTGACCTCATATGGTGAAGAGAGAGGGAAAAAACAAGCTCTCCTCTCTCTTTTTATAAGGGCACTAATCTCATCGTGAGGCTTCCAACCTCATGACCTAATTACCTCCCAAAGACCCCCAGCTTTCAATATCATCACATAGAGGATTAGGGATTCAACATAAAAATTCTGGAGGGACTCAAACATTCATTCCTGAGATAATCAAGTTAAAATGAGGTCATTACAGTAAGCCCTACTACAAAATGAGTAAAATGGGAAAATTTGGAGACAGACATGCACATGGGGAGAGAGTCAAATAAAAACAAAAGCAGATCAGGGTGATGCTTCTATAAGCCACAGGATACCCATTGTTGCCAGCAAATCACTAAAAGAGAGGCATGAGACAGATTCTGTTTCACAGGTCTCAGCAGGAGCCATGCCTGCCAATGCTTTGACTTAGGAATTTTAGCATCCAGATCTCTGAGACGATAAATTTCTGTTGTTAAGCCATCTAGTTTGTGGTGTTTTGTTAATGGCAGCCATAAGAAACTAATAATACCAGGGCCACCTGGGTGGCTCAGTCAGTTAAGCTTCCAACTTCAGCTCAGGTCATGATCCCACGGTTTGTGGGTTCCAGCCTCACGTCGGGCTCTGTGCTGACAACTAGCTCAGAGCCTGGAGCCCGTCCTTGGATTCTGTGTCTCCCTCTCCCTCTGACCCTCCCCTGCTCACCCTGTCTCTCTCTGTCTCTCAAAAAAAAAATTTAAAACAAGAAACTAATACTACCATGGCATAGGCATAAACCATATACTATTTACATTATATATGTATTTATATATCTCATATGTACTACATATATATATATGAGTGTATATAGAAGCAAATGCATGGAGAGATGGAAAGAAAATTCATTTCAGTAGTTATAAGAATCTGGGAGAGGAATTGTTAAAGAATTAGGTTTATTTTTAATGTTCTAGTTTGTAAATAGAACAAATTATTAGTCACTCATACAATTTGAGTTTTGTTGACATTGTTATTATATCTCATCCAGACAATTGCAATAGTTTCCTACCAGGTTTGTTTTATTTAAATTTTACATATTATTTCTCCACTTAAAGAAATCCACTAGCCCTTTAATAAGAACCAATCCATCCCCTGGTGAAATTAGTTACTCCTTCCAGTGTGAACATATGATTCAATGCTTCGATTTCCTTTATAGTGCACTTATGAGCGTAGTCTTTAATGGAAATTGTTTGGTTCATGTCTGTGTCACTTACTAGAGTACGCACTCTTTGATGTAAGAGAGTTCCCTACAAAACCAACATTCATCATTCTGCTTCGTAAAGAGTAGTAAACTTTAAAATTGTTTGCTCAATTTTGCATTATACTGATGTTTGTTGCAGGACTTTGGGCAAATAACCTAAATACCTACCACTTCAATGGTAACACTTAACCACAAAGGGTAATTGTGGATATTTAATATGAAGCATATGTGGCATTTTTTGGCACCCTGTCTGGAATTTTGTACCCCAAAACTGAAGTCTGTTGTTGTTACAGTTTTTGCTTTAATATAAAGATATTTCAATTCCATGTATTGTTTGGATCTATAGATGTTTACTGGTTATTATACAAACGAAGCCCATACAGCAATATATGTAAGATCCAGGATAAAGCCAGTAGGTGGGAAGGTTGGGAAGAATTTACAAGGTGACACCAGGGGCAGCAGTTATCTTGGAATCCAGATGCTTATCTCCCATGGTGGCTTATCCATACCCATAAACTATGTGTTTCTCTGTTTTTCTTTTAACTTCCGCTGTTGCTAACCGCAGACACTCTTAACCTCCACTATTGCTGACACTAATTTTTGTGCGCTTGACATTTCTTTCTATTTTCCATACCTGATTTGTACCAGATCCTGATTCTGCCATTCACAACCTTCACAAGTAAATCTTCACGAGTAATCTCATCATTCCTCCTGTTTGTTCCACTTTTGCTTGAAAGTGATTTACTCTGCTTTACTAAAACATCTTTGAGTCTTTTTATTGCAAAAAGGAATATTACGGTCCCTCAAGTAAGATTCCAGAAGTGGCTTGAGTATGATCATCTTGAGGAGAGCCTTGAAGAACAGTTGTACCAGCTGTCCATTCATCACTCAGCACCTGCAGACCTCCTTTTTTATTTTTTAATGTTTATTCATTTATTTTTGAGAGAGATAGAGAGTGAGTGGGGGAGGGGCAGAGAGAAAGGGGAAGACAGAATTCTAAGCAGTCTCTGCCCTGTTTGCACAGAGCTCGACGTGGGGCTCAGACTCACGAACCATGAGATCATGACCTCAGTTGAAATCAAGGGTTGGATTCTTAACCAACTGAGCCACCCAGGCGCCCCCTGCAGACATCTTTTTACAGCTGCCCACTTCCCCCACTCCCACCCCACCTTGCTCCAGCTCCAAGTAAGGTGGATAGGGCTCAAAAAATGCAGCACACCTATACTCATGATGTGGGAACAAAGTACTCTTTGGGTCCTTTTTCAGCCAGTGGTGTCATGTAGGCTTATCCGTATTCTTCCTTCCTACAGCTTCTTTCCTTATCCCTTGCAGGATCTTATCACCATCCTCAGACATTCTCTTTCATGTCTCTCTTCTACCGTCAGGTCCTAAAGTGACAGCATATTTGCTCTAAAGCATGGTTGGTGTTCAAAGGACTCTAAATTTTTCCGAATTTTGAATGGTATCTTCCTTCTGATTTCAGGAGTTCGCTGAATGGGATTTCACACTCTAAGCATTTTATGTAATTTCTTATGCTGGTACATCATCCAAATTCCTGGCCCATGAGAATGCCTTCTAGGATTAACATCAGAAAATGTAATTCTGGGAAGCACAGAGAACTGATAACCTTAATTAAAACATTTTAGCATAGATCAGATGCTCAACTATTAGGAATGTTGCAATTCCTACATGAGCAGGAAGCGAGAATATGTTATTTGAACTGTATTATTTGTATTGTATTTTATAGGAAGTTTCCTGTGCCCAGTTGAAATTCTCTTTGCCTCAGCTCTTATTCTCAGTACTGCTCTGTTGATAAGTTTCAACAGGATATATACACCTTCATGAAGGTATGGCATACAAGTGCCTCACTTCAGTCTTCTTCAGTTCTTGCCCTTGGCCTTCTCTGACATGGGACAACCAGGGTAATGTTCTTGGAACTTTACCCAGAATTTATGTATAACTCTTTTGGGAAACTCTTGATGCTTTGTCTTTAATATGGCATAATTCCTGCCAAAACTTAGCCTCTTGCCTGCAGGTTATGACATCATACCCCTTATGTCTTGGAGAGACACATAGATCTTTCTTACCAGAAGTGACACCCAGAGCTCGACATGAATTTGTCTGCCCTGTGTACAATGCCTCCAGAAACATCACCATATAAATGTGGGTTTTACTAGCATAGTCTATTGTACAATATTGCCTCATATCAAGAGACACATTTCATGTCAAACGAAGTGCAGTAATGGGTACATAATTATGGGATCTGCTGGTTTCACGCATATCCCATCACCCAGAAGCAGCTGATCTAATAAAATGATGAAATAGCCTATTTAAATTTGGATTTGTCCTCTGGGATGTGAAATCTATTTCTATAATGGAGGCATGTAATATCAGAGCCACTCTATGTTTCTGCCCCAGGACTTAATTTGCCCTGGTGTCTCATCCTCAATGAAGAAATTAATATCTCTTGGAACAATCTTTGAACATGGGGATAGGAACAGATAAATAAATGCCTTTCTTTCTTTTCTTTCTTTCTTTTTTTTTTTTTTCTGGTCATTAAGTGTTCATGAGTTTTCTCATATGGCTCCCAGAAATTAAGCCCATTGTTTCCATAATAGTGGCCAATTGGATAACATATTGGGCTCTCCCATATATCACTGCTCGTTCATGAGATCACAGTCTCAAATAAACTATTCATACATCATCCTTTGTCTCAGGCACTATTTTCAGAGAAACACAGGATAAGACAGTATCTAAGGTCCTCACCAACTCTGGCAATGTATTAATTTTCCAAAAGATAATTGTATTCTAAACCTAACTTTTCCATAATACCCTAGCAGAAAGATCCTGGGTTTCTTCCTCTGAAAAGAGTTGTCACTATCTGCTTTTGATTGAAAAGCTGCAGGGTATATTTAGTAATTCTTCATAGTCTTGGCTTAATGGGTAGGGTTTTGTGATATCAATCGTTCATAAGACAAAAACCTGAACCAAAATGGCATGATTAACAAAACAGAGCCAAGTTTAGACATTAGCATTTGGCAATAAGAATAAGCAGTCAAAATATTTGGCAGAGGCTGTTGCTGTGGATTCTTGTAGATGAGAATGGACAAGTTTTTCTTTGTGGCCATGAAAACCACAATTTTATTGTTATAACATAAATAACTCTAGGCAAAGGGTCTTGGCAGTCATATCTGACTTACAATTGAGAATCTTTAGACATTTTTAATCCTTAAATAATTTTTTTTATTTCTTTCAGATATAAGAGCATGAGAAATTCTACCATTTAATCCTTTGATATGATTAAGCTTAGTCTGTGAGTGCTACCATAATGGATGTGGACCAGATTTAGAGATTTCACCACTGGAATATCTAATTGGTTTGCTGCCATTTGAGATTGAGTTACTCTATTATATTCCGTTGAGTGCTGGGTTCTTTGGATTGTCATGTTAATTCCAGTTTCCTTCCTTTATTTATGCGGAATGAAGAGCTAAAGTCAATATCTCCCAGAGTCCCTTTCAGATTTTTGCTGTAAAATGTGTTTAGCCATTTGGATATACTTGATGATTTGGAAGGCAAAAATGAAGGGACACTTACCTTCCTGTACTCTTGACTATTAGAGAAGGCTTACAATATAGATATATGGGACTTCCCTACAGCAGCACTCAGTGTCCCTTCACCAATGTGAGAGGTAGTTTACAGGATAACAGTGGCTTTCTCTTGCTTTCAGCATAACCCTAGGGGCTGCCTCAGAAATGACTCGCTTAGTGGAGCAGTATTAACCATGGAGATTAGTAATAATCAGTATTATTCATGGATAACTTCCAAGGGGTCCCATGTATACCTTCAGCACTTACAATGACTTTCTAAGGACAAAATTCCCTGTATCAAATACCTTCCTGCTGAAAATACCCAGAGAATTGTTGTTGTTGTTTTCTTCCCTGAACTTCAAAGGATGCATCAAATTAAAGGGTAGCTGAGTCCCATGATGTAACAGACAGTGGAATTTCCTGTGATTGAAGGAGTACCATCACAAACATTAAAAATGTCAAGTGAGGGGTGCAGGGGTGGCTCTGTCTGTTAAGTGTCTGACTGTTGATTTCAGCTCAGGTCATGATCTCACAGTCATGAGATCAAACCTCACCTCGGGAGCTGAGCATAGAAGCTGCTTAAGATTCTCCCTCTGCCCCTCCACCCCCTCAAAAAAAATTAAAGTGAAATATATGTTTACATAAAATTATTTCTTAGGAAAATACCATGTGTTAAATATATGGCAAACATGAGAGAAGCAAGGTCCAAGGTGGAAGTCTTGGCTTCTGTTTATTTTTAGAAGATTTTCGTGGAGTTAGAGGACTTCACGACAGAGAAAGAGATGATACTAATTTTGGGCTTTGGTGTCCTCTGGACCTTCAATCATAATTTCTTCTGTAATTCTCAAAAAATTAACATAAAATCCTTTCTCACAATTAAAAAAAGACATTTCAATTTTATCTGACTTCAATTTAAAAAATATGTAAAATTATAAGATATACCTGCACATTCCAGTGTGTTCACATCCTGTCTCCCATTCACTGTGATCTTCAACTCAGAGCAATGTGTTAAGGGCAGACACATGTCACATGCTGGATACAGATATGTTTCTTAGGGGGATACATATAGTTCTAGATTGTCAGACAATTAAGGACAGCAGTTCTTGCTGTCAATGAGTGTGCATATTAGATGCCATCAGTTCCTCACAATTCCACCAACAGACAGACACAATAGTATATGACTGACTCTAGAAGTTGAAAGTTTATATCTTGCTCAAATTCTGATTTGCTGAATATTAGCTCTTCACTGAATTATTTTTTAAAGAACCCTATAATAGTACCAAATGTGTTAGCACTCCTTTCTGGAATCCATTAAATACAACATGCATGGAAGAATGTTTTAAATTGTGTATTTTTCAGTTTTTGTGAGTGCTGAAAAAGCTGACTTTCAGAATACCTTTCCAATGATATTCTTTTATTTTTGCAGGGAAATATGGCTTATTCCCCATGTTTACTCAGCAGCCCACATGGCATTTGAAATCATGGATGACACAAAAACTTGTCTCTAAATCAATTTGTGACAGCTCTTCCCCCTCTGTTTTTAACACTATAGTATGTGCATGCTTTTTTATAATTTGTGCTCTTAAATGGTGATCTGCATGGCATAGAAATTTATGAATTATAATAAATTGAATGAAAAAGAGATCATACAAAGGTGTGATTTTTAAAAACGAAATTGGGGCACCTGGGTGGCTCAGTCGGTTAAGCATCCGACTTAGGCTCAGGTCATGATCTCACAGTTCATGGGTTCGAGCCCCGCATGGGGCTCTGTGCTGACAGCTCAGAGCCTGGAGCCTGCTTCTGATTCTGTGTCTCCTTCTCTCTCTCTGCCCCTCCTCCACTTGTGCTCTGTTTCTGTCTCTAAAAAATGTTTAAAAAATAATAAAACTAAAAATGAAATCAAGTAATGTTAGGCATCATGAAGAAACAGTTATAAATAGTGAACATTAAATCCTTCATTGTACTGAATATATAGTGGATTAAGTGAAGCATGTGAAGAGTGTCCTTTGTTTTCTCTAGAACTTTAATAAATGATAAGAAAAATAGAAATATGGTAAAGTAAGTGTCCCCAGCTTTGATGTTGAGAATTGTTTCTGATGTTTCCTTACTTTACTGAATATAAAACAGCTACGCTTGTTTAAGGGTTTGAAAAAAAAAATGTACACATGTTTTTAGCTTCCTGACTATTAAGCACAATGCTTCTCTTAGTGCAGTGTTATCATGGGTGACTTCTTTGCACTGTAATTATTGAGAATAAATTACTTATACTTAATTAGCAATCTTAATATTTGCCTCTGTCAGGCTGCTTCAGTGCCTGACAAAGAGGGCTGGAAATGGATACATTCTGAAATTATTTATCTCCTATTGGCTCAAATAATTCCTCTAAGCTGGAATTGAAAATTTTAGTGGTTTCTGTGGAGTCACTGAGGTGCTCTACTAATGCAGTAGTTTGAGTCAAGAATGTGTTAATGTCTGGGTGATGGGCCATGGGAATGCTAGCAGAGTTAGCTTCCAGGTGATGGAAGGTTCTTTCTCCCTCTCCTGTGAATGACTCCACACACTTTTATGACAGCACCTACCTATTATTACAAGTTCATGTGGTAATTGTGTGCCAGGAAATTCCTTCACTTAAGGAGACAGAAGAGATAACAAAGAGAAAATATCTGGCAAGAAAGTACATATGCCATGTATCCCTTTCTCTGCTGCTTTTTGGAGACTTCCATGGGATAATATGATCAAACAAATGCTTTCTCTTGTATGCCGCAATTCTCTAAGAGAATATTTCATCTGACATGTGGCTTTGACTTTTTCTGTCAACCATCTCTCTTCAACCATTTTTCCTTCTTCACTTCTTTTTAAATTTAATTGTTACATAATTCGAAAAGAAATCAAGCCAGGTTTTTAGAGTTCCTTCTTCGTGCTTTTTTTTCACAAAATTAATTGATACTTGCTGATTCTTTTCCTCATTACTACTTAACCCCTTGCAAGCTGCCTTCTGCTCCTGCCCTTAACTCATAAAAATTTCTTTCTTTGAGTCAGCAGTGCCTTTCCAGTGACCAATCACAAAGGTTTTCTGTTCCATATTGCTACCCCTCTTTCTTAAACTCTGTCTCTGGTTTTAGTTTATGCAACATTATTGATTTAGTTCCATTTCCTACTTTGCTGTCTCTTCTCTTCCCTGTCTTCTTTCTTTCTCTGTCACTTTTCCTGGTATGTTTTCCACAATTCCTAAATAAAGGTGTTCCCACAAAGTGTTCATTCTACTTTAACGCCATTCTCTTGATCATATGCTTGCATGATTTCATACAAATCTCCAAGTAACTTTCAGCTCTCTCGATGACAAATTTCTTCTTTCCATTAAATTCCAGATGCTGCTCAGTATGCATATTGAATTGTTTCTTGGGCCCTTGATTGAGGTTTCTCTATTTAGACACCCATTTAAAATGTAATGCGTTTAAATACTTTTGAATTATAACAGTTTCAAATTTTTATTCAAAGAGAAATTGTAGATTGAGCACACCTCTTATTACCAAAAGTGATTGTGACGCCAAAGTTATATAGTTTCACATATAAGAAGAAAAATTAATGAAAATTGTTGACCAGTGAATCCAGGTTTTGCAATCAATAAATAGTCTTTTTAGTTAATTTTGATGAGGCTTGGTCTAACCACAACGTACCTGAATTCATTAGGTTTTAAATGAAAATTTCAACTGAAGACAGCACTTTAACTCATCTCCCTTTTCATTTTGAAAATCTGTTTCATGTTACCACATTGTGCATAAATAGCACAGCCAGGGAATTATCTATGTCAAGTGGACACTCATTCATTCAACACATGTACAACACACTTTCCTCACCAACTTGCTAACCACCGCTGGGGGTCAGTTCCAGGTCATGGAATGAGTTATCTGGGTTTTCTGTAAATTAATTGGTGGCAATTATTTTTCAACTAGGTTTTACTTTTTGGATAACAAAGATACAATATTTTAAATATCAAGCAAAAGGAGAGTTAAAAATTACAAGCAAAACTACTTTTGTTATTTAAAATTACAAAGCTTAAGGAAAATAAGGCAAACGTGAATGAAAGATACTGGAACATTAAAAAATACAATGTCTGAAGGCAAAACTCTTCTTTGGTCTTTTTAGCTAGCTTCAATGACATTTTAGCTTTTATCACAGTGGCTCGGATCTCCTGGATTATTTGTGACAAATATAAATAATCCATTACCTTTCATGTTCATTTAATTCTACACATAGACACATTTTGTTGCCATTCTAGGAACACATCAATAATAGTAAAATCTCAATTAATTGCAGCCAAACTACCTGGTATGTGTTAAAAGTAAAAATTGCAGTTATTCATTTGTTAGATAAGGAATGCCAAAGTAATTACATTTCATTTAACTAGGGGTATGTTGAAGAAGTAGAGGATATTGAAAAAGATAAACTGACAGGAACTAGTATTGGGCAATTGTGTGAAAATATCTCTGTCTCCCTCCAGCCCAAGTGAATTGTTCTTTCCCTTGTACTTTTATAGCACAATTTAATACAATTAAAGAATTTGGAATTATTATTGTGTCAACTTTTTATAAAAAAAATAAACTGGCGGGCACCTGGGTGGCTCAGTTGGTTCAGCATTGGACTCTTGATTTCAGCTCCGGTCATGATCTCACGGTTCCTGAGATCAAGCCCCACAACGGGGCTCTGTGCTGACAATCTGGAGCCTATTTGCTAAGCGCTCTCTCTCTCTCTCTCTCTCTCTCTCTTTCTTTCAAAATAAATAAACTTAAAAAAAGATAAATTTGGCACGCCTGTTATTACTAACAACATATTCACAGGTGATGTTTTCATTATTTAAAAGTTCAGAGCCCAAGTGATTTCATACATATGCAGAGATTGTTTTTATTGGTTTACATTACCATTTCTCCCATTGAACAAGCTCCCTCAGATCAGGAACCCTGTCTAAATCATTGTTATATCTCAGATATTAACCCAGCATCTGAGTTGCCATTTCTAATCAATACCTGTTACAGAACTAAAATAATGGTTTTATTATATAGTAATTATAATAATATGCCTCGTCATTCAAAATTAGCAAATATACTTGCACAATGATAAGAGTAAGAATTAAATATACTAAAGAAACAAGACAAATTGGAGCTATAGTACTGTATTCAGTACTATATACAAATTAATATAATTTTTAGATAATGCTATCATAAATATCAAAATATCTACTAAAACTGGAGGATAAAATGTTACTAGGGATTGTCCTGAGCAGGAAATACCATTCTCTATTTTTAAACATAACTAAAGCTAGAAGTCGTTTGTATATGCTCCTTCTTTTCCATAAACAGGAAAGATTTTGTCATATATGCAATGATGTATATGAGCTTCTCTCCAAGTCGGAAACACTTGAGAATTATTAACTCATTTTTCTTCTTACCATATACCTTTGTCAAGATAATCTGCATGCAAAACCCCACAATTTTAAGGGAATTTCCTACTTGGCCAACTTTGTAGTGAAAGAGACCCATAACAAATATACTTCCAAAACATGAAGGAAGAAGTATGATTTCAGAGAATGTGAGTGGCTTGGGAGTTTGGGGTTTATAAAGATCTAGTTCAGCTATTGACTCTCTTCTGAGTTGGTTCTATATAAACTTCAATTTCTCCCATTTTAAATCAGAAATAGTACTTTATTTCTGCTCTTACCTTTGGTATTAGTGACATTTTTTCATGGATATCCTCAGTGTTCATTATATTATTATTTATGGGATTAAGTATATTGCAACAGTCATGTAAGGATGAAATCAAAGCTACTCTACATCCACTCTTTGGGATTTTTTGTTCATTTAAAATTTAGCCATTTATTTATTTTATATTTTTCTTTTTTAATTCAAGTAACAATACTTATTTAAGTAATCTTTACACTCCATTTGGGACTCAAACTCATGACCCTGCGATCAAGACTCTCACGCTCTTCCAACTGAGACATACAGGCACACTGAGTCATATTTTTAAAGAAAATTTTCTTCTTTATTTAAAGAAAAGTAAAATTTATTAACTGACTTGAAGACCCACCATTTCATTTCTAAATGGGGTTAGATGC
Source organism: Cryptoprocta ferox (assembly GCA_028646485.1). NCBI lineage: Eukaryota > Metazoa > Chordata > Mammalia > Carnivora > Eupleridae > Cryptoprocta > Cryptoprocta ferox. The sequence continues at coordinate 29,542,014 of CM053559.1, read as the reverse complement.
TATTGAGATACACTGTAAGAAGGCATTTGCCAATATAACAAACATTCAGTGGCGCCAAATCCAATTTTTCAGCATGTTGGTTTTTATTAATGCTGATTTGAGATTGGTTATTGGTAAAGCAGCGATTTTAAAATAAACAATTTTGACATTTACTCACTGATTTCACATTAATATAAATTGAGTATTTTTAACAAGCTATTTTAAATGGTTATTTGGCTTTACATGGACAAAAAGTAATAAAATGCTGTTTACTTGGTTTTTGTCATTTGGCCACAGATTTCATTGTCTACATGAAGTCACATCCTGATTCTAATAAAACAAATTGGCGGCTCCTATAATCTGAGAGAACTGAAGTACTTTATATAAACTTTATATAAAAATGGTAAGAGTTATACCCAGTTTAATAATTATAATAAAAGATAGTTACTTATAGAATTCTTTTTAATTTTTTTCATGTTTGTCTTTTTTTTTAATGTTTATTATTGAGAGACAGAGAGAGACAGAGCATGAGATGGGAGGGGCAGAGAGAGAAGGAGACACAGAATCTGAAGCAGGCTCCAGGGTCTGAGCTGTCAGCACAAAGCCTGATGTGAGGCTGGAGCCCATGAACCGCAAGATCATGACTTGAGTGGAAGTCGGACGCCCAACCGACTGAGCCACCCAGGTGCCCCCATGTTTGTCTATTTTTGAAGGAGAGAGAGACAGAGGGTGAGCAGGGGAGGGTCAGAGAGAGAGGTAGACACAGAATCTGAAGCAGGCTCCAGGCTCTGAGCGGTCAGCACAGAGCCAGGTGCCAGGCTCGAACCCACAACCCATGAGATCATGACTTGAGCCGAAGTCCGGATGCTTAATGACTGAGCACCCAGGCACCTCTTAAAAGATAATTACTTAAAGATCACCTTTTGTTTGATGATGGAAAACACAGCTGACACTTCACAGACTGCTTATGGTTTGAACTGTAATTTTCATTGGATACATTTATGAGAAAAGGCACAAGGTTCTGCATGGCTCAAGCTTGTAAAAGAATTAAAATTACATTTTTATTTTTTATATTTTCCCCACCACCACCAGCATTGCTTCGGACAGCACTATAAGTAAATCAATTCAAATGAATTAACTGACCTTTGTGTGTTGATGTTAGAATATTGAATCAGGAAAGTGTATCAGTTTGCAATGGTTAGTATCTAGGGTAATGGATATTGGTTAAATTATTTCTGTCAGGATGACTGCATAAGTTCAATGAATCTATGTGGATGGCAACATATGTTACTTCTTTTTAGTCAGTACGTCGATTCCTTTTACTGATGTCACAGTGCTGAACTTGAAGGAAAATGCTAAATGACATAGAACTAATCTGTCACTTATAATTTCTGCGAGATATTCCTGTGGAAAATCTAGGCCTGGTGCTTTCTTGGAGTGGAGAATCTCTTAAAAAATAGAATTTATTAATTATGGCCATTTTTTTCAGTTTAGACTTTCTATACCTTCTGGGTCATTTTTGATCACTTATATTTTCATGAAACTCATCTATTTTATCCAGATTTACAAATTTATTTCACACAGTTGAACAAAGAACTCTCTTAAAATACTTAAAATTTCCTATATATCAATGGCAGTGTTCCACTTAGTATTTCTTTTTTACATAATTATGTTATTTACCTTTTAGTCTTGATTTACTTTAGTTAACATTTCATATATTTTACTGTTTTACTATATTAATAGGTTCTTTACATAGAAGAAGCTAATTTACTTAACCAATAATTAAATTACCCATACATCTGTTATTTTGTTAGACTTAAATAATTTTTACACATGTAAAAAACGGGGAAATAACTTTACCTAATTTATCCTTTCTGTAACAATTCTTTTAACTTATATCTTTTCAAAGGTCTTAAGGTGTATGACATTCCTATGGTAATTTGTAAGCCAAAACTCCATAATTAACTTTTTTATAGTCACACATTCTTCTTGTCATGTATTCACCGTCATTGCAAAATTGTGTGAGGTTCAGCCTCAAGTAGTGAGTTCTACTAAAGCTCATAAGCAGTATATTAGCAGTATATCCTCTGAGTTATTGCAAAAATGTGTCTGTTACTTTTATATTTGAATGATAATTGAGTTACATATAATGTCACGGAGTCACACTTTCCCTTGAGGGATTGCACTGTCATACCGTTTTTCACCATTGGCTTGTCCAGGTTGTTTGCAAGGTAATGTAAATTAGCTTTAGGACAGGAATTTGTGGGCAAGTAAGTTCTTTTATCTGTTACTACTCTCAGCAGCTGAGTATATTGCTTCCAGTTCAATCACTGCCCACTATGCTGCCTCACTAATAAGTTGATTTATGCAAATATTGCCCATCTTTATGACTCAAAGACAAAGCAAGCCCAAGGAACCTCCCACTGACATCCCAGGGACCAACTTTCTGTTATTGCAAACAGGGATCTGTTGGTTGGCACTTTCGCCTGTCTCTTACTTTGGAGAATACCTACCACTCGGTGTTCCCTGGAGGGGGCTTGCTGTGTCTTCCTCTGCTCATCTTGGACCATTGCTACCTTTGGGATCCCATCCTATTCACTTGCGATACAAGGCTTCTGTAAGGTTTATCAAAGGTAGAATTTGCATTTTTGTTTCTCATTCTCTTTAGAAATTTTGAGTCAATCCCAAGAAGAAAGGAAGAAAATACAGGCTTAACTGAATCCTGTTAAAACCATAAATTATAAAGTATATTGGTATTATTTTAAAAATAAGCCTGTGTGATGCTAATAGATTGTATTATTTTAAGCCATTTGACTTAGAATACTTTATTCTTCAAAGATCTTGGTACTAAGATAGAATGGGTAAAAGTCAAAGAACAAGAAAAATAGAAAATAATTTCACACAGATTTATTAAGTTTATATATATCCCTTTATCAGTTTTTAAAATAAAAATAATTTTTGTTTGTGCATTGATTTTTTGTGGACAATTATTTGCAGTAATCTATTCTTTATTATTTTTTTATTAAAGTATGTTTAACATATAATGTTATATTAATTTCAGGTGTATGACATTGATTCAACAATTCTATACATTACTTAGTGCTCGCCATGATAAATGTAGTCACCATCTGTCACCATACAACATTATTACAATATTATTGACTGTATTGCCTTTGCTGTAATCTTCATCCTTATGACTTAATTTATTTTATATCTGGAAGTTTATACCTTCTTCTATTTCACTTATCCACCCACCAACCTCCCCTCTGGAAACCACCAGTTTGTTCCCTGTATTTAAGAGTCTGTTTTACGGTTTGTTTCTTTCTATGTTTATTTTGTTTGTTTTGTTAGATTCCACATATAGGTGAAATCACATGCATTTGTCTTTGTCTGCCTTATTTCACTTAGCATAATGCCTTTTATGTCCATCTATGTTGTCACAAATGACAAGAGCTCATCTTTGTTTATAGCTCAGTAGTATTCCATTGTAAGTATATGTCTGTGTATATGTGTGTGTGTGTGTGTGTGTGTATACACACACATGCATACATATACATACCACATCTTCTTTATCCATTCGTCTACTGATAGACACTTGGATTGCTTCCCTATCTTGGTTATTATAAATAATGCTGCTATAAACATAGGGGTGCATGTATCTTTTCAAATTAGTATTTTAGTTTTCCTTGGGCAAATGCCCAGCAGCAGGATTACTGGGTCATCTGGTATTTCTATTTTTAATTATGTAAGGAAACCCCATACTGTGTTCCACAGTGGCTGCACCAGTTTACATTCCCACCCACAGTGCATCAGGCTTCTTTTCTCACTAACAGTGGTTATTTCTTGTCTATTGTATTCTAGCCATTTTGACAGGTGTAAGGTAGTATCTCTTTGACGTTTTGATTTGCCTTTTCCTGATGATTAGTGATGTCGAGCATTTTTTTCATGACTGTTGGCCATCTCTATGTCTTCTTTGCAGAAAAAAAAATGTCTATACAGTCTCTCTGCCCATTTTGATTGGGTTATTTGTCTTTTTGGGGAACTTAAGAACATAAATTCTTTATATATTTGGGATATTAACCCCTTATTAGATATATCATTTTCAAATACCTTCTCCTATTCAGTAGTTTGCCTTTTTTTCTTTGCAAAAGCTTTTCTGCAAAAGCTTTTCATGTTGGTGTAATTCTCAACAGTTTATTTTGCTTTTGTTTCCCTTGCCCAAGGAGACATAGCTGGAAAAACTGTTTTTAAAGCCACTGTCAAAGAGATTAGTGTCTATGTTTTCTTATAGGCGTTTTATGATTTCAAGTCTCACAGTAAAGGTCTGCCTTTTGGTTTTTATTTTAAATTTTATGTTTCAACTTAGTGGTCAGGACTGTAGGGTATGATGCTGTATTGGATGCATATTACTCTATAAAATGACTCAAATGTAAAAGTAACATTCTTCTTTTATCCTTTTCATATTCTTCTAAAAAGTAATCTTTTTTTTGGTTTTATGGAAACAAAACCTTACATTACAAATAAAATTTTAGTGAATCAACACCCTTATAAATTTAACTGCTGCAATAGTCCAACAGATTTCTTTTCCAAAGTATAACTTAATTTTTTCAAAGTCATTTAGGGTACATAGATGTAGTTTAAAAAAACATATAAATCATTGGTTTTATAGAGTTTGTTGAAATTTCACATTTTATCTCCATGAGATCTTGTTCAAAAGCAAGTGTTTGACAATAGTATTTTATGGCTTCTTGTAACAAGTACATGTATATTTCAGGTATATGATCAGCATCTATTACCCAAGATGGTGAACCAGCAGTAAATCTTTCAGAAAATTCTGGAGGGTGATATATTTAAGGTAGGCATCAATAGACATCACAAGATATCTGCATTCAGCAGTATATTTATTGATTACCTTTTACCTAAAACTTTAATAGTGTGAGAATGGCATAGTTGTCACAACAGCACTTTAAATGTCTTTATGCTATACAACCATAAAATGGTAAATACATGGAAAGAAGATCAAAGGTTAGAAAATTTAAGAGATTTTAAATCACATTTCTCTACTGTCCATCCTAATTATTAGAATATCTGTAAGCATTCTATGTTTGGAGTTATTCTTTCAATAACTTCATCTTAAAAGCACTGAAATGTGAGATGATATTATTTTCATTAGAGCTTTACCATCATCTTGGTCACAGGCTAACATAGAAAAATTTGAAAAAGTAGACCAGAAAAAAATAGACTTAAGAATTCAGTTACAACTATAGTTTAATGTGTATGCATGCTAAATAATATAATTTGTAATGAATGAAATTGGAAGCCTTTATTTAATGAAATATATTTCCCCAACACTGTACTTTATCTTTTTGTTAACATTTGATAAATATTTATTGAGCATCTCTAATATATGAGGTACCACTTTAGGTGGTAAACTGTGGGAATTAAAACATAATATCTGATATTTGTGAATATTTTGTTTATAACTCCTTTTATTTTTTTAAGAAATGATATGATATATAATTTACATTCAGTGAAGTGCATTAATCTTATATGTGCACCTGAAAGTATTTTTACCTATGCTTACATCCATGTCACCATCCTCCAAATTGGGAGATAGAATATTCCAGCACCTCAGAAGCATCGTTCTTACATTCTGTTAATATTATTCACATTCGACTGCCACCCTTTCCTCTGTCACCACAGAGTAACTTCCCGGATTGTGAACCTGCTTCCACACTTGCCAACACATTGGACGAAGGTGTGATGAAGTACATGAAAGCCCCGTTATGCTTTCTAATCACATTGATAAACAGGTCCCCTCTTGCCAAACCCTTGTCTCATCCCAGCCCTTGATGGGAACTGTTATTACCTTAGTCCTGAGGGAAAAACTAAGGGTTTTTGCTGAGTTGGAGGGTGGACTTTGGTTACCCTCCTTCCTCAGCCGGTCCGTGACCAGTCCTTCAGCTGCAGAATTTTTTCTGACATATACTCTGATGTTGCCCCTCCCTTTCCTCTTCTCCATACAGTGAGTTTATATTCTAGATAGGATGTTTGCTTACTGTTATTGTATTTATATCCTAGGAGGAAGCTGTAATATCTGCAGCCATTCTACCATGGTTATTGGAAAACTAAAACTGTGTTCTACCTTTATTAGATAATTTATTGAGATATGATTCACATACAGTGAAAGTCAACTTTCTTAGAGTAAAATACTATGAGTTGGACACACATATCTAGCTGTGTAACCATTACCACAATCAAGAAACAGAAAATTTCCATCAACCCAAAATTATCTCTCTACTGTTTTGTATTTAAACATAGTTGAACCTCCCCAGTCTTTGGCGAACCATTCATTATTTGTCTTTCCTTATAATTTTGCTTTTTGAAGATGGCCATATAAATGTTATCACATTATCTTCCAGCTTGCTTAGTCCCTGGTGAGAAGGGTTCTCCAATTCTTATTTCTGTTTCTCTGTGGATCTTTTATTCCCTGATTGACTTCAATATTTGTTCTTTACCTTTGGGTTTTCATGAACTTGAGTATGGAACATCTGATCTGTTTTTTATTTGTTAGTTTGTTTATTGTTATTTGTCATGCTTGGAAAACCTCTGCATATCCTGTGTATATAGTTGATATTGACATCTTTCATAATTTTTGGAAAATTCTTAGGCATTCTCTTTTTAAATATCTCTTCTTCTTCTTTATTTCTCTCCACCCTCTAGCATTATAATTTCATCTTCTCTTTTTTCTGGGATTCCAACATCCACATGAAACTATTTCTGAGTTTCTTTTCCTAGAGAACCAAATATTACTGATGGCTAACCCCAAATCCATACCGAAAATGTTCTCCTTGATTGCATCACACTAAAGAGAATGGAAAGCCGAATACCAACTTTTCTGGTCTCATATTACAGCTCATCGTGAGTACAAAGCTCTTCTAGGCTGTGAATTTAAGTAGAAGTCTGGTGCAAAAGCTCTGGGAAAAGTTCATTACATCTCAGATGAAAATAGAAAAATACAACTAGAACACCATTCCCACCTACTTTATCCATTAAAGACATAACTTTTTGCCACTATAACAGTCATCTTGGACTCACAGAGCTGTGAAATGATATGCTAAGAATTGCAAAGCTGCACTGCAGATGAAACCTGAATCTTTAATATTGTTGAGGCACTGAACCAACAGTGAAATTTCTTAAAATTTTTTCATGATTGTGCTTGAAAAAATAAAAATGTCAGTTAAATATAAATTCTAAATCCACTAAAATCATGCTTCTAAAAAGAGTATTAAAAAAGGCATTTTCAGATACACAGATGTTGAGAGGTTGTGTCACTACAAATGGCACCATGAGAGAAGATAGAGGATGTTCTGTTTCAGGATGAAGGGAAATGATGCTTTCTTCATGGATAGATTGGATAGTCAGATCTATTGCTTTATATCTGAAGGAAAGAGTGGAAAGCATAAGAAATGGTAAATAATTGGATACATATAAAAACTACATTTAATTTTTAGGAAAATTTTGTAACAGATAAATTACTTTATAAACCTAGAATAGTATGCAGATAGGAGTTTATGAACTAGGTAAAAATAAAAGTTATTACATTCGTAAAAAGACTGAGAGCTAAGTAAATGGAATTACATCATGTAATAATATTTAATGGGGAAAGGTGAAGTAGGAAGTCATAAAGCCTTACTTTAAGTAAACTCTGGTAATTTAAGAATACATTTTAGTTCCAAAGCAACTAATCAGTGTGTTTAACTTTATAAAAATAAATGTAGTTATGTGGACTGGAAATTAGCAATTGGGAAAATAATAATAACAAACTATAATGATACTAAAGTAAAACATTTGAAGAATAATTTTCTAAAGGCCTATAAAATATGTACTTGGAAAAGACAAAATATTCTTAAGAGGAATTTAGAAACACTAAATAAATGGTAGGGTAGACAGACTCATGAAGTTGAAAAATTAATGTTAAAGCGTTAAACTTCCCCACATTGATCTGTAGATTCAATACACTTCCAATTAAAATCACAAGCAAGCTTTTTTTTGTAGACATTGATAAGCTTATCTAAAACTTATGTGAAAAACAAAGAACCTAGAAATTCAAAACAGTAGTGAAAAAGAAAAATAAATGGGATGACTTACACTGACATCTTTCGATACCTACTATAGAGCGACAGTGAAGAAGAGAGTGAAGTATGTCATATGGATAGACACATAAATGAAACAAACATAATAGAGTCTAGAAATAGATTCATACAGATATGGTCAACTAATTTCCATCCAAGGTGCCAAGATCATTCAGTGGAGGAAAGATAGTCTTTTCAATTAATTCTTCTGGAACAACTGGATAGCTGTATGTAAAACGTGACCATCAACTTCTCTATATTATTATTTCTAAAAATTCAAAATTAATATTATTCAAAAATATAAAAGTTAATACTATAAATCTTCTTAAAATATTGAAAGAAATCATCACAAACTTGAAGTACGCAAAAATTTCTTGGAGAGGACACAAAAAGCATTAGCCACAAATGGATTAATCGATAAATTGAACTTCATAACAAGTAACAATTTCTGCTTTGGAAAAGGGCTCATGCTGGAGAAGAAGTATGTTCCAAACATATATCTGACAAAAGGTTTCTATCTAGGACATATATGGACTTACACAAATTAGTACTAAATGGGCAAACATCTCAGATACCTCAGAAAATAAGACATAAAGGTGTCTAATAAGATCCTGAAGAGATGTTCAACTTAAGAGCTTAAAATTAAAACCACAATGAGAAACTTGACACTCGCTAAAATGACAAAAATGAGAAATACTTACAATATCAAATATTGACCAGGATATCAGCTATTTGAATGTTCATATATTAAAAGAATTACTTTGAAAAATATTTTGATGTTTCTTATTAACGTTTCATGTATTTTATATTTTCCCAAGAGAAATGAAAACTGGTGTTCATCAATGACATATACCAATGTTCATAGCTGCTTTATTCACTTCTGACTTGAAACAACCCAAATATTCATAAACATGTGAGTGGAAAAACAAACTAGCACAGTCATACAATGGAGTATTACTCATCAGTTAACAAGAACACACTTCAGATATAGCTATAAGAAGCATAACTGGCAAAAGAAACCACATGTACATCCTCTGTAACCTTTTTTCTTTTTTTAATAAGGTCCTAGAAGAAGTAAAAATAAGTTATTGTGATACACATTAGCTGCGTTGTTTTCTGGGGCCAGAGTTTGGGGAGAGAAATTGAATGGATAGGGACATGAAAGAACTTTCTGGAGTGATAGAAATATTTAGTATCTTGAATTTGGTGATAGTTTAAAAGTTTGTACATTGTGATACCATCATACTGCAGAATTAAAATGTGGCCATACCATTTCATGAGAATTATAATTTCAAAAAATCTGATTCTAAATAATGTAATCAGAACTATGCTTTAGAAAGACAATGATATTTATATGGTAAGAAAGACAGGAAGTAGGGATAGACAGGTTGTGGGCGGATAGACCAGGTAAGAGAGTGTTGTCATAGTCTAGATAAGAGGTAGGGAAGACCCGTGGTAGAAAAGATACATAAAAGTTAGGAAGCGAAATACAAGAAAGATAATTGAGGACTTTACTGCTTCATTTTTATGGAATTTCTGAGGTCGCCAAGGCAAATTCTTGATATACATAGCCAATATATTTTCTTATCTGAAGTGGTTATAATAATGATAGCTTCATAAAAGAGTAATTAATAGACAAAGAAATAAGGCAGCATTATCAACAATAGTCAAACTATGGAGAGAGCCCAAGTGTCCACAGACTGATGAGTACATAAAGAAAATGTAGTTTATATACACAATAGAATATTACTCAACCATCAGAAAGAATGGAATCTTGCCATTTGCAACAATGTGGATGGGGCTAGAGTGTATTATGCTAATCAAAATAAGTCAGTCAGAGAAAGACAAATACCATATGATTTCACTCATATGTGGAATTTAAGCAATAAAACAGGTGGACATGTGGGAGAGGGGGAGAGTAAAAAAGAAGAGAGAGGGAAACAAATCATAGGAGACCCTTAATGATAGACAACAAACTGAGGGTTGATGGAGGGAGGTGGGTGGGGGATGGGCTAGATGGGTGATGGGTATTAAGGAAGGTACTTGTTGTGATGAGCACTGGGTGTAAGTGATGAATCACTGAATTCTACTCCTGAAACCAATATTACACTGTATGTTAAGTAACTAGAATTTAAATAACAATTTAAAAAGAAAAATTATAAAAATTCTTCATACTAAAAAAGACAAAAATAAAAAAACAAGGAAATAAGGCTATGTTAGAACAAACATAGAATGTGAACAATGCACCCTCCAACCTTGCTACTTGTATAGTCCATTTCTTGTTGTAAATGGATCATAATATGGCAAAAAAATGAAAGCAATATTTCCCAAGTATTGATTCAATACACCCTAACACTTTGGGAAAAATGATCACACTTTGATTGAGAGTCCTGTGGGTCTTTGGCTCATCTCTACTGTACATTTTGAGACGCATATTTGAAAAATATAAGAAATGTGGGAGAAATTTATATACATTTTTCTTTGGTAAAATTTTCAGCAATTGTCCTTGTCACATTAGTGAGATACCAAGTTCAGGCTATATTTAAGGCATTTGGTCTTAAATATATTAAGCAATGTATTGTAATTAGGCTACGAAAACTGGATTACTTACAATATAAAGATAGAATTAAAATAATATCTTTTTCACAATGCAAACATTTTATCTACAAGAAAAACTCACACACTTCTCTTACTTTGTCTAATCTGCATGCTCTTTCAGTAAAAACAAAACTTCATTACAAAAAGAAACAGTTGGAATTACTCTAAAAGGTGAAATAGAAGTATTTTGACAAGATCACCGTGAATTAAGGTCAACTATGCCGAGAAGGCTGAAGTAGTTAATGTGGAGAGATTAATATTCTGATAAAAAGAGAAAATGTCTTAGAGAAGGGAAAGGTTAAAGGTTAAATGCTGTAGTATTTGACTGTTGGCCAAACAATACTCTGTAGTTTATATCTTAGTTCAAGATCTGAGATGTGAGCCTTTGCTTTTACCCCAAAACATAATAATAAATAGGTTTTGTTAATATACATTCAAAGTAAGGAATTTGGAAGGACGGGTATTTAAATTTTGTTTAAAGAAGATAGATACTACAATCTAGAAAGAATAGTCTTTGCTCTGACAAGATTTTAGGAAAGATGCCATTTTTAAGAAAATGTATAGGAAAGGGTCTCACTTGGAGAAGATTAGTTTTTTTGTGCTTAATACTTCCTAAGTCATTAATATTTGAATTATTAATAGTGAATCTTAGGAGACCATATTTGTAAAATATGATCACCCAGACTGTCTACTCTAGAATGGTAAGATTTAAAAGTGTGTAAGAAACAACAAATAAGCAAAGGGAAAAAGAGAGAGAAAGAAAGAGGGAGGGAGGGAGGGAGGGAGGGAGAGAGAGAGAGAGAGAAACCAGGAAAAAGACTCTTAATTATGGACAACAAACTGATGGTTACCAGAGGGGAGAGAGCAGGGGATGGGTGAAACAGACAATGGGCATTAAAGAGCGCACTTGTCATGATGAGCCCTGGGTGATGTATGGAAGTGTATTGCACACCTGAAACGAATGTAACACTGTATGGTAACTAACTGGAATTAAAACAAAAACTTTAAAAAAGAAAAAAATCTATCAGCAGTTACGAAATTTCAGGAACATCAAGCTTGTAATCAGCAAGTTAATTATATTCCTAATTAAGTTTAATCATATAAATGTAATTTCTCCTCTAATGGCATAAAAATTCTTGCTTCTGAAAGGCGTGTTCAGTGTTAACCAGTCCATATTGCTACCTAATGAGAAAACTCAGACCTAGAAAAAGCAAGGTAACCTGACCTAGCATTGCAGCTAAAAACCTGACTCTAGCTAAAACTCTATTTCTTATTGTTTTTCTTTGTGCGATGTAGTTATTAGTGAATGTTAACCATAGAATCATTGTAGTAAGTAATGAATGTGAAACACTTAGAATAATACTGGACACAAAGTAACCACTCATTAAAACTGAAGCCTGTGCTGTGGAAATCCCAAATCCTAGTCACGTCTTTACTCAAGCTCGTTCTCTCAATCTATTCTAGTATACATTCTTCTTTGCAGTGTTTAATGAAAATATTTATGATACTTTTCAAATTGGCACTTTGTGGGGAGCAGAATTATCTTTTATTACATGTTACAGAAACTCTGTTATTACTATATGGTGTTATTAATATATTTTTCCCTGTGATGAAAAATACAGAGATTGAAATTAATTTAAATGATTGATCTAAATCATACATTTGTAAATAACAAATTCCTAGTATCTTTGGTCTTTAATCTTAAACTAGCTGTAATTTATTAGTCATTAGTATAAGAAAGTATTTAATCAGATACTGGTTTTCTTAGGGTAGCAATTTTGATCATGAGTATATGGGTATGAAATGCTAAATTAATTAATGAAACATAATCTAGAATAGAGTTGCTAACTCTTTTCAAATATATATATTTGGGTAATGCATAACTAAAATTAGCTACTTCCCTTTCCTTATTGACTTTTTTTGAAGGGTTTTAATCACATCCAATTAAATATTTAAGAAATACACTGTTAAGATGCGACTGGGTGGCTCAGTCAGTTAAGCGTCTGATTCTTGATTTCGGCTCAGGTCATGATCCCAGGGTTGTGGGATCCATCCCTGCAGCAGGCTATACATTGAACATGGAGCCAGCTTGAGATTCTCTCTCCCTCTTCCTCCCCGCTTAGTCTCTCTCTCTCTCTCTCTCTCTCTCTCTCTCTCAGAATAAAAAAGAAATACACTGTGAAGAACTGCTTAATTTCTCCTCATTAAAGGCAACAATGCGACTCAGAAACATTTGTTGTTCATCTGAGCATACAATTTGGTCAATAAACATACTATAAATTCCCAGGAACTTACCTTAAATCCATCAGTTAGTCAACAGGGCTCAGATCTCTCTCCTTTTCCTGAAAGTCATGTCTCTGCCAACATTCTCATTGTCAAACACTGTCAAGAGCTGTGAAAAACTGTGGGATTTTCCCTACTTGGTGGATAGTAAGTTAATTTGCCACAGTTTCACTGAAATTGACAAAAGACAGGGAATTCTTGAATCAGAGTTGAGACCAAAGCAGCATTCCACATGTCAGCATACTTCTCTGGGGCTCTAGAGTTCCAGCTCCCACAGGACCATATGCATGGAGGGCCAAAGGATACCTGCACACACAGTCACATGCTTTACAGGAAAGAAACCTGGAGCCAGAGACCAAGTACTTCCTTTTTGCAAGCAGCAAACATTGTAGCAAGCAACAAACAAATCAGCTTCCTCCGTGTTTAGAGCAAACGGATAGATACATGTAATCACTTGTGGTCTTAGTTGCCTCTGTGACCAGCTACAGACTTCTTAGAAGACAAGACTTGCAGCCTGGCACAGTCAAGAACATGCAGGGATGCTGAGTACCTATGATAGACTTCCTCTTCCAATACCTACTGCAAAAATAGTAAAACTAAGCCAACAAAATTATGACTAATTAGTCAATTTAGAGACCAGAGGTAAACAAGCTATCAATAAGTAGAACGTAATTTAAATTTAAAACTCAAGCCTGCTTCAGATTCTGTCTCCCTCTCTCTCTGCCCTTCCCCTGCGTGCACTTTGTCTATCTATGAAAAATAAACATTTTAAAAAAATGGGGGGGGGATGGGGGGGGAAGTGCCTGGGTGACTTAGTCTGTTAAGCTTCTGACTTTGGCCCAGGTCATGATCTCCTGGTTTGTGAGTTCAAACCCTATGTTGGGCTCTGTGCTGACAGCTCAGAGCCAGGAGCCTGCTTCCGATTTTGTGTCTCCCTCTTTCTTCCCCTCCTCTGCTTGCACTTCGTCTCTCTATCTCTTAAAAATAAATAGACCTTACAAAATAACAATAAATTAAAAACCCACAAATAAACAAACACCTCAATACCTTGTTGCCCTCCTCCTTTTGACGTTGGCAGTCTCCGGTGGTGATATCTGACTGGGGAGAGGTAAGTAGGGAAAGAGTAAGAAACACCCCCAACTCTCTATGTTCCACCTGTTTCTGACCCTGATTAGGAAGGAAGGAAGTTTTACCTTTACAAAAAGACTAAAATATCAATAAATAAATTTAATTGGATATTTGAAATCACTACTTAAAACTGTATTAATAGCATAAAGGAATGGCAATTCTCTTATTACCTAAATATGAGAGGGAAGTGATAGGACCCCCTCCATTGACTCAGATCTAATTCTATTATTATGTGTAGCTAAAAATTTTCTAGTTACTTCATATTCTGTTAATCATATTAGATCTACTCTCAGTGTTCTGGGGAGAGGATTAATGAGAAAGATAGTTATATTTTAATAACTGTCTAGGGTGAATTAAATGTCTTGAATCCATAAATCTATCAGATTTAAAGAGGGAATGGTATGGTCAAAACTACATAAATTTGGGTTGTGTCACCCTAAGTCACAGTTATTTATTAACTTAAAACCATAGCTATCTAGAATTTTAATATATAATGGGGCCTTAGAGTTCGGGTAATGCCATTGTTGTATTAGATGAGTTGAAGCTTAATAAAATGTGATTAGTAGAGGAGAATGCACGAGAGTTGGTCTAGAAACCATTAGCCTGACATGTAATCTAAATATCTTCATATTGTATTGGGCACCTGGGTGGCTCAGTCAGTTGAGCGTCTGACTTCGGCTCATGTCATGATCTCATAGCTTGTGAGTTCGAGCTCCGCGTCGGGCTCTGTGCTGACAGCTCAGATTTGGAGCCTGCTTCAGATTCTGTGTGTGTGTGTCTCTCTCTCTGCCTCTTTCCCACTCACTCTGTCTCTCTCTCAAAAATAAATAAAAACATTTAAAATTTTTTAAATATCTTCATATTGTAGCATGACTCATGTCAAGTATTTGGACCTAACCCATGAAACAACAAAATAATCAGAAATATACAGACAAAACAACAAAATAAGCAGAATAATCGGCAAAACAACATACAATTGAGGGTGTGTATAAACCTTATATTTGTCTGCAAAAATTAGTAATTTTCCACTTCTGTTGATTCTTTTTCTTTGTGACAGGTCTATGTCAAGACAATGATACTTTGGAAGATCAAAGTTATGTTAAAATTCATCCCCGAATGAATTACCTTTGTTGGTTTTCATTAATACCGTGGAGCCCCAGACATTCAGGAAGCAAAACAGATTATAAAATCCTCTTAATGATTTCACAGGTGGCAGGTAAAGACACAAACTGAAAAGGGGAACCTTTGTGATATATTTTTTAACTTGCAAACTAATGTATTTGGGGTGAGGCTCAAAAAGAAAGTCTGAGGAGGGAAATACTAAAAGGAAGACAATCTGTCCAGGAGGATTAATAGTACCTTGCTCCCGGGGGGGCTAAGTTGCTGGAAAACAAACCTGGAGAGAATACCACTTTCCTAAACAACTTTTGACAAGTGGTTTATAATGTTTGTCTTAGCTTTATCCCTTGCCCTCCGTTCCCTCAACTTCTCTCCGGTGGCATCCAGGGAGACCACTCCCGAAAACATGACAGGACATGTTTGGAGTGGCCATGTCTATCTGTCCAAGGCCTTTTGAAATTGTCATTCTGCAAGATGAACAGGTCCTCCTGATTGACATCCTCCTCGGCGTGTGGAAGGCAAGAATGGAGCCAACATTGAAAAAGATCAGTTTCTACAAATTCAGTGATTACTGACTGATGATTCCAGAAAGCGTGGCTGGCAGATGTGTGGTTCTACATTTATGTCAACAGTTTTTATTCTTAGCTTATTTATTTATTCTGAGAGAGAGAGAGAGAGAGAGAGAGAGAGAGAATGCTTAGGAGGGAAGGAGAGAGAAAGAATCCCAAGCAGGCTCCACACTGTCAGTGTAGAGCCCGATGTGGGGCTCAAACTCACGAACCATGAAATCATGATTTGAGTCAAAACCAAGAGCTGGACACTTAACTGACCAACCCAATCAGGCCTCACTATGTCAACAAGTTTTTAAAGGTAAATTTAACCTGACCGGACAATGAATTGTTTAATTATATTATGGGTAAGACTTGCATTTGCTGTCCTCATCAACAAAGTATGGAGACATTAATAATTACTTTAAAAGAGTAATTGGAAACCCATATTCATGGACAGCACTACCGAAAACGCAGAATTATGCATGATAGTGAAATTAGTGTTTAAATAAATGATATTCAGAGAGAGTTATATATTGTTTAATGGTACTGTGTGTACTAATAGCATTGCTACTTTTTTAAAATGATTTTTTATTGAGGCAAATATTGACCTATATTATGTATAACATAATGATTCAACATTTGTATATATTGGAAGATGATCATCCCAATAAGTCTAGTTAAGATCTGTCACCATACACAGTGACAGTTTTTCCTGTGATAAGGACTTTTAGGATTTACTCTCTTAGCAACTTTCAAAAGGGCAATACATCAATATTAACTACAATCACCATGCTGTACATCACATCCCATGGCTAATTTACTTTATAACTAGAAGTTTTCATTTTTTGACCCTCTTCACCCGTCTCAGCCATCCCCCCTGCCCCAACCACCAATTTGTTTTCTCTATCTATGATCTTGGGTTTTTCTGTTTGTTTGGTTTTGGTTTTGGTTTGTACTTTAAATTCCACATACAAGTGAGATCTTACGGTATCTTTTCATCTTGGTAGGAGGTATGAAATTAGCCAGGATGGTACATTTAACAATAATCATAAAGAGACAGTTCCTGGACAATAACAGGTGGCTGGACACTGCAAAAAATCTCCATGTGCACTGATTTGAGAGTAAACTGACTACAGAAAGTTTCCATATGGAATTATCTCTTTACCTATTATCCTGAATCTTTACTGATATTTCACTATACACAATATGGCTGTATTTATTTTGTAATCAAACTGTTGCTTTGATCAAACTGTTGCTAGGAAAAGTTCTATCTGATGACCTTCCCTGGAACCTGTACAACCAATAACAATAAGCGAAAAAGTACGACTCAAAAGAAATATTCCTGCAGAGGGAGGCTTCAGTGCTCTGGTGCCTTGATGCAATTGCTACTTCTCACATCTCAGTCCAATAAAAGCCGAGTGGAACCAGCTGCTGCTACTCCTGGTCTCCTGGCTCACCCAGGGTCCTGTGCTTATAGCAGGAGGAAGGAAGGTCGGTAAGCTAAAAGGATTATGGGTTTGGTAGTGAGACACAGCTTTAAGAAACTAGAGTTATTTGCAGTGAGCTCTACAGACTACAGCCACACTCCCCAAACAACTCACCAATGCACTCTCTCAAGAGCTTAGCAAACTCATGGGGGAGGTGCATAAGACTTGAAAATTTCAGAGGAAACCCGGCTGTACTCAACATCTGTCAGACACCCAGCGAACTATTAACAGTTTCAACATTATGCTGGGTTACATGCCTTTTGATGACATCATACGTTGCTAAGCTGTGTTTCCCACGGTTGCATGATGAAAGGAAATGCCACAAGAGAGTGCTTGATCTAAGGGCTTGCAGAACCAAACAGGTGCACACATCCAATTTGAAAATAACTAGTTATTTAAAAATGAACTAAAAATATTATTTCATTCTTTCAATTTGCACTTACCTTTTCCCAGAAGCCTACTAAATTGTTAAGATGTAAATCCTTATAAAGCTGTTTGGAATGAGCTACTAAATCAATGGAACCGTTAGGTATTTTTGTTGGCATAAGACATGCAAAGAAAAAATTACTAAGATACTAAGTGTTATGAATCCAAATGTTTGTGAACCTCCCAAGCTTTGGAACAAAAGGAAGTGTTTGGAATAATTTTTTAATAGGATGCCTTACATTCTTTTGACCCATTTCTTTTTGGGAGCTCTGAATGCACAAGTTGAAATTTTAAGGTGAATCTGTCCCATCTAAATCATAGTGTTATTTTAAAATTTCAATGTGTTTTTAGGACTCTATGTATTTATTATGGTGATGCTAAAGTTTTATTACTTGAGCATAAATATGAACTTAAGGAATCTGACATAAATTGATTTACAAATGAATTTGTCTCACTTACAGACATACACATTAATATGTGCCCTCAATTTGAAATTGATAATATGACATTTGTACCTTACTAGTCTCTTAGAACTACAAGTTAATGTGAAAAAAGTGAAATATGATGTAATTGAACTGCTTTTTTAAGGAGAACACACCTTAAACAAGTTTGTGACAGCTCTTAAAATATTACAACCTGAATCTGCCAAATTCCTCATTCCCAAGCACATTATCTGACCTTGACAGAGTAGACTTGTGGTTTAAGTTTTAACACCTTGGGGGTTTTGTTTTCATGTAATATATGTCACTCTGCTTATTGTCTGGGGATGAATATATCATTGCTTAAAGGAGGGATATTACAGTGTAACTGACGTGAACTAATAGTAATAAATAAACGTGGTAAGAGGCCCAGTAAGAAAGATTTTCTCTTGGCTTCATTTTATCCCCTCAAGGGTTTTAGCACGTTTTCATGTTAGATAATACCTTGAAGCAGCCATTTATCTCTCTAAATAAGTTGAAATCATTTTTGTTAATTAAAACATATTTCTGTGCTTCTCATTAAAAAAGCACATCTTAAGTGTTTGTAATTAAAGTCTTTATTAGGTATCTATAAAGGAGATATAAAATGAGTGTAAATACAATGTAAATTTCAATTGAGATCTGGTAATTAAGGTTTGGCTAGAGATAAATAGAGGCAATGAGAGTACTATATTCTATCCTTACTGGCGGTATCATCTGTTTCAACAATTTTCTCTTTGGTATGAGTTTCTATTGAATGGAAATGGTCTTCATTTTTAGGCAAAATGAACTTTAATGAGAATGTAAGAGGCTATGTGAGTAAAAGTATTGTGTGAATCTGACTTTTTCCTGTGGGGGAATAAGCCTGCATGTTTTTCCTTAGAGATGAAATGATAGTTGAATTGGCTTTGGGCTGTTCCATCATCCATGCCTCCACGGGGAGAGTACTCAATATTATTTTTTCTATAGTTTTGGTAGTTTTACTACTTCTACTATTTTTACTATTTACTACTATTTACTATTTTACTATTTGCTACTATTTTTACTTTTTTTTTTTTACTTCTTTTATTACTGCTAGTAGTGCAACTTCCTTTTCCTACCTTTCTTGCCCACAATGCTAAGTATATGGTGATTCTCCTTTTTGTGCTTACAAAAGTGGATTCATTTTAAGATTTATTGCTTAATGAGTAGAAATAAGGTTTAATGTTGCACCATTTAGGTGTCTAAAAATTTCAAAGGAATGTTTGTGAGATAAATTGCACTTTTAATGAAAAGCCTGGAGATCGAATGTGTCTTCTCAGATCAGTTGAATGTGTCCCTACAGTTGGTCTCTTCTGTGAAAGCGGAAGATCCCAATGAGAACAAAGGAAGGGAAGGGCATTCTGTGTGTCCGCAAAGGCAGCCAGACTAATTTAGGAATGGCTGTCTACCCACTGGGAGATTTCATACACTCATCACTTGTTTTAGTCTGATCTATGGGCAGTTCCTTCCCATACTCTTATTCTTGGCTCTGCTGAATGTTTGCTTTGCCAGAAATAAGGCCACAGCTCAATGGTGCCAGAGAGACCACGCTCTGCATGCACTCTGAAGAGGGTCTGACGGCTGTTTATGATACATGTCAAGTCTGAGGTGAATTCCCTGGAATTTCACGAAAGGAGCAAGTCCATTGTGGTATGTAGCAATTGTTTGAAATGGAAAAAAAATAGATTGTTTTCTGTAATGTCAGATGACGGGACACAATACAATTTGTGGGAAAAAAAGTACATTGAGTGAAAGAAATAAAAATGAAGAATTTAGAATGACAACCATTTTTAAATGCTTTATTTATTTTTGAGAGAGTGTGAGTGGGGAAGGGGCGGGGGGGAAGAGGATCTGAAGCAGGTCCCTTCTCACAGCAGGGAGCCTGATGTGGGGCTTGAACTCAAGAACCTTGAGATCATGACCCATGTCCAAGTCAGTGGCTCAACACACTGGCCCACCCAGGTGCCCCTCAAAACTATTTTCTTACTCAAGAAGAATATGTTCAAAACTCTGAGATTTCACATTTGAAAGGAATCGGCCCTAAACTTTGGACTCTTCTATTTTACTTGTTTGTTTGCTTTGTGATTAAACATGAGTTAATACAATGAATTTTCTGTTGATTAATGAATAATAGCTGATACCTTGCCTGGTTCTTATGAACAATAAGCATTTGTCTGCCTTCTCAGGAACAGTAAGATTGGGAAATGTGCCATATGTCTTTTGATGGTATTTTGACAATATTGTGTCAGACATATCACTGAAATAGCTCTCTACATTTCAAGTTCAATTTCATTTGGTAGATGTTATGAAAATTTCTATTAACATTTTACCAGAAATTTTAAAACTGAAGAGCGTTTCTGGAACCCCCTTCTCTAAATGAGGGTTTGAAATAAAGCAGCTGTGATTCTTCTGGGCACTTGGGAGATATTCCTGCTCTCAGCCTCTCCAACCTCATAAGCTATAGAGATCTGATCAGCAGTTAAGGGTAAATGCATAAAACAGAATTTTGTATGTGAAATTCATAGAAGCATGTCAAAATACCCTGTTGACACACTTGTTTCAAAATCTGGAACTATAACTCAGATCAAAAAAGGTTTATTTTGAAATTACTTCTTGGTGGCGGATTTCTTACATGGATGAAAACCTGCATAGTATTGTTTAAAGAGTCTAGAAATGTCAATGTGAAAATACATAATAGTTTAAAAATAAAGTATTAAATGTGAGATCCCTGGACACAGGTTATCTCTTACTCATACGTGTATATACAGTTCATAACAAAATCCATGATCAATAACTGATACTCAAAGCATGTTTATTGAATTTAACTAAATTGAGTCACACTACTTCACCATGGGGTTAAAAGAATACTAGTTTGGAAATCTCGGGCAGTGGCTCTCAAATTAGGACATACCAAAATTCTCTAAAAACATGTTAAAATAGTTTCCTTTCTCAGTGTCTCTCTCCAACCCTCCCCCCCCCCCTACACACACACTTGCACTGGGACTGAAGTAATAATGCCAAAGAAAAATTCAACTAATAAGAAGAACCGAAAGGAAAAAAAATGGTAGCAAAAATCATAGACGAGGAAAACACTAAATTAAAGCAATCCATGTACCCCCATGTTTATTGCAGCATTATTTACAATAGCCAAGATAGGGAGGCAACCTAAGTTTCCATAAGTAGACAAATGGATAAAGAAGGAGTAGTATATATATAATGGACTATTACTCAGCTGTAAAAAGAATGGAATGTTGCCATTTGTGACAAATAACCTAGAAGGTATTGTGCTGAGTGAAATAAGTCAGAGAAAGACAAACACCACATGATTTTACTTATATGTGAAATATAAAACAAACAGACAAACAAGAAACATAAACAGACCCATAAATACAGAGAACTACTTACTGGTTGCCAGAGGGAAAGGGGATAGTGGGATAGGCAAAGTAAATGAAGAGAATTGAGAGGTACAAAATTCCAGTCATCAAATAAATAAACCACAGTAATGAGAAGTATAGCATAGAGAGAATGGTCAATAATATTGTAACATTGCATGGTGGAAAGATGGTAACGAATTGTAGTGAGCATTTCATAACATATATAAATGTTGAGTCATTATGTTGTACACTTGAATCTATGTAATCTTTTATGTCAACTGTAGTTTAATTTTTTTAATTTTTAAAAAATTAACATTTATTTATTTTTTAGAGAGAATGAGAGAGAGAGAGAGAGAGAGAGAGAGAGAGAGCGAGAGCGCAAGTGGGGGGAGGGGAGGGGCAGAGAGAGAGGGAGACACAGAATCTGAAGCAGGCTCCAGGCTCTGAGCTGTCAGCACAGAGCCCGTAGTGGGGCTTGAACTGACAAACTGAGAGATCATGGCCTGAGCCGAAGTCGGAGCCACAACACACTGAGCCACCCAGGTGCCCCTAGTTTATTTATTTATTTATTTATTAAGAAAATCCTGCGGCACCTGGGTGGCTCAGTCAGTTAAGCATCTGACTTTTGATCTTGCTCAGGTCATGATCTCACAGCTCGTGAGATTGAGCCCCACGTTGGGTTCTGCACTGACAGTGTGGAACCTGCTTGGAATTCTCTCTCTCCCTCTCTTCCTGCTCCTCCTCTCCTCATGAGCTCACTCTCTCTCTCTCTCTCTCTCAAAATAAATAAATGAACTTAAAAAAAAAAAAGAATATCCTAAGCACAGGCATTGAGAAAACCAGGTCTTATCTCAAAACAAAGGAAATATTTTCAGATCTGTTTTATTTAGATTTAAATATAAGACATTGTAAAGATAAAGAGAAGGAAACTGCCTGTAAGCCTCCATGTACCAAATCATGGCACTTTTTATTTTTCTCAACACTTCATTAAATTCAACATATTGTTGTAAAATAGTTCTGTATTTATGTTACTAAAGACATGGTTCCATTAGAATTCTTTCTTAGAAGACTTTCCTCTCAACCCCTATGTAGAGCCAACTTCAGGGAATAATTTAAGCAAAAGAAAAGGAAAATGGAGGTTTAATAGAAAAAAGAAGTAGAGGCTCACAACACAACCTTCACTCCCCTAGTAACCTCCAGGACACACACGTGACACATGTATTTTTTTTTATACCTACACTATGCATGTTCATGGGCTAAGGTTACTTTGGACAAACTAAACTTTCCATGCCTTGTTTGGTTTGCAAGTTATGTGAATTGACTACTTAAAACACACAATAAATTTATTTTGCAGACATTGTAATACGGTGTACCCTACAGGAATTTACGCTTTATTCTGATGATTGCCTGGTTTTAGACATCCTCGTAAACCCCGAGCTTACCAAATATAACATACCAGGCCAGTCTGCTGTCAGCTTTTCCAAATGGGATCCTGAGATGTAGTTAGCAATTAAAGCAATATGTGAGTAAAAGTCAGCTTTTGGGTAAATGTTTCATGTGACATAATTATTAGTTCCAAAGTCATCAAGTGAATATCTCATCCATATGCATGTATATGTTTATGTTATATCTGGTTGTATTTAATTTGAAAACATTTTATGGTACATTTTTTTAGTTTGTAACTTCTTTTTTTATTATTATAATTTCTCAGTTGTGAAAAAAATTAGCATTCCCTAAATACTACATTCTAGTTCACAGTACCATGGGTGTTGGCTTCGGCTGCCTCACTTGTTCTCAAAGTTGATGTGACCTCGTTATCAGTCTTTCCCTATAAAACCAGTGCAGTTACACTGAGGACAGATCCCAAACTGTACAGGGAAGTGAAACTAATGGAAAACCTTGACATTACACAGAAAGGCACTTTTTTGGTGAAATTCTTATTGAATTAATTTTGGAGGAAAGAAATGTTTTGAAAATTAAATTGATATGTAATTAATCACTGTATGGAAGCTGTATTTAAAGTCTAAAGATTGAACAACTGTAAATCACAGCATCTTTTAACATCCAGTTAGTAATAATATAACTGGTGTGCAGAAATAACCATTCCTAGGTAGATCAGAGAGCCTGTGAGCAATCTAGAACACAGGAGAATGGGATTGAATATAGCAGAAAGGATTGAGCAGATTATGGATTCCAGCTTAGAGGTGCATAAAGATTTTTCCAATTCTGAATGAGGAAATGTTGAACGAAATTTAATAGCAGAAACACAGCATATTGTATACATCATTACCTTAATTACCCTAATTATATAATAAACTGCATGTTTTGTTTTTTAGAAAAAAAATTGTCATTAACAAATCCTTGTAACTGTGTAAAATCCAGATTTTTTTTTTAGTAGCTCAATCTCTGGACCAGCTGGACCTCAGATCATAAGTGAGAGTCAAGATTTTATTGTGAAAATTAGAAATATGAGGCAAGCAGCGTCTTTTCTGGTGGACTTAGCCCCATTGGTATGTACTCTGTACTTAAATAAGATTTGAGAAAGTACTAGATTGGGAGTTAGGCAATCTGTTTTCACTTCTCAGTGCTGCATCCAACCAGCTTTGAATCATCAAGACTGGGACATCTAGACTAAGAAGGAAAGTTTTCTCCTACTTATAGAAGTCTTTGGTATTGCCCCTGCTTTAAGAGCAAGTTGACTTGGGCCAATTGTGCAATTCTCAGGGCCTCAGTTTCCACATGTATAAAATGCATATGATGGTGGTACCTAATTGTAGTACGGTTAAGGAAGAATTAATTGAGTTAATACATGTAATGAGCTGAGGGGTGCCTGGGTGGTTCATTTGTTTGACCATCAGACTCTTGATTTGGGGTTAGTTTGTGATCCTAGGGTTTGGGGATTGAGCTCCACTTTGGGCTCCACACTGAGTGTGGAACCTGCTTGGGCTTCTCTCTCTTTCCTATTCTCTCTCTCTCTCTCTCAAAAACATAAAAATATGTGTAACGAGCTCAGACTAGTTCATGGCACATAACATATGCACAAGCACCATAGCAAGGCAGAAAAACAGAGAGGTTAAGAGCACAACTCCACAGGAGCTTGACTGTATGGGTTCAAATTCAAGGCCTCAAATGGTGTGACATGACTTCTCCAGGCCTCAGTGTTCTCATGTGTAAAAAGGAGATAGAAGTAATATCAACTTCATCAAGATCAATTGGGGGGTTAATTGAGAATGTAGATGTGAAGCTTGTGAGACAGGTAATTATCATTATGAAATGATTTTAAAATTATGCATCATTACTACCTACTTAATTTTTTGTATTCAAGTCTGCTTATCATTCTTACTTACCAGGAAGATAATTAAAAAAGGAGAATCTGGATTCTTGAGAGAGTGTTCAAAGGAGAGAAACTGAAATCTTTAGAAAAGTTTAATGTGTGAGCAAAAACAACTACAAGGCATATTATTATTATTGTGTTATAATATCAGTGTTATATAATCCCTAAAAATAAAACCTCCTTCTAGAATCTGCAGTGATGTTATATGATATTAAAAGCATATCCTGTTTTCTTCTTTTTTTAAATTTTTAATGTTTATTATTGAGATGGAGAGAAACAGAGCATGAGTGGGGGATAGGCAGAGAGAAAGGGAGACCCAGAATCTGAAGCAGGCTCCAGGCTCTGAGCTGTCAGCACAGACCCCAACGCGGGGCTCGAACCCACAGACTGTGAGGTCACGAACTGAGCCAAAGTCGGGCACTTGACCGACTGAGCCACCCAGGCGCCCCGCATATCCTGTTTTCTAAAAGAAGAAAAAAATTCTACTCACCATGTAAACATACAAATTAGGTAAAAATTAAGGTGATTGCTCATTCTGGGATTTTGGGCTTATAGGATGTACAGTCATGTTGCTTCATATATTATGAAATCAAAATACATAATTTCACGAAAGGAAGGTGATGGCAATTAAGTGATTTTTCTGATTCTCGACACAAAAAATTGAATAATGGTTTGTAATTATGTAGAGTGAAATATTATATTAAATGTGCCTGCAAGATACAGAGCTCAAGAAGGACTCACTGAAGTTCTTCATCCTGGTTTTCCACTTCTTCTACCTCTTTCTGTGCCTTAGAAAGTTGTCAAAACAATCAGTTAAGTGTGGGCTCCCAGACATTCGTCACCATCTCCTCCATTCATTTTCCTCTTTCCCTTGGCTGCTGTCACCAACCTATACTTAGCAACAGCTACTTTCCATTAATGTCTTTAATACAGGACCTGTTACGAGTACATCCTTAATACCTACTTAGTTCCTGATGGCCTAATAGGTAGCTTTATGCATATTTTATGTTTTTGCTGACCTTTCCAGTGTCCTTTATATCATAAAGCAAAAATACATTCCACTGTTAAACTGTAATAATGGTTTCAGGTGACAGATGGAGAGGCAATGTAGTCGTGGAAACTTTTGGGGAAGGCTTTTATTTTCCAAAGTATTACAATGTAAATCACCTAAAGGTATATGGATAATAAACACTTAACGTGAATGTGAATAATAATGAATAATAATGCCTTATTCACTGTAGTTTTCTTAATTATGATCTCTCTTGTCCATCTGTTCTCCATTTGGGTATGCTGATCCAGACAGTTCTTTTAGTATTTGAGATTACAAAAATTTATAGAAGGAGAAGAGTACAAAGTAGTCCAGCTACATTAATCAGATTTTATGTTTGCTTCAAAATGAGAAGAGTGTTTTAAAAAGCCAAAAGGAATCTCTTCCTATAAAAAGACCAAATGGCTATTGAAAACTTTCTTTAGGCAGCTTTAGGTACATTTTTCTGGGATTGATTTTGGTCTAGAGAATAAAGAGGAAGTTAATCATTTGGAGAAAGTTTTTCCTCCTGCAATGTGTCTGTGATAAAGCAGTGGATTTACTGACAGGAGAAAATTGGGATGCAAGGTCTTGAAAATTGATCCTTGCTATCACATGCAGTATTTGGGCTATTCATATTGGGTGGTAAATTATACCTCCTGGCTTTTTCCATGTTTTTTTGGCTCTAATAAAATGCAAAGTAGCCCACACCTGGCTTTTCAAAGCAATAGTTAATGGAACACTTGAAATTAATGCTAGCATATAAAATAATAATATTTGTTTGATCCTAAATTTTGATTCTTGTACTTCTAAACTTATAAATTAATGATGATGCTATTGCTAGAAATCACATACCAATCTCTTATTAGGAAGTGCATGTAAAGCACATCATTTGACAAGTGCACTCAATTTGCTTTGGGAGAGAAGACATTTCTGCATGAGAAAGTTGCCACAACACCTGAACTTTAATCTTGTTTCCAAAACTGTATTACACTGGGCAGACCATAAATTTATTATTATTGGGCCACATTTTATTCTGTGTTCAAGAGCCTGAAGTTAATAGACTTAATCAAAATAATATGAAATGATATAACTTGAGTGAGGCTTGCCTTATGAGAATGGTCTCATAAAGTTTTGTTTGATAATACATTTTTTTAAAAATAATTCTCAGATTTAATAATACTTTGATATCACTGGTGCCATTTCTGGTTTATTTGTAGGAAAAAAACCTACCCTTAATATGAAGTCTTTTAATTATTCTTAAAGCGTCATAAGTAAATATGTAAATATAACTTAATGTTTCTTTTTCAGAGGACAAAAAAGTCATAACTCTAGGATTTGGAAAAAGTAGACCAAAGCTACCCATCACAAAGATGAGACTTAATAAAAAGATTTTATCATATATTTCCTGGAAAAGATGTCATATGGTTTGCCATACTAAAAGATAAGTAGCATTTAGATTTCCTGTCAGTTAGTTTCCCCAAAACTTCAAGTGAAATCAAAAGACAGTGGTAGTCATCCTATAAGGAAACCTGTATTTTCCTTTGTGTTTATAACCAATATGATCTTAGCAACAGTTAGTGCCAAATTAGTACAGATTCTCAAATGTATGCTTAATTGCTATGGTAAAGATTTTACATGCATAAGATCAGGGTTTAAGCTCCATACCTCTTCACTTCCACCTGACAGAGGCCCGAGCAGCGTATTCACAGAGACTAATATTTTCACTAAAATTAACCAAAGCGAGTAATTTGAAATAAAGTCATTTAAGATTCTTGTCTATTCACTACAGCTTCTGTATCAAGTGGCTGTGGAGTAGCCATGGCCAGTTTTGGATTCTGCCTAAGAGGAATTTGGGATATATTTGGGTTTAGTGGGATATCTTTTTAGCAGTCCCTTTGTGATTTGACATTGACTTCTGCACGTACATAGTTAATTTATTGCTCACCATTCCCTTGTAGGAATGATTTCCAGAAATGTCATGACAATGTGTCCAATATTGTGGCAAAAAGGTACAAAGCGAAAGGTTTTATCAAAGTATGAACCCCTGTTCTCAAGCACCCAGGCCTTGTGTGAGGAGTGAAGACAGTACGGGGTGTAAAATATATTAAGTCAGTTGCCATATCTGTAATTTTTTTTCTATCAAGTGATACTCAAGCTAAAACACAGTTTTGTCCTACAAGCATATGCTTGACTGTTCCCTAAAATCTTAGACCTAAGTAATAATCATAAAAAACAAGTTCCTATTAGTTGTGCTGAAAAGTACTTTCAACTCTTTTTCCACAGAAATTATTACAAATGCATTATCATATGAAAAGTTAGAGTTTTAAGCCAAAACTGTTTTAAGCCAAAAACTGTAGGGCAAAATGTATCATAAAACTGTGTCAGATGGATAACTAAATTAAAAACACATTGATATTATTTCCCTGGATTTTTTTCATGCGTGTGGTAGAAGTAAAAAATTTGTTAATTTTGTGATTTATTTCCCCCTTCTAAATAAATCTTTATTTTCATCCTAAAATTTCAATTCATAATTTTGTATTTTTAAAGAGAATCCTCCAAATAGTATAAAGCTACAGACCTCAGAAAACTGTATCTGCTTCAACGTCATAAATAGTAATTAATTGGTATCCCTCTTGGTTACATTATGATTGAAAACATGTGTGTGAAAACATCAAATTTACATCTGTGATCTCTAATAATTTATGCTTGATGAAAGCTTTAGCCGATAAGTCCTCACGACAGTCCCACAAGATGAAAACAAAATCAAGTGACAGTGACTATTACCAGGTACTGTTTTACCTATATCAATGTATTTATCACTATAAACTTGTAAGGAAGATTCTCTTTTGATATCATCTCTTTTAAGTAAATGAGAAACTAATACATAGAGTCGATGATTTGCCCACACTCACTTAGCTGGGAGTGTGAACCCAGATGCCCTACTCTCAAATCTATACACCTAACTACTCCTCTTTCTGATGGAAGCAGATCTTCAGATATTAGACATGCTGAGAAGAACTTAACCAGCCCTAGCAGTTGTTTTGTTTTGTTTTTCGTCCCTGTTTCAGGGAATGGGATCACACAAAGCAATTCAGTCATCTAGGAAGCTTCTTCAATGTTAATGAGGCTAGGGTCTCCTCCCCACACTAGCCTGTATGCAGGTATTAGCCCCACATTTATATTTTGAAGTTTCACTCTGATGCTTATGCTCTACCTTTTACATGACATGTAGCATTATTATAGGAGGGCAAGAACGGAGTATAAAAAGTTGAAGGAAATCACAATTCTTCTCAGAACGAATTGACGTTTTCTTTTTGTTTCCTAGCTTTGTGGTCCCCATAGACTGATATGTTCATAGTAGTTTGTAGAAAGGGATGAAATCCTAGAGACATCCTAGAGAAAGTGTCCACAGCGCTTTAAACAGTCTTGATAGACAGCGAGTACTCAATAATTATTCAGGTAGTACCTTTTCAACCCCTGAGACATAGCTTGGGTTTTGAAATGGATAAATTTAAAAGAAACAACACCAATTTGTATACTATTTAGGTATATGTGCATATGTAAAAAAATTAAAACTTGAAAATAATAGTGAAATTCAGAACAGTGGTTATTTCTGTGTTGGATGGTGGAGAAGAATAGGAAGAAGGAAGAAATGGAAGGGATAGGTAGATATGAACTACCAATCATATATATGTCAGTTTGCTTTAGTTTGAGGTTAAATGATGGGTTCTTGGGTGTTCATTATTTCAATAAAAACAAACAAATGGAATTAAAAGATAAATTCTAGCAGAACTAAAGAATATACTATTTAGGGATACACACATATATATGGTATAGTTTACTTTTTTAAGGGTTATACATAGAACTGTGGTGACAGTGTGTTATAAACCAATGGTTATTTTGTGTGTGTGTGTGTGTGTGTACTTGGGAAGCTTCTGATTTAGATAATTCCTGGCCCCAGTGTGGTTGGATATTCTTATATAGCATTTCTTCCTATGTTCTTAGTGTTAATCCAGTCCTTAGATTCTTTACTTGATTAACCCACAACCTAGAATAAGCTCTTGAAGGAAGAAGACATTTATTTTTGTCTGGCTCCATGATGCCTCAGGCAGTGCATTGAACAAAAGAAGCAGGCAAGCAACATTTAAACAATGTATGAATGCTGGCTATTATGTTCATTAGTTATATCGTGTATTATTTAGTAACTCAAGTTTCTTCCATAGTATGTAATCATTGTAACATATTTACCATGAAGTAATATGAAGAGCCTATAATACATGTGGTTGCTCCTTCAATGTGAGATTTGAAAAAATTTCCACTCTACTATTAAAATTATGTAGAACTTAATAAATTCTTTCGTTATTTTTAGATCAAAGGAACATATAGTTTAATATGTGGAAATGACTACCGTGGAAATGAATAGCCACATAGTTAACTAAGCCAATATGAAGAAAATCAGTTCACTGGATTCCCAAATCCTGTTACACTTCTCTCTTTCTCATTTTCCAATTCTTTTAACTTGAAAAATACCTTTCTATTGTTAGTACACTCATAATATAAATCCTGGATGTGTGTCAAAAACACAGAACAGGGTGCAAGTCCATAACTCTATGAAAACATTGTTTAGACTATGTTGGTTTTGGATACTTCTCATTAAAATTTGACAGAGTTATCAGATGAATAAGATGAGTGTGTTGGTATTAACAAGGTCTCATTTAAGAGGTTTCTTTTTACTGAAAATTCTTGACTTCTGATCAAATTGGATATGCTTCAGTAAATTTCTCTTGTATGACTTAGTATCAACTTTCTGTTGTACGTTTAATTAAAACTTTGGTGTTCTGCTTTAAAATTCAACTTTCCTTCTATAATCAGAAAGATGGTAATTATTGGACAGCATGTCTAGGCTGCCTTTAGGCACACATGAAGGACACAATTTTCTTTAATCATCATTTATTAATACCCTAAATCCAAATATTATCAAGTAAGCATATGTATGCATATAAATCAACATCTTAGTCAAACCTTTAAAATTTTGCAAGGCACAAGATTACACAGAGGGTATGCCATAGGCAAAATGTGTTTTCCATTTCTTTTCAGCCCTTGATTTTCTCCTTCATATTCAAAGCCTTTCAAAACTCTTTCCACTTGTTTCTTGACCCAGTGCCTAAGGGTCCCACTGTTTGCTGGCTAATCATACTTTTCCATTTGTGTGAATGTTTTATAGGTGGTAACTCTCAAAATCACGCACCCTTCCAGCTAAAAAATTTCAACAGAATTGTTTTCCTCCTATAATCCAAAGGCAAAATTAATGTAGTTTCAAGCACTCCAGCAAGGTATCCATGAAAGTAATCTTCTAATTAAAAAAGACTTTGGTATTTAAGATAATTAAGACAGGTCTGTATGGTTATATGATGAGGAAAGCAAGAATAATGATACCTTTGAGTCTTTGGAGGCAATTCTGAGAGTGAATTTCTCTCTGTTTAAGTGTAAGTTCCGGTGTGATGTATAAAAGACTATAGTAATAACCCCCAGCTCTCATGGTGAAGAACTCTGGACCTTTAGTGGTAGGCAACGTGCAGGCAGTGTTAAAATATGGACGAGTCCATATTCCCCACTGAATTAACCTGGTTTTACAGATACAGGAACAAAAAAGAAAAAGTCAGGGGTTAAATATACTAATGCTGGCACTTTCAAACTGTAAAAGTGAAAGCAATTGTGGAAAGGCCATCCTCTGAATCATTTAACAGAAGGAAGCATTGTTAGTATTTTTTGGGGAGATGTGTTTTACGTGCAGCAGCATAGGGGAAATAAAATGGACCAGTGGGCATTTTTCAGTTTTAGGTTCTGTAATAGTATGGTTCATTTCTAGGCTCTTTTGGAAATAAAAATGGTTTATTTCAGGGCCCACAGAGCTTTATTCCTAGAGTTGAGTTTCATGCTACTCAATATTTTTAGACAGTGCCTGTTTGGGACATAACACACTTAAGTGAAATAGCAGAATGATTATAGGTTTGTGGCTCCATGAAGGCAGAAGGTCAATCAAAATTTCTTTTCCATTAGGTTATTTGGCACCTGTGATAACCAAGCCATAGCATTGTCTGTCACTTGAATTTCTAGATATGCTTTTATGGAATTGCAATTATTCCCTTACTTTATTTCAAATAGAAATGTCATTATAAGTGCATGGAATAGAGTAGGTTTATAATGGAATGGAGTAGAGACAAAGGTAGTATTATTCTCTTTCTCTTTCCTCATCATATATCAGACAATATTTAAACAATATGAGACTATTTTTAAAGGTCCACCATTTATTCACTATCTGTTATAAATAGACCATATTTATTATTTATAACCTCACATTTAGAAAGCTCTTTGCAATACATTTGACTCATATTTCATGAAGCCTTGACATGAAAGTCCTAATTTAATAGATGAGATCACTGAATCGTATGCCAAGCCTGCGTACTTATTGAAGATAAAGAGATGCTTAGGTATTTGAAGTTAAAGTGGAAAGTGACCAAAGGAAAAATTAAAAAAAGTAAAGAGTGGTAATGCAATATTTATACACAAAGTACACAGAAAGAAATAATTTTGTCTCTAGGAAAATGAGAAAACTTGCTAAATAGGAGGTGAACATAAGTCTAGGAAAGGAATGTTTAATGTGGACAGCATAATAACATATATTATGCACATACACACAAACATATATATACATATAGTATAACATACACATATATACATATACACATGCATACATGTATTATAATATATGTACATATGCACATATATATACTATTATATACATGTGTGTCCATGTATATAATGGTATATGTTACTGTTTAGTGTAAATATTGCTATTTTTTACTATTCTACTACAATAGAATGTGTGAAGGGATATGCCCTGTGCATATGTTTGACTCCTCAGCTCACTATCTAATGCAAAGAAGTTAGAAAAGAATCTATAATCAGTTCATCTTTTATTTCTGTTTTTAATAAAGGCTTTAATTAATTAATTTTTAAAAAATTTTATTTTAAAGGCATCTCTATGCCCAGTGTGGGGCTCAAACACACAACCCTAATATCAATGTAACATATATATATATAATATTATATATATAATGTATAATGTATATAATATATAATGTAATATATATATAATACCACATCTTTTTTATCCATTCATTAATTGATGGACATTTGGGCTCTTTCCATAATTTGGCTATTATAGATAATGCTGTATAAACATCAGGGTGCATGGATCCATTTGAATCAGTATTTTTGTATCCTTTGGGTAAATAGCCAGTAGTGCAATTGCTGCATTGTAGGATAGTTCTATTTTTAACTTTTTGAGGAACCTCCATACTGTTTTTTTTCTTTGTTTTTTTTTTGCCTAAGATTCCACCTACATGTGAGATCATCTGGTATTTGTCTTTTTTTTTTTGTCTGATTTATTTTACTTCGCACAATGCTCTTAAGGACCATCCATATTGTTGCAAATGGCAAAATTTCTTTCTTCATTTTTGGCTGTATAATTATCCATTGTGGATATATAGTACATTTTCTTTATCCACTTGTCCAACAATGGACAGTTAGGTTGTTCCATATCGTGGCCATTGTAAATGATGCCCCAATGAACATGAGAGTACAGAGATCATTTCAAGTTAGTGTTTTCATTTCCTTTGGATAAATACCCAGAAGTGGAATTGCTGGATCATATAGTAATTCTATTTTTTAAAGAAACCTCCATATTGTTTTACCTAATGGAAATTTTTAATTCTCACCATTAGTGCACAAGGGTTCATGGTTTTCCACATCCTTGGCAACGTTTGCTCTTATCTTTCTGAAAATAGCCATTTTAACAGGTGTGAGTTGATACAGTATTATTTTGATTTACATTTTCCTGATGATTAGTGATGTTGAGAATCTTTTCATATACCTGTTGGCTGTCTTATGTCTCTATTGAGAAAGTGTCTGGTCAGAGCCTATGCCCATTTTTTAATTCAATTTTTGGCTTATTTGCTACTGAGTTGAATTCTTTATAGATTTTGGATATTAACCCCCTTGTGTGTGTGTGTATGTATGTATGTATGTATATATATATGATTTTCATATGCATATATATGATTTACACATATATTCTCCAATTCAGTAGGCTGCCTTTGCATTGTGTTGATGGTTTCCTTTGCTGTGTGCTGAAGCTTTTCAGTTTGATGTAGTCCTACTTGCTTATTTTCATTTTGTTGTCCTTGCTTTTGGAGGTAGATCCAAAAATTGATCACCATGACCAGTATCAAGGAGCTTACTGCCTATGTTCTCTTCTAGAAGTTTTATGGTTTAAGTCTTACATTCAAGTGTTTCATCCATTTTGAGTTAATTTTTGTGTATGGTATAAGATAGTGGTCCAGTTTCATTCTTTGGCAGAAGGCTGTCAATTTTCCCAGCTCCATTTATTAAAAAGACTGTCTTTTACTCATTATATATTCTTGGCTCTTTTATCATAAAATATTATCTATTTTATATTTATTTTTAAAAATATATATACCTTTCCCCTCATATTAAGCTTTTTCTCATTGATTTCCAGTCTCTTAAAACTACTTAAAATTGGGGCTCCTGGGTGGCTCAGTCGGTTAAGCACTCGACTTCGGCTTATGTCATGATCTCACGGTTTGTGGGTTTGAGCCCCGCGTCAGGCTGTGTGCTGACAGCTCGGAGCCTGGAGCCTGTTTCAGATTCTGTGTCTCCCTCTCTCTCGGCCCCTCCTCCACTCATGCTGTTTCTCTCTGTATCAATAATAAATAAACATAAAAAATAAAAAAAAACTACTTAAAATTTGGGGGGCACCTGTGTGGGTCAATCAGTTAAGTGTCTGACTTCAGCTCAGGTCATGATCTTATGATCATGAGACCCCTGACCCCGTGTCAGGCTCTGTGCTGACAGCTCACAGCCTGGAGCCTGCTTCTGATTCTGTGTCTCCCTCTCTCCCTGCCCCTTTCCCATCCTCTCTCTCTCTCTCTCTCTCTCTGTCTCACAAGTAAACATTAAAAACTTTTTTTAAACTACTTAAAATTTTTAACTTTTAGATTTTCAAGTCCTCAAAGTCAGAAGATAGCATAATAAAAAAACAAGAGCAAATACTTCTAAAATTCTTATTATACACTAAAGCCTGTTCTAAGCATTCTGCACATATTTAATCTGCAAGCAGCCCCTTGAAATGGGTGCTATTATTCTCTTTACTTTTAGATGAGAATACTGGTGTTGAGAGGTCCAAGTCACACAGTTTGTAAGTGGAAGAACTTAAACTAAAACCCAAGACCTTTCTGCACCTTCCTTTTTGATGTTCCCCAATATATGTACTATATTTCCTTTTTTTTAATGGCTCTTAAAAAAACAACCACAACAATCTCTGGAGACCCACATATTGACCCTCCCCAACAATAATTGCTGTATGTGCAACTATCATGCTTCCTTCATTATTGGCCTAAAACTAAATCGTTGCATCTTATATCATCCTGCCCTAGAGAAAGGGACTTACATATTAAGATTCTGGCATATACAGTTAGGCTTTGAGCAAGAACCAAAAACAAATGAGTGAGTTAAAGAAGATAGGAAACCAAGTTTGGGTGGGGGGTCATCCCTTCAAGCAATGCTGTTTTACTAGCCTTGGTGAGAAATGAGAGATGGTGAACATCTGAAGTCAGGCACAGAAACTCAATAGAAAGGTTATGGCCCTGACTCTAACATCATAAACATGCAGGCTTACCTTCAAGAGAATGATCATTTTTCTCCTCTACTAAAATTTTTGTCAACATTATGTGAGTATTCTGAAGGTATCGGAAGCCCTTTGACATTCTCCACTTGTTATGGAACCAGAAGCTAACTCTTGTGAGCAGTTATTCCAAAAAGGCTATTCATTTTTAAAATAAGGCATCAATAGCGGTCCATGAAATATTTCTCTTTATTTCATTTAGGGCCAATTTCAGTACAACCTGAGCTTGCAGAATTTGGTAGGCATAACTATTTATTGTTAACATTTCTGAATTTCTGTCTGGACACATGGGGATTGAATTTTTAATATACCAGGTGTGTGCAAATGAATGGCTTTAGGCAATAAAATATACATGGCTTTTAGATGTATTATTTAATATAATACAGTGTCTTTAAAAACTAGACAATATTATTATCCCCATTTTATAGATTAAAGAAAACCAAAAGCTGAAGTTAAAAAACTACCTTAATATCACACAGCCACTGAGTTGAAAAGCCCACTTAAACCTGTATCTACCTGAATTTAGAGGTCAAGTTGTTAGCAATACCTCCACATGGGGTTAAGGTGTTCAGATACATGCTTGAGTTATGTGTGGAACCTGAACAAAGAACTATGGTAGCAACTGCCTTGTAACATTTTCACTGATAGTGAAGGCGATCTGTTGTCATTGGCTTTGCTTGATTTTGAATCTAGATTCTCTATAACCCTTACTCCCTTGAAGTGATGTCTATTTGAAGTCTAGACATGATTCCTTTGGAGGCGGTACAAAACTGAAGACTGCTTGCCACCAGATTAGCTTATTTTACCCAAAAACAGTTAATACATTAATTGATATTAACCTCCATTGTGAGGTTAATTTTTACTTTTTTGTAAAGTAATGGAATTCGTTTTTTTTCTCTTTAGTTTATTTCAACATTATTTCCTTATTTATTAATTTATTTATTGACTTGGTAAATCATATACATGCTAGCAACTAATCATAAATGCTATTTTGAGCATGATATGATACAAGTAGATTTATGTGTTCATAAACAGTACTGTTACCTGTTATTGATGCTCTTATCGGGTTAATTACTAAGTAGATAGAAATATATATTCGAGCCTATATTTTATACTTATAAG
Organism: Cryptoprocta ferox; assembly: GCA_028646485.1. Taxonomy (NCBI): domain Eukaryota; kingdom Metazoa; phylum Chordata; class Mammalia; order Carnivora; family Eupleridae; genus Cryptoprocta; species Cryptoprocta ferox. Next base: position 29,505,203 of record CM053559.1, on the reverse strand, counting down.
TAAAGCATAACACAAATTTATTGCTGTCTATCTATAAATGATTATAAGTGCTCTTTAAATTTTAAATAATCTTTTTTAAATATCATGCTTATTAAATAACTTTACAAATAGTACCCACTTACAAAGTAACCTATATTTAAAATGTCTTTCAGTAACTCCCATCGAAATAGAAGGAAACAAGCATATGAAGAGGTCTTTAGCTTCTGAATGTATGGACTTCACAGTCTTCAGGAGGTAAATATGGACTCTGTTTCTCCTGTTTGATGTGTAGATTGCACAATTAAAATATATGTTGTTCCTGTAACTCTCCACCCCTCCTGAAATGCTGTTACTATTTGTTTGTTAGTTTTCCTGGTTCTTTTATTTTTTGATTACTAAAAATTGCTTTGATTAAAAATATTTTTTCTAAATTTAATTTAGATTAAATTAAGTAATTTAACTCAGTTAACTAATTTAACTGAATTAACTCAGTATTTTCTAATAAAAAAAAGAAACCAAGACTTCCACTGAAAAATGACTTCTCTGCTAACCTCTGAGAATACCTTTTACAAAGTCCTAATAAAAGCACATTAAGATACAGAAAAATCTGGGGCATCTGGGTGGCTCAGTAAGTTAGAAAACTGACTTTTGGTTTCAGCTCAGGTCATGATCTCACGGTTCATGGATTCAAGTCTTCCTTTGGACTCTGTGCTGACAGCATGAGGCCTGCTTAGGATTCTCTCTCCCTTTCCCTCTGCCCCTCCTCTCCCTCTCAAAATAAGTAAATAAACTTAAAAAAAAAGATATAGAAAAAAATCTGCCAGAATCTGGGGGGAAATACCATTAACAAAGAGGCCAGCTGACCTGAATTTAGAAACTGAACCAGATCAACAAAATTGGTTATCTGCTATTGCTACTTACCCTAGATCAGGTCTGAAGAACATAGATATTTTCATGTTATCTTGAATATTAGCCTAAGCCTCCTTGTTATTGCGTTCATGATAAGATGGGTGCAAATGTATAATTTCATATGAGATTAAAGTCCAAAGTCCTTTCTAATTATGCATTCAACTGAACTTATGTGCTTTTAATTATTACTGGTTCTTTGCTCCTCGTTATATAAATTGTGCTATGATGCTATATGCAGTCTATATGTATTCTATACCATGGCATATCTGTAGTGAAACCCAGTTGCATAAAATGAAAGCCAGTTAGTCACTAGACACTGGGCTAGGAGTTATGCCTGTTCTAGGTGGATCAACTGTCATGATTTACCCAGGACTGACTGAGGTATTTTCCAAGATATGGAACTTTCAGTACTAAAAACTATGTCATTTCCAGGAAAAAAAATAGGAACATTGGTCACCCTAATTGTGAGCTGACTTTTCATCTGTAAATGTGAGAGGGGAGTTCAAACATGTAAGTGGACACTGAACAAGATATAATCAATCTTCTTGTCTGTTCAATCATTTGGTAAGTGCAATCTGGAGCTTTCCCACTTCAGAAAAATAAATGGATATTGAAAAGAAGAAAAAGAAAGAAAGCACACAACTTATAAAATATTATAGAATAGGGGAAAGGTGACATCATACTGACAGGAGTAATGAAGAAACAGGCAAAAGGAAAACGTGCTAGAGTTTGGAGGGGGGTTCATGCACATAAAGTGTAGGAATCCCACTCATATGAAACATGATTCAAGATCAGAAGAGGAAACCACAGTATCAGGGTAAGTAAGACAGGATGACTTGAAGAGACAGCGAGGTGAGCTGCATAGACTGTGAGTTGTGATTAAAAGGAAGTAAAAACAAGACTAAATTCAGGAACAATAAAATAACTCTATCAAAATTAAAAAATAAAGCAGCATTGGTAGCAGAAAAGAGCAACATCTACAAAATGGGAAATAAATCAGTAAAGGGGAACAAGGTTTCCCAAAATGCATAATAAATAAAAAACTAAAAAATGAGAGAGACTATGACAAGAAAGACAAATGGTGGTCATTACAGAACTGGTAACAAGATATGGGAACTGAAACAATTGTCAAAGCATTGTTTATAGAAGCTTTTCTGAGTTAAAATGCACCTTAGTATACAGAATGATGCATTTACTTGGTTCAAAAAATATTATAACAATAAGCATCTTGGAAAATTATTGAATTACAATTTTTATTATGAAAATGTTCAAATATACAGAAAAATTACAAGAGTAGTAAAATAAAATCTGTGTACATTTTATCTAGATTACACGATTGTTAACATTTTGTCATAATTATTTTTTATATGCACAAGTGTGTGTGTGTGTGTGTGTCTGTATGTATGCTCATGCACTTATATTCTGTACAAGTCCAATGTGGAAAAATATTTTATTACAAAGGAATAAAAAAAAATGGCTCTAAAGTTCTCTTTTGGAAATCAAATTACCTGAAGACAAGGGAACAATGTCTATGTTTGAGAGGAAAAAAAAATCACGATTCTATCACTTTATGTCCAACAGTGTTCTTTAATAAATAAAGAGATTAAAAGCAGATTATTATATAATTAATGAATCAGAAAATATATCACTTATATGCCTATAGTAAAAGAACAAAATGAATAATGCATTTTCTTTAAAAATGCATGTTAGCTGGGCACCTTGGTGGCTCAGTCGAATGGGCGCCAGACTCTTTATTTCGGCTCAGGTCATGATCCCAAGGTCATGGGACTGAGCCCCATATCAGACTCCTTGCTGAGTGTGGAGCCTGCTTGAGGTTATCTGTCTCTTCTTCTGCCTCCTCCCCTGCTTGTGCATGTAGTCTCTCTCTCTGTCTAAAATTAAAATATAAGGATGTTAGATAATTTGAGAGATAAATAATATTGAAAGTTCTGGAAGGAAAATTAGGTAGGAAAATGGACTGAGATGAGCACAGGAATCAATTACATGTATAATTAACTCTGATGTAAATCTCTCAAAGCCATTCTTTAAAGAGAATGTAGGTTCCAGAAAAGATTTCATTTTGAAGGTAAGGGTTTATATGATATTAAAGACTATTAGCACAGAGATTAAATTAAAAAAATTGATTAAATAAATAAATAAATAATACTATAGTATTAAGTTATATAGTAGAAAAAGAAGATGCAACATTATTAATTTTCATGTTATAAAAATATTACTTGAGAAATTCATAGAAATTAACTAAAACAGTAACAACAAAAACAGTTAAAAAGTGACAGAAAACACAAAATAATCAAATGTAAATCTCTAAGATAATAAGTCTTCATTAGAGGAAAGGATTACTAGATAATTATACCAAAATTAAGACCTCTCTTTTATGCTCATAATTAACTGTTAGAAAATACAGTGAAAAAAAGGAGATTCCATTTATTATAGAAATGAATACACAAGATCACTAAGGAAAGACTCCAAGATATAATAGGAAGGTCTATTAAATACATGCAATCTTATAGAATTGTAGTAAGTACTAGGAATAGAGTTGTGAAAGAGATTATCATGTAATTATAAAAAGAGAAATTTCTAGTATGATGAGTGTTATGAAAGGGAAAATAATGGGATTAGGTGAGCATATAGCCTTGAACAATGAGAAGGAAATGGCTGGGTAATTTGCAAAAGACTACTCATCAGAGAGAGCCAAGTTTGAGCCTTTAATTGTGCTCTGCACCGCTTGGGATTCTTCTCTCTCTCTCTCTCTCTCTCTCTCTCTCTCTCTCTCTCTCTCTCTCTCTCTCTCTCCCTGCTCCTCCTCTGCTCATGACCTCTCTCTGTCTTTCAAAATAAATAACGCAAAGAAAAGAAAAGAAAAGAAAAGGGAAGGGTACTGGAAAACTACCAATATGACTAAACTTTGTCATCAGGGAATAATTTACAAAATTCAGTACATAGAGCATCTGGGTTACTCAGTTGGTTAAGTGTCTGACTCTTGATTTCGGCTCAGGTCATGATCTCACAGTTTGTGACTTAGAGTCCTCTTGGGCTCTGTGCTGACAAAACACAGAACCTGCCTGAGATTCTGTCTGTTCTTTGTCTGCCTTTCTCTCTTTCTCTTTCTCAAAAATAAATAAATAAACATTTTAAAATGTGGCATATTAATGGCCCACTAACTTTAAATAAATATGTTTCCAGTTTCAAAACGATAAATGTTAAAAATATTTTAATATAATTTTCTTGTTTCATATTCCTTTATGAATAAGTCTACCTGATTCCTTAATTAGAGTATCCACATTTGATTTTATTGTGAATAACTTGGACAGTGGATTAAATTTCCATATTTTTTTATCTTTTTGCTAAGTTAAACATGTAAATATTATATCAGAAAGTGCCATTGAATTTGGAAAGTAATTCCATTTGAGCTAATCATATGCCAACGGAATGTTTGAATATCAATTACATGAAGAATATCTACAAGCTTTAAGAAAGAAAATCTGGTTATCAACCAAATACAGAATTATTTTGGCATAACTTTGGCATTATTTACCACATTAAATGGTTAACAGCAATGGGTGTTTGATGATTTCAGAATTTTGAGTAGAGCGATTTTAACACCAGAAAGCTATACCTTGTAAAATAATATTTAATTATAAGATTTTTAAAAAGATTTTTGAAGGTCATGATTTAATAAATTATTTCATAACAAAATGGTTGTAGAAATAAGGACAGATGTTATCAGTTTCACTGATGGATTAAAAACACAAAAATAAAAATTAAAACCATCAAACTACTAGGAAAGTATTATGTTCAGGGCATAAAAGTCTTTCCTGAGCATAGTATAAAACCTAGAGAACCCAGGCACAACTGGGTGGTTCAGTTGGTTGAGTGTCTGACTTTTGATTTTAGCTCATGTCATGATCTCAGGGTTGTGGGATGAAGCCTCATGCCAGGCTCCAAGCTCAGCATGGAGCCTGCTTAAGATTCTCTCTCTCTCTCTCTCTCTCTCTCTCTCTCTCTCTC
>CM053559.1:29466190-29499786 GCA_028646485.1 Cryptoprocta ferox | reverse complement strand
TCTCTCTCTCTCTCTCTCTCTCTCCCCTTCTCTTCTCCTTCCCCTTCCCCTTCTTCTCCTCCTCTCCCCTCCTCCTCCATCTCTTTCTCCTTCTCCTCCTCCTCCTCCTCCTCTTCCTTCTTCTTCTCCCTTCCCCTTTTCCCCACTCGTGCTCTCTCTATGTAAAAATAAAAACAAAGAATAAAAATAATCTGAGAGAAACCAAAATAGCGTCAATTAAATTTGACATTATAAAAATATAAACAATTTGTGTGTAAAAAGATAGTGTGAATTATTGAAAAAATATACCATGATCTAAAAATATTTCTAGGGAAAGCCATTAAAAACCTGATTATATAAAGTGTTTCAAATCCACAAAAGAAAGATTGGGATTTTTATCCCAATACAATGCTCTATAGAAATATGTCTTTTGTGTACTCCTCATATAAATTCAAAAAGCTATCAAACATTTCTTACTACTTTCTCATATATTTGATATTTGGTCTTTTTATTATACCTCTTTAAAAGCTTAGTTGGTATTCTAATTTGCAAACCAGAACATCTTTCTGTAGTATCTATCCATGCAATGCCTCAGTGAGACAACCTTACTAACAGGGGTGAAGGAAAAGGGCTGACCAAAGTATTTTTGGAAATTGGTGTAACCTATAAGGCTAAAGCACATAGAACTGTATGTATGCTAAACTCTAGTTCATTAAATTGTTTTCCATGGAGTATTGGTTACAAATTCTGAAAACACCGTACAAGTATTCTGTAATTGAACAATTAAGTAAGTGAAATTTGGATGGTAGGAGGTTATTGGAATGGAAATTTTCAAATAAGTGGAGAAAGCTAGAATGATCCATGTACTAATGGATCAAAGATAGTGACATCAATGTATACTTAGATTTAGCCTGATAGATATTTTATTACATACAGAGATATTTATAGATATGTATATGCACATAGGTTAGTATACACACATATATTTCTTTGTTCTGTCAGCTTAGAGGGCCAAGAAGCAATCGCGTGCAGTAGCAATCATTACATTTCACACCTAGGATTTTGTTTGCAAGTCCATTCTCTAACAAAATAAGCCTGAGCTCTTTGGTGAAATGCCTGATTCTAGAACTAGAAAAAATATATGCAAGATGAGCGCTAGAACACCTTACAATGCCAGAAGGTAAGGAAGTGACCAGCTCCCAAAATTTGGTGGAATGTCAAAGGGGTATATCAGCCAGTGGAAAGGGCCCCCAATGACCAAAGTTGAAACAATTTGAGAAAAAAAAATAGTATTGCATTATAAAACAAAACTTAAAGTAAATATTCATAGGTTCGTACTTCTGTAAACACATGAGTAAGCAAATAAGTGGGATAAAATAGAAAAATCTCTGCAGAAGAATTCCAAATAATTTATGTCAATACTCCATTCTTAAGGGCTTGAGCATAACTCCCCACTCTCTAAATGGGGGCTTTCTGGTGTCTTTCTTCCAAGAAGAATGGGATAGAAAGGGAAGGGAGAAAATAACTTTGCAGTGGAGAAACCTGGCAAAAACTATCTCAAACCAGGTAATCAAGGTTAAGATTAATTATGTTATATTGATAGAACATGCACTTAATATTATGTGATAAGATGATAATGGCCCTTTGTATTTTTTCTCCCCAAAAGTTATAACCCCAGTCTAATCAGGAGGAAAAACAGCACACAAACGTGAATTGAGGAATATTCTACAAAATGCCTGACTAATAATCCTCAATATTGTTAAGATTACCAAAAGTAAGGAAAGTGTGACAAACTGTCACAATAAAGAGTTGCCTAAAGTGACATGGCTATTCATGTTATGTGGTATCCTGGATAGATCCTGAAACAGAATAAACAAATTAGGGATAAACTGAGGAAAGCTGAATAAAGCATGCACTTTTGTTAGTGATAGCATTCAGTTATTGGTTCATTAAGTGGGATGAATGTACCATACTAATATAAGATGTTAATAATAAGGAAAACTGAGTGTGGGGTATACAAGGACTTTCTGTACCATGAATTATTTTTGTAAACCTGAGACTTCTAAAATAAAATGAAAAGTTTACTAAGAATAATCTTTTTAATAAATTTTATTGGAACAATTGGTTATCTATGTACTAAAAGTCACGGATTATACAAAATATTTTTTAAAGTGAAATGAATCATTGAACTTAAAAGTGAGAACTGAAGATACTGAAGATAGGAGTTTTCTAGAAGAAAATGGGTGAACAATGTATTATTCTGGGTTAGGCAAAGATATCCTAAATATGACACAAAAAGCATAAATCAAAAGCTGTTTAAAAATTGATAAGTAGAATAATCAAAATTAAGACTTTTATTGTTTGAAATGCACTCAATATAGTATGACAAAAAAGCAAGCAATTCACATTATTACCTATAAAATGTATAAGTAATAAAAGACATATATCCAGAATATAATTACTTCTTAAAGGGATATAATAAGAACATAAAAATACGAATTAACAAAAGGGGAAATGACCACACACCTCAAAAATAGAGGAAACTCATTCACATGGCAAAGTAGCACATGAAAAATTCTGACCATCATTAAGTGTTCATTGGGAAAACACAAATGATCATTTCCAACCCACTCGAATTGCTGGAATTACAAAAAGACTGATAATACCAAATGTGGTGATGATATGGAGCCACTCAAAATGTTATACGTCATTGGTGGACGTACAATATGAGACTACTACTTTGAAAAGCCATTGACCTATTTCTTACAAAGTTAACTGTACAATTATCATATAACCTAGAAGTCTTTCTCCTAGGCATTTAATCAAGAGTAATGAATTATGTGTTCACGTAAAGAATGGCTACTCAGTGTTCATTGCACATTGGCTCATAACCTAAACTTGGAAACAACACAAATGTCCATTAACTGGAGAATAGATAAACAAATCACAGTATACCCTACAATGGAATAATCCTCAGAAATGATAGTATACATTGCTATTAGGCAATGTAGGTTAGTTTTAGTAGTATTATGTGAACAAAACTAGCCCAGATGGCCACCATCTATATCCCATTTGTAAGAAATTCTGGAAAAAGCAAAGCTATAGTGATGAGAAAGCAGGTGAGTATTTGCCTGGGGCTGAAGGTGGGGGAAGGGCACAACTGCAAAGGGACTGGAGGAAAGTGCTCCGGTGACAGTGATGTTCTAGATCCTGATCCTCTTATTGTCTTCTGAATACATTTGTCAAAACTCAAAGAATTATATTCTTAAGAGGGTTATTTTCATATGTAAATTATACCTTAAAAAGCTACTAAAATATATAAAATTAATTTCCATACAAATCATAACTGTTCAGTGGTAAATATCTGACCTCTCCTTTCTTCCATGGCCTTTGATTTCAGTGTTTGGAGACATATTTACATTTCAATTTCACCTTATTGAACCTGAGAACTTCTTCAACTTTATTTATAATTTTGCTAAGAAGGAAAAGAAGTTTTCTGAATATACAGTCACTGTGATTTGGTAACTGGCACTAAATTTGCTATTCATTTCAATGGGGGTTATAATTAATGAACTCAATTCAAATTTTATCATTTATATTCATTATTTTAGTCTGTTCCTCAAGAAAGGCAGGTTTATGTAATACACTATGTGAATCAAAATCAAAACGTTTCACTGGAAATATAAACTCATTATTTATATCCTCATCACAGTGTTATCTAATTCAGTTATAATTATGAAAATATGTTCAAAAGATATGTCCTAACACTGGAATTCAGAGATATAATGAAACTTGTTTTTCAAACTGTTCATTCTTTTTAGTGTTTTCTACTGTTGTTTTACTCAATATTCTTTTAGCCTTAGCCAAGAGTTACCTTGAAAGAATTGATGAACTTTTTCGAATATCCATCTTGAAACTATAAGAAACCATGTTCTTTGGATCAATTTCTGTTATTTCACATTTTATACATATATTTTAAAAACCACAGATTAGAGGCATATTTCCCTTTCAGAAACATAACAGTTTGTACAAATCCAGTGTTATTAGTAGGCAATGCCACTAGCAGATGCGTCCTTAGAATATGAGCATAACTCAAGTTTGCTTTAGAAACCACAGATCTGGCTTGAATTGAAAGTAACGGAATCAGCCTGGTGTGTTCCCTCAGTTGGTCCAACTTAGCATTTCCTGGAGAATTCCAAATTCCATTAGTATTGTTAATCATGACTTAGAATTATCCCTAAATTGCTTAGTCAATTAATTGAACATATCTTCACAGGTTAACTCTTTCAAATGCTATTATTCACTTTATTTATAAGGAAATTGTAACCGAGAAAGCTCGAATGATTTGCCAGAGGTCGTTAGGAGAGAGGGGCTCCTGGGTGGCTCAGCCTGTTAGGCATCCAACTTTGGCTCAGGTCATGATTTCCTGGGTTCCTGAGTTGGAGCTCTGTCAGCACAGAGCCTGGAGCCTGCTTTGGATTCTGTGTCTGCCTGTCTCTCTCTCCCCCTGCTCATGTTCTGTCTCTCTTTTTCTGTCTCTGTCTCTCTCTGTCTCAAATGAATAAATATTTTAAAAATTTAAAAAAGGAGAGAAAGAAAGAGAAAGTGAGGGGAGAGAGAGAGTGTGAAGAAGCAGAAGGAAGGAAGGAAGGAAGGAAGGAAGGAAGGAAGGAAGGAAGGATTTTAGAGCAAAGAAAAGACAAGTATTTGGTTTCCCAAATCCTCAGCTGTGTTCTTCACTTTTCACAACACTGCTAATAAGTACATGAGAGATTTGTGAGTCATGGATAAAATATACAATCAAGTTCCCAAGTGTGAATGCTGAAAACATGGAGTAACTTTTCTTGCTGTCTTCTATAAAGACTAAATTAGTAGGTTTTCCATGCTGGTAAACTTTTAACATCTGTGAAATAAAAACTCATATGTGACACAAAAACAGAATTTACTAATGGAATAACTTTTTCTTGTTCATGACAAAAGTAAAAATATTTCATAATAGAAAGGAAGTAGTTCCATTCCTCATGAGCTATATTGTCTAAACCATGTGTGCTGGCCATGAAAATTCACAGCTAATATTTCATACAGTAGAAAGCACAGTGTACGGACGGTCCCACCTCCTGCCCCTCTGAACATGCCACCATGGTCACGTCAAGGCCATGCTCATCTCAGGTAGCTCTCAGCCAGTAATGGAACTCAGCATGGTACTAAAGCAGGCCCATTGGGGTGGGACTTGGAACTCCTCCTTCAGGAGACGTAGCCTCAAGGTCTCCCACCATCATAGTGGCAGGATCAGACTCCTGAAAGATACTTCTCATCTCTCCCCCATCAAATCTATTTTCTTTCAAATTCCATCTTGGCACTTCTTAAAGGCACGAACCAGCACATATTTGCTCTTATTAGTCCTGATCTTGAATTTCTGTATTTATAAAATAAAGAAAAAGATCTTTATTTTGCTGGTTGAGTAGATTTCGCTTTGATTTCACAAAGAAGACACTTTGAGAGCACTATTCCAAAGCTTGTACATATTTTCATCTAATCTATGATACACTATTTCCAGCACAAAGAAAACCAAAAAACATTGTCAGTAAACTATGAAATGCCAGCAGTTATAAACCGTGTCTCAATTCTAGAAATATAAAAATGTGTGTTTTAGAATCAGGGAACATGATCAGTTTTCATCATAAATGTTTCTCAATGTAGATACCATGGGACATACTGTTCATGTCTCATAGCTACTTTTGTGATGAATAGTCTTTTTTGTCTTGAAGAATATACATTTAAAAAAATCCTCTGCTTGCTTAGTTCCAAACATTTGCTTACACATCTGGTTGCTCATAAGAAGAAACATAACAGTTTAATTATGCATATGTTACATCTAGTTTAGTGCAGATGCCCTTGAGAAAAAAAATAAAGCTCTGAACGTATAACCGATAATTGGATTTTATGAAGTGTTTTTATAATTTTCAGAATAACTTTTTCTAATTCATTAACTGACTTCCACCAGATTTCTAGGGGTAAATGAGTGTTTTTATTATCTTTTCACAGATGAGGAAATTGAAAAGTTAAGTAACTTCAGAAGGTCACACAGGAAAACAACCAAGGCCAGGTATATGTGGTCCAAGCTTTTGACCATTTGACAGGGCTACCTTCAGAATCTGCTTCTTATAAAGTATTATATTAGTTTTTCAAAAAAAGTCATTTTTAAAAGATAATTAGTTACAGAAAACTCTGCTGAGACAACTTCAAAAATTTTACCAGTCATAAGGGCTCTTGTCTTCCCTTTTACTTCGAAAGCTTTGAGAAAATTAAGAATGTTAGTTCAGGATAAGTTTTCTGAACTTTGAGTCTCTTGGCTTTTACTCATTTGTAAAATGTCATACTGATTATTTAAACTTTGTGGCTGCATTTCTGACAGCTGTGCTATGGCAACACTCTTGGGAAAAACCTTGAGTAATGTTAACACGTTCTGGACGACCAGTATGACATTAAAACTTGTAAATAGTGAAGGTGTCACCAGGAAACACCCACCTACCTGGCAAATAGCATAATAAGGTACATCATGTGTGGGCTGGGGAAATGTCACTGCAGCAGGTTGAGTAGAAGCTAATTCCTCTGTTTGTCAGCAAACTTGTATTTTCTTTCATTTTTTTCCCCTTCTGTCAGTCATCTCAAATATTGCAGTGGAGAAATTTTCATAAGTTTTTATAGAAAAGCTTGTTTATTTTTAATTTCTCTATCCTCTCCCTGCTTCATCATTTTCCCTTCTTTTACTTATTTTTCAGAAAATAATCTCTTCTTTCCTAGTTCCTTTCCAGATACGTGTAGAAACCATCCTTCAGCAAATGGATTCCACTGCCGAGATTGGATGACAGTCAGCCAGGACATGGTCGTCATTCCTTCAGAAATTCTTTGGAAATCTCAAACCTTCTTAGGACATTTGATTGTTTCTTCTCAATGTAATGCTATCAAAATTTTTGCTACTTAGCTCATTGACAATAATAGTTTTCTAATCATTGGGCTAGTTCTCAGATTTACTGCCCTTAATAAGTTATATTTTTTTAAGAAGAAAGAAAAACAAAGTACTGAGTATTTACTGTGTTCACACTGTTGTGTGAAAAGTCCGTGTTTCTAGCCACTTTCACTAAGTTTTCTTACTCATATTTGTTTTCCGGAAATTTGAAAACTCCCTATGTCATACACTCATTATTTTGCTTTTTCCAGTCTGTTTTCTCCTATAGAACTTCTTAGTGGTGGCATTAACCATATGCCAGAAATTAGGAACTAAACTCTGAGTCTTCCTTCACCCTAACTCTCCTATCTATAACCAGTTACCTAAGCACTTCAAATTTTTCCTTGTTAATCATCGTTAGATTTAAACTTCCTAATTTTGTGTCTCTGTTTTTGCTCAGGGTCTTATTTTCTGCCCAGACTAATGTAAGAGGTTTTTAACTTATCTATCAAGCTACTTTTTTTAAAAAAAATTTTAATGTTTATTCAGTTTTGAGAAAGAGACAGAGATTGAGCGGGGGAGGGGTAGAGAGAGGGAGACAGAGAATCCAAAGCAGGCTCCAGGCCCTGAGCTGTCAGCACAGAGCCCAACCCAGGGCTTGAACCCACGAACTGTGAGATCATTACCTGAGCCGAAGTCAGATGCTTAACTGACTGAGCCACCCAGGTGCCCCCAAACTACTTTTATAATACTCTCCATTCTGCCACCAGATGAGCCTTTTTAAAAAAAACGCAAACTTGGCTGTAGTCTTGCCTCCCTAAAAAAATTCTTCGGTGCCTCATTTTGATCAGATGATATGAAAAAAAAATTTTTTAATGTCTGAGATAAATACATCTCTCTTATCCTGTCGATTGATATGTGACTATCAAATCCTATATTTTGGCAATACCTAATATTGAGATTGTTTCAGAACTGCATGTTTTCATCTACGCATGTGCTATTTTCCATGACCATACTACTTGATGACTCCCATCTATAACTCCTGTCAAAACCTGATACATTTGCGTATTCCTGGTATCAAGCTGTAATATTTAACTAAGTTGACCAGGCAAATTATTTCTCTCTGGTATGGCCAAGGTAGTAAATGTTAGCTGCTACAATAAACACATTAAAACTGCAGTAGCTTGACAAGGCAAAATTTATTTCTCAGTTGCGTGGGTGGCTCAGTTGGTTAAGCGTCCGACTTCAGCTCAGGTCATGAACTCACAGTTCCTGAATTCGAGATCTGCATCCTGCTCTCTGCTGTCAGCACGGAGCTTTATTCCAATACACTGACTTAACTGTCATTCTGCTTCTCACCCACTTGCACTCTCTCTCTCCCTCTATCTCAAAAATAAATAAACATCAAAAAAAATAAAGTTTATTTTGCAATCCCCAGAAGACCTCTCCTTCCAATAAACTCAGAATTCTGGCTGCTTCTACTCTGCGGCTCTGCAATGTCCATAAGGCCTTCTTGGTCATTACCCAAGAGGAAGAGAGGGTAGAGGAACACTTTCTTTTAAGTGGCATACAGTCCATAAGCAGGCATAGTCGCATGGACTCAAACTGAGTACAAAAAACTGTTGTAAATGTATGCAAGCATATGGAATATGTTCTTCCATACTTGCTGATCTGTCACAATAATACTGAATCACAGCCTCGCCTCTATTTCTTCCCTTTGCCTGTGTTGTGTGGTTGCGTGTGCTACATCATATGGCAATTATGTGCTTACATTTCTCTTTGTCCCACTTGAATATGAGCCTATGAATAGGACAGCAGGTGAAGTTCCTATTAATTGTTGTCTGTATAGAATCATGTCGTGGCAAATAATAGATGATTTTGTTTTCAGAATAAACTAATACATGCTGATTTGATGTTAGGGTATTTGCAGGACCTGCATTTGCAGGACCAAATGCACTGAGACAGGTAAACAAATTGAATGGTGGAAAACAGCTTGTAGCCTTTGAGGATAATGGCTAGGAAGGTAAATATACAGAGGCTTTTTAATTCTTTTATATGAAATTTAATGTGAAATTTTTGGTCCATGTCAGTGTTTTGTCGCATGCTTATTATTTAAAATTTGAGTTGGGGCACCTGGGTGGCTCGGTCAGTTATGTGTCCAACTTCGGCTCAGGTTATGATCTCTTAGTTCTTGAGTTTGAGCCCCACATAGGGCTCTGTTCTGACAACTCAGAACCTGGAGCCTGCTTCAGATTCTGTATCTCCCTCTCTCTCTCTCTCTCTACCTCTCCCCAGTTCACACTCTGTTTCTCTCTCTCTCTCTCTCTCTCTCTCATAAATAAACATTAAACAATATTTAAAATTCAAGTCCACGTTTGAACGTAACTTCTCAGAAACACTGTGCCACCATTTTCCCGGAGTGCCATTGTACCTGCCAGTGAGGCACCCCAATATGAACAGATGTACTGAGTCTCTACTGGTGTGAGGATAGCATCTCTTCTTCGCTAGCAGAGTTCCTCATATTTTCTATTACATTTATGCTGTATTGTGCGCATCTTTAATGCAATTTTAAACTCAGTTGTTTGTCATACTTGATACTGTCTTATATATCAGAGAGGTATCTTTTTTTTTAGAGTGTGTGGAAATCACCAAAGATCTCCCCTTGAACTACTGCCCTCTCTCAGGACACGTGGAACTAGAGAATGGTTGGCTTCCTGAGCTGCCCTCTGTGATGCTATCAGGCGGCAGCTTTTACCCCCTTGACTGTTCCACATATGACATTCAGTGTTTCTCTTTGTGGGGTGAGGAACTTTATGCTTCAGCCTCTCCTACTGTAATTATAGAGACAAATCACTTGTTACTGCTGCCAGCACACTGGAAATAAAATGGGGTCCTTGTATCATTAATTCTTTTGGGGAAATTGCTTTTGACATATGCATTTTTAAGTTGCAAATACTTTTCCATAAACACTTCCATTCCACATTGTAGAGTGCCAGTGTTCATGCTGGAGGATGACAGAAACTCACTGGAATCCTTTGGCAGTGGGATGATTAATCTGCTAGCGGTATGCAATCTTGGGAAGACGCTGTGGGTAGGAGACCAACGTGAGACTCCTGCAGTGGTTTGAAAGAAGTCCCATAGACTGGAATTAGGCTGCTAGCAATGTAGGTATGTAACCAAAGCATTTAAATCTTTGATAGTTCTAGGGGCGCCTGGGTGGCTCTGTCGGTTAGGCATCTAGCTCTTGGTTTCGGCTCAGGTCATGGTCTCATGGTTTGTGAGTTCGAGCTCCACATCCGGCTCTGTGCTGACAGTGCAGAAGCTGCTGAAATTCTCTCTCCCTCTCTCTCTGCCCCTTCCTTGCTCTCTTTTTCTCTCAAAATAAATAATTAAACTTAAAAAAATATTTGATAGACAATTTATAGGGAGAGAATTTGGGAAAAAATAATTATCCTACTTCTCCAGGCAAAGGAGCCAACAGGAATTACTTCATAGCTTAGGGTTTAAATATTGTCACATGATAATTGGCTCCAGTAACAACCAGGTGGATTAGCAGGAAGCTAATATCTCTCTTCATCCTTACTGAATTGCCCACTCTATGGAAGCCTTTGTATATCAACGCCTTGAATCTCAGAGTGTCACTTGACCCCTGTGAACTTAGCCATTGCCCCCAAAGCATGCATGTCATTGTAGAGTGTCTTTGTTGGACTCAAGGTACAGGTATTTAGCCTCAGAATCTTTGCTTTGGGATGGGCCATCCTACTAGCAATATAAATCTTGAATACAGACTTTGTATTCTATCACAGTGAATTCCCCTGTCTTTGGGGGAAAGTGGTCCTACAACTTTTTCTTTTCAGCTGAGGCTCTATAAATCCAGTAAGCGGGTAAGCCTTTTACTGTTTTTTTTTTTTTAATTTTTAATGTTTATTCATTTTTGAGATGGAGAGAGACAAAGCATGAGTGGGAGAGGGACAAAGAGAGAGGGAGACACAGAATCTGAAGCAGGCTCCAGGCTCTGAGCTGACCACACAGAGCCTGAAGCAGGACTTGAATCCACAGACTGTAAGATCATGACCTGAGCTGAACTCGGATGCTTAACCGACTGAGCCACTCAGGTGCCCCACGTCTTTTAGTCTTTGAAGACTCTTGATCATTCAAATCTCTTCTTCCAACTCAAAGGTATTTGTATTTACTTTATAATGAATATTGGAGCAATGTAGGTCATCTAATATTGTCTGTACCATTTTTTTCATGGGACAATGAACATCAATTTCACTTACATTTCTATAAGTAAGAGTGATAATTCTAGCAATTCTGCCAAAATACACATAGCTGAGAGCAACTTACTTCTAAATATAGAACAATGATCTCTAAAGGGGACGGTGCTAGCACAGGAAATAGAAATCTTTGTAGTTATTACAAGCAAAGAGAGAGAGAGAGAGAGAGAGGGAGAGAGATTGTAGAGAATTAGATCCTCTGTCATGGAATGACAGAGAAGTTGGAGTCAGAGCACTGTTTTACCCTATAATTGTAATCCCAGGCTCAGCAAGCTCACATTGCTAACATCTAGGCCACGATGACTGCCTCTTGGCAGCAAGCTACTAGCCCTGCAATGGTGGGGCCATCAGCACAACTGCTACTAAATACTCACATCTCCATGGACACTGTTGGAGACAGAAATACCTTACCTTTGTCTTCCAAAACTAACCTGTGTTTATCAGTTGCTAGAAGCAAAGTCACACCCAGACATTAGTTCTTAGGAACTAAGGGAAAGTAGATTTTAAGTTTCCCAGCCTCTGTAGTTGCAAGAAAATATGGGAAAGTATTTTTTTTTAAATGCTTTTTAGCCAATACAGTAAAGGAGGGCCCTGTGCTAAGTGCTGAATGATTACATTCGTTCTGTACAGACAATCTACACAGAAATGAAAAAAGGCAAGTATAAGAACAGTGTAGGGATATCTGGGTGGCTCAGTCAGTTAATAATCCAGCCATTTCAGTTCAGGTCATGATCTCATGGTTTGTGGATTCCAGACCTGTGTCAGGCTCCTTTTAACAGCACGAAGTCTGTTTGGGATTCTCTCTCTCCCTCTCTCTCTGCCCCTCTGCCGCTTGCATGCTTTCTCCTTCTCAAAATAAATATATAAACGTTAAAAAAAATGGTGGGAAGTATAAAGGATTATTTTAAAGGGCAGAAAGCACATCCTATCTAAAGAAGGATACCATTTTTTTCAAAAAATTTATACATTTATATAAAACCTCCAGCTTTTAAGTATATACTGAATGATATTTAAAAAAATAAATCACTAGACCTGGGTCAAGGGTTTCAACTTATGACTTAGTTGCATTTATAACAGGTCATCAGCAATAGATAGAAAAATACTTAAAACTATTTTTTATTTTCATAATTTAGAAACTTCTTTGGAGATATGCTTATTCCTGATGTGGATCTAAATGGAAAAATATATTTTTCCCCATTGCTCTATTTAGGAATGCATATTATTTTCTATAAAATTATGGTGATATTTTAGGGGATTGCCTTGTCATGAAGTTAAAAAAAATGAAATAAATCTTTGTCTACCCGATTTTTTTTCAGTTACAAATCTATGTCACATTATGTAATTAATTGTGTTCATGCAAAGAGAAACATCTGAAAACTGAGAACAACTCAGTGAAAAGACACCACGGTAATAGCCTCGTACACTGTACTTTGACTTTTGAAATATTTGACCCAACTAACCCAAGCGTGTCATAGTATGAACTTCCCATTGCCATTCTGATATCTGAACTGACTTTGGAGATCCGCTGCTTGGCATGGTGGCTGTCGTGGATTTTCAGCAAAACCATGAGGCCTGTTGTGAATGTAATTAGACCAGTGACCAAACAGCACGTTTTGAAAGTATATTACATTACAGATTTTCTGAATCATTCCACTCCTCCAAGGATTTTATTAATTGGTTCTGTATGTTTCTATCTGCTCTTTTTAAAAATACATTTTTTCAAAAATGACAAATGTGATATCCATCAGTTTCTTTGGAACAGATAAAGCTTTTCAGTCTTGCTGGAGCACCTGCAAGGTTTAGTTATATACCAGGGCTTGCATCTTGAGCCAAATGCTGTCTTTTTGGCAATCATCTCCATACAACATTTCTCACCTACAGAGATCTGAAACAGATATCAGATATTGGAATTTTTTACCAGAAAATGTATGCTGGCTCTGCCTTTTCTGATGTGTGACATTGAATCTAGCCTTCCTTTCACTTAAGGCAATAAAGATAAGTAAAGACTTAAAAGAAACAAAAAAGTATTGTAACTTATTACCAATCGTTGTAGGATTATTAAATGTTTTAAAAGAAAAACTCAAAAAATATGCACATTAATGAATCTGTCTTTTCATGCCTATGTTCCTTACTATATCCTTTTGTGGGCTCAATCTGGGCCCCTTTGTATGATAGCCCTTTTATATGGCTAAATGACTGTATAATTTAATATCTAAATTGGGACCTGAGTCAAAATCGGACGCTAAAGTGACTGAGCTGCTCAGGTGTCCCATTGTGTCCTTTCTTAAGAATATTTTTCAACTGCCAGAAAAAAAATATCACTGAGAAAAGTTGACATCCTTTTTGTTTGTTATGCTGAAATGTAAATGAGGTCATCAGTTCCTGTCCTGAGAACATTTTTTTTTAATGTTTACTTATTTTTGAGAGACAGAGAGATAGAGAGACAGAGCGTGAGCAGGGGAAGGGCAAAGAGAGAAGGAGACACAGAATCTGAAGCAGGGTCCAGGCTCTGAGCTGTCAGCACAGAGTCCGTCGCGGGGCTTGAACTCACGAACCGCGGGATCATGACCTGAGCGGAAGTCAGATGCACCCAGGCGCCCCCTGAGAACATTTCTTGAGAGAATACCTAAAGGATGAGTAAGCAACAGAGGCAAAATGTACAGAAAGTAGTGGCTGGTACACCAAAAACAAACTTTATTATTTCACTGGATTAGCTGAATTTACTCATCTGAGAACTCCAACAAAGGAAATATAAATGGAAGACACAGGTCATATGAAGGACTGGAAGACACAATGTAGATGGATTGAGCCAAATTTATTACCACTGCCAGGAAAACAAATGAGAGTCCACATACTTCTGATGCTGTATTAAAAAAAAAAGAACTTTACATACCTAAGATGGCATCATGATGCTATTGATTGTATGTTTGTAAATAATACCATTACTTACTAGCAAACTGGCTGGTATCATCCTGAGTCATAACAATTCTCAAATGACAACAAAATGGAATATTCTGTTTTGAGCAGGTCAAAATAAGTTAAAAGCTTAGAGATATTACAGCACTTAACACTAATATAAAACTGTATACTTTTGTAAGAAACAAGGTCATGTTTTCATACTGCTCAGAAGAGCCAAACGGTAATGTGGTCCATCTGGATTTCTTGAAACTCTACAAGGGTAAACTCCAAGGCATTTTACTGATAGAAAATGGACTGCAGGATGTTGGTTTAAACGTAGTTAAACCTTCACAAAGCCTTTCCAATCTATATTTATAGTACCCAAACATACAATGACATGCACAGTATTTCATCTGTTCACAGAACCTTCTGTTAATGGGTTTCTAAATGATTAGTTACAAAAGTAGATCCTATAATTGGTTTATAATTATTCTCTCAAGTATACTATGTTTATGAACATTAACATAAACCTCTCAAACCAATTACTACATTTGCTTTCATAACTCTGTTAAATGTAGCAAATGTCATTGAATAGTTGAGAAGCATATTAAGATAAAAATTTCCAGTGTGTCTGTCTGGCTCAGTTGATAGAGCATGTGACTCTTGATCCCGGGTCCTGAGTTCAAGCCCCATGTTGGGTGCAGAAATTACTAGATATTATTTTTAAAATAAAAATTTCCTGTTTGAAATATGATAGATGGTATTATATACAAGCATTAGAAAACTCAAGGTCCTTGTTTCTTGAAAAAACTGAGTATTTCTACAATCTAACTACAAGAGTATACAGAATCTTGTTCTGATAGATAATTGTTATCTATACTGTTCACTACCAATTGAAATGTTTAATATATTAAGACTATTCTCTTAGATCTTTTAGATCTCTTGCTACTTAGATGTTATCAGTGTCTAGTATAAAACAAATTGAGTACCACTACTTTAACAAAAGTATTTTAGTAATATAGTTAAGGAAAATTTTATATCTACATTTATTTATTATATCTATGTCTATATATTACCTTTATAACTACCTATCTATCTAAAACATTACTTGTTATTCATGAGGAGAAGTATTTTGTTCACATATATTTTTCAAGGTTATCCTTAAAATAGGAAGCAATATTGGCTTCCACATAGTATCCATTTGTATTGGCTCCCCCCAAATTAGATAATGTAATAAATTTGTGAAGGGTTTTCTCAACCTGTATGTATTTTCCTTTACCTTGGACAAGTGGAATTGATTTCTACTTTCCTTTTTACCTATCTGTTCTTTGTGGACACCATTATAAAGGAAGGTCCTATTGTTTAACAGCTAGAACTATTAACATAATTACTGTAACTCATTGAATACAGGAGCTGTCTTAATTCTTTTCACCTCATTATTCCTTGCTACCAGAGAGTACATTATAGATACTCAATAAAGCATTTTTTAAACATTATTTTTGTTTTGAACAGCTGAAAATATATAAGACTGCAAAGTGGGACTTTCTGTACACCTTCTGCCAAGCTTTCCTTAATGTTTACACAGTATATACCTTGGTGGTTCAGCCAGTACTAACCCAGTAGCTCTAGTAATACTGTTAAAGGCCTTCATTTGGAATTTTGCCAGTCTTCCCACTAATGTCTTCTTTTCTGTTTCAGGATCCAGTCCAGGACACCACATTGCATTTAGTTATCATGTCTCTTCAGCTCCTCAGGTCTATGATAGTTTCTCAGTCTTTTCTTTTTTATTTTATGACCTTGACAAAGAATTTGCTTCAATGAATGAATGGATGAATGAATGAATGACTTTATTGAAAACCACACAATCTATCTCATCATGTGTTTGTATGTAGAGAGCTGTATGATGAAAAATATTTTTCCATCATTACATTGAAATTTTCTTAATATTTCTGATGTATATTATTATCTAAGGTAGCTTAAATATTGATATAAAGGCAAATATACTAACTAAACTTAAGGATTTATTCTGATTGTAAATTTCAAATGTGAAAATTATTTCCAATGATAAATGATCAAGATCTTCTTTATGGAATAAAAATGAAGAGCCAATAAACATAATGCTGGTGAGACATAAGCAGAATGTATTAGAGTTAAAAGGATTTACTTCAGATTCAGAGACCTGGATTTTGGTAATGACTTGGCTATTTACATACCAGGTGGACTCAGACGAGTTAGTAATTTATTAAAACTTAATTTTGTTTTTAGCTAAAGATAATAGTGATATTTATAGGTTTATTGTGAATATCAAATGATATAATTAATGAACCTTATTAAATTAAAATGAGCCCTTAATAAATATAAATAATAAACCAAAAGAAAGAACAGGAAAAGGAGATTAAAGGGAATAAGCATTCAAGAATATAAAATAAGGTGTTTTAAAACTGAACAAGCTAGAAGAGATCTAATTATTAGATAACTAATGGAAAGTTATGTATACTTTCTTAAGACGAAACTCAAGACAATTCACTTCTTATCGGTTGACATTTTTATTTAATATTTATCAGAACTGTATAATTGCAGTCTTCTATAAAATTTTATAGTTTCTTTATAAATCAATTTATTGTAGTAAGGAACTATATTATTAATGCAACACATACCAACGGGTACGTGGACGTATTTTAACAATTTACTATGACACTGAGGAACCTAACAATAATAGGCTTTTCTACAATCTTCAAGCATATTCTTTTTTGTTTGTTTCAAATTTTTATTCAAATTCTAGTTAGTTCACATATAGCATAATATTGGTTTCAGGAGTAGAATTTAGTAATTCATCACTTACATCTAACAGTAAGCACTTAAACAAGTGTCCTCCTTGATACCCATCACCCACTTAGCCCATCCCCTGTCCACCTCCCTTCCATCAACCCTCAGTTTGTTCTCTGTCATTAAGTGTCTCATGGTTTGCTTCTCTCTCTTTTTTTCCCTTCCCCTATGTTCGTCTCTTTTGTTTCTTAAATTCCACATATGAGTGAAATCATATATTTGTTTTTCTCTGACTTATTTTGCTTAGCATAATACACTCTAGCTCCATCCATGTCACTGCAAATGGCAATATTTCATTCTTTTTAATGGCTGAATAATATGTCAAAAGTAATATGCTATGGTATATATACATTGTATATATATATATGCATACACACATATCACTTCTTTATTCATTCATCAGTTGATGGATTTGGGGTTCTTTCCATCATTTGGCTACTGTAGATAATGCTGCTATAAATAACAGGATGCATGTACCCTTTCAAATCACTATTTTTTATCTTTGGGTAAGTATCTACTAGTGCATTCCTGGATTTTCGGGTACCTCTATTTTTAATTTTTTAAGGAACCTCCATACTGTTTTCCAGAGTGGCTGCACCAGTTTGCATTCCCACCAATAGCACAAGAGGGTTCCTCTTTCTCCACATCCTCGCTCGCCAACATCTGTTGTTTCCTGTGTTGTTAATTTTGGCCATTCTGGCAGCTGTGAGGTGGTATCTCATTGTGGTTTTGATTTGTATTTCCCTGATGATGAGTGATATTGAACATTTTTCCATGTGTCTGTTAGCCATCTGGATGTCTTCTTTGGAAAAAATGTCTCTTCATGTCTTCTATTTCTTAACTGAATTATTTGTTTTTTGGGTGTTGAGTTCGATAAGTCCTTTATAGATTTTGGTTATTAACCCTTTATCAGATAGGTCATTTGCAAATATCTTCTCCCATTCTGTAGGCTGCCTTTTAGTTTCGTTGATTATCTCTTTTGATTATCTCTTTTGCTGCGCAGAGCTTTTTAATCTTGATGAGGTCCCAATAGTTTATTTTTGCTTTTGTTTCCCTTATCTCTGGAGACATGTCTAGTAAGAAGTTGAGTTTGCTTCCTATGTTCTCCTGTAGGATTTTGATAGTTTCCTGTCATTTATATTCTTTAGCAAATTTATCCATCGTAGAAAAGTCATACATTTCATGTTGCATAAATAAAAGTTACACTATATTAGAGATATTTAATGGAGAAAAATTTTTCTTTAGAGAATAGAAGGATAATTTTTTAATATCTAAAATATTTTCACACTGGCGTTTAAAAAATTTTTTTAAGTTTATTCATTTTTGAGAGAGAAAGAGACAGTGTGAGAGGGGAAGGGCAGAGAGAGAGGGAGACATAGAATCCGAAGCAGGCCCAGGCTCTGAGCTGTCAGCACAGAGCCTGATGTGGGGCTCAAACTCATGAACTGTGAGATCATGACCCAAGTCGAAGCTGGACGCTCAACTGACTGAGCCATCCAGGCGCCCCCACACTGACATTTTAGATGTCTCTCATATCCATTGTTTCTGCTATTGTCAACAGAAAGTCCAATCCCAGATTCATGTATCTTTTTTTTCTTGGAGTCATTCTTCCCAATTTTGAGCAAAATCCCAGCCAGTATGATTGACAAGGAAGACACAGTTAAACTGAGGGTAGAAAAAACAAGCTGGAAGTAGTAATGTGCTAATATTTTTGTATTGCTTATATTTTTATAGTGTTTTTTTAAATGTTCTTGTTTTATCTTCATCTAATATGTAAAGTAATTCAGGAGAATAACACTGAATTAAGTAGTAACAGGAAAAGTGAGCATAGACATAATAATTTATTAACTTTGTCATCCATGGATCTACTGATAAAGATAGTACTAAAATTGGTTCTTTTGAGTCATGAACCTTTTCTCATTCCTCAGGCCATATGAAGAAATCTTTTAGCTAAATGAATCACCTGGGATAGTGTAATTTCCCAGTACTTGAACACACACAGAGGTCTCACCAAAAGCCTTTTTCTCCCCCAATAAAAAAAACAGATTCTCAGAAACAACAAGGTACATAAATTAGTGAATGGAGGCTCTTCAAAACCACAAATACCAATAGAATGGGAAAATTCATATATCTTGCCTAATAATCTTATGTAAAAAGATAAAACTATGGAGTGTTAATTGTGGAGTTTTTTCAGTTGCACAGATATTACAGGTATCCTCCTATAATCAATTAAGCAATCAGTGTTTCTTGAAACAATAACTAATGAATACCCAGAAGACTACTAAATGCCATAGAGTACACAAAAGAAGCATCACCCTTATTTCTCCTACAAAGGCACAGTAATCTACTTGGAGATGAAACACTAAAATACATGCAATCTTGTTGTTGAACATAAAAACCTAACATAGTATAAATGTGGCCATTAGTGTGTCCATAGAAAATGGCATAGGAGATCAGAAGGAAGAAAAATGATTGAGAACATGAGTAATTGGGAAAGGCTTATTGTTGGAAATTTGAAGTAGTTTGCATCTTGAAAAGCCGTCAAGATTTGAAAATGCAAGGAGAGAAGAGAGGGTATTCAAAGCTAAAGAAAGAAGATGAAATATAGTAATATGAGTGAAAGTTGGGGGATACCAACGTTTGGAGAGAAGTTAAAGGATCTTAGAATTTTAGATCTTGAAGAGACTTCAAACATCATACAACTTCATCTCCTGTGTCTTCAGTTTGGTACTTAAGGAACAAGAAAACAGAGGTGACTTGCCAAAGACATGCAGCTTGTTAATGATTCAATGGGTATATGAATCTGGATCTCTTGATTTTCACAGTCCAGTGCTCTTTTAAATAAATAGCACGTTAAATTTTACTAGTTCACATTTAATTCAATGTGAATGGAGCAATTAAAATTATAGACTGGAAAGAGGAGATCACCAAAGAGAGGGCTTGAAAAATACGTTGTTGTAATTATTGTTAACCTGTGAGAGCTTCATCATGTTCGCTTATCTTCCTGATTCTGGCACGAGGTAGTACCTCTGAAATCTAATGTGGCCTCTTAGAGTTATTTGGCATGAAATGACCTAAAGAGTGCCAGAAATACCATGAGTGAGACTGTACAGCAAAGTTTCCACCCCATTCTCAGTGTTAAGATTCAAACACAGTTTGGTTAAAGCTTCTGATGAGAGTTCCAGACTTGGGAGACATAACACACATATGTTAGATGGGGATCGTATTGGAAGGGAAGGTACAGCTTATAATTTGATGTTGAAGATCTGATTCTTCTTTTTATTTTGATGACTGAAATGTGTATCGAGGTGTAAACTCAAAGTCAGAAAATGTTTTATACACGAATACAGTTCATAATAACTAATACAAAGGCAAATAATAATTTTTGTGCTTAGACACCTCAGAGTCCAATTCAAATCAAATAAATAGTTCAAATAAACTAATTAAATACACCAGTTCAAATATAGTAGAACTTTATTAGTTCAGTGAATATTTCATAATTGAGTATTTTCTCTGTGCCAGGTACTTTCTGGGTGATCATATCAATGAAAACAAAAAGCAACATAAGTCCTGCTCTCATGAAATTTATTTGTGAGTGGAAATTTACATTCTAGTTCATCTTTTGTGTGCTAGGCAAAGTGTGGAGCAGAGGGTATAAAAAAGATGAAAAAAAAGTGATCCTCCATTTATGATTCTGTTATTTTAAAAAAGAAGGCAGGCATAAATAATAATTACAAAACAATAGGGTATGATCTTCAATTGAAAAGTGTACTCTGTCAGAACCAGCACTGAGGAGCAAGTAAACAACTCCATAGACAGCATACAAAAATGGTTTTGCTAAGAATGGGCTTACATTTAGAAAGCAGAGGTGAGGGGCGCCTGGGTGGCTCAGTCGATTAAGTGTCCGACTTCCACTCAGGTCATGATCTCACAGGTAGTGAGTTCCAGCCCTGCATTGGGCTCTCTGCTGACAGCTCAGAGCCTGGAGCCTACTTTCTGTACTGTGTCTCCCTCTCTCGCTGCCCCTCCCCTGCTCACACTGTCTCTCTCACTCTCTCAAAAATAAATAAACATTTAAAAAATTTAAAAAAATTAGGGCATTGCATGCCCTAAATTGCATGGAGGCATTGACATTAAGGCATACCATAGTGTAGTAGCACAAAGACCAGATGAAATCAGTTTTGGCATTAGTTTATTAATCTTTCTCTAGTCACATTATCACATAATATGCTAATTGTACTTTTTACCTAGCCAGATAAAAAATAGCCAAGGAAACTTGCTAAATTTAGACAGGAGTCATATCCTTGTTTACTCTAAAAAGTTGACTCAAATAATTGGAAGTTTCCTTGCACTAAAAATGCAAGCTGATAAATTATATCAATTTTGGCAGCTAAATAGGACCTAAGAGTAATGTTGGAACGTAAGAAGCCCACCCAGTGTTTTGATTTATTTTCAGTGGAAAGCTTTCTTTTTACCTTCTAAAATATCCAAGACACCTAAATAAAAATAAAGGTATCCAGTGACTTTAGAAACCCCCTGAAAGGATGGGGGGAAATGCCCAATGAAAAAGGAAAGAAAGAGAATGGACCTCTAATATTAACTATTTGTGAAGTCCATTTACAATTGTGCTAATCCCTAAAATCAAAGTTAATTCTACAGTTAGAAAGGAAATTCTAACTAGAGGAAATTCTTTGCTAGAGGAAAGACAGTGGAGTTCAAAGAGTAAGTGTAACTGTATAATAGAATGCTTGAAAGGCAAATGCTCATCATATTCAGAACAGAAATTTGAAAGTGACTTTGAGATAATTTATCAGACTTGTGCATGCTTGAAAGTTAGAGTTGTGGAAAAAGGTACAAACCTGTAAGACTACTATGCACGCATGGACGCAGACGGGTCCATGGACTATTATCTAAGCAAGTTGTCTCCATGGATTGTCATTGCCACCATATTTACTCCGAGTGATGAACTAGACTGAGGAGAATAGACTGAAGAGGATCTGAGACCATCATATGTGGGAGCATGTTTTTCAGGTATTGTCTTCGTTCCAAAGAATTGTGGGTTTGCTTTTAACATGAAGAAACCAGGTAAGGGTGAAAGGGAGATTTCTGAGGAGAATAATGTTGTCTTGTTTTTCCTCTTTAATTAAATTAAATGGTATATCTTAGCTTACAATTTCCTTTTATACAATAATTAGAATAATTACATGGTATTTTTTAGAAACATGTTTTTGATGTTTATTTATTTTGACAGAGAGAGTATGCATTTGTGGGGCAGGGGCAGAGAGAGAGGGAGAGAACAAAAATTCCCAGCAGGGTCCACACTGTCAGCATAGAGCCCAATGCAGGTCTTGATCTTATGAATGGTGAGATCATGACGTGAGCTGAAATCAAGAGTCTGATGCTTAACTGACTGAGCCACCCAGACGCCCCAGAACATTATATGTATTTTTACTTGAAACAATTTTTCCAAGAATTATTAGCCTTCCTTTAAAAATAGACAAATTATTGTGCAATTCCTTTTGGCTTTCTGTCATTTCTCACAGAGGGCTTTAACAGACATATTTGAGTTTGAAGCTCAGTGCTGTGCCTTAACAGTTGTGTAACTCAGGGTGACTGAGTTGTGTAACTCCTTCTCCATCAGTCTCCTCCCTTGAAAACTAGATTTTTGTGAGGCTAAATGAGATAATATTCTTTAAGCACGATTAAATTTTACTAAAATAAATGGCACACTTTAGAAGCTCACCTGATACTCTGGTTTGTTGTGTTTTGTTTTTCTTTTCAAGACAGATGTCACCAAAAGCATTAAAAACAACATAAAACATTAATAACATTTGAGTCCCTAGTGTATGCAATGCTAGGTTCTGTATGCATTTCAGCAATGAAGCCTGTAAACTCTGTCCTAAAAAATATTACATCTATTAAGATACAATATAACTTTACAGATGAAAAGCCAAACTACAATTTTTGCTATATGATGGGGATTTTTAGTTAGTAGCATACATTCTTATATGCTGGAAACTTATCCTGGTGATATTATCTGAATTTCTGTATGGGATATGGTTAGATAAATATGTATGCTCATGAATCTCTTAAAAAAGCTTCTTGGATGGAATCCTACAGAAGCCAAACTTGTACTTGATATACCACATCACAGTGTAGCTAATAACGGTGCCCTATGCCCAGCGCCTCAGTACATATAAGAAGCAGTCTTGGGGGAGAGAGAGTTTCTTAGGAAGTTTTACTAGCTCTTTCGGGGATTATTTTGAACATTCAAGGGAGAATTTGCTAAACGGCACCCTGGTGATTGCTAAAATTCCTTTTTCCGTGCTAAAAATTCCATGATTGTATGATTCTGTAATTTAGCCTATAAAAATACTATCCAAAAAAAATCACATGAGCCATTCAGGAAATAATACCACAAGAACTGTCATATTTGTGCTTCTGCCTTTTGGATGCACCGCTATTTGTTTTTATAGTTTTCCTCTTTATGGAACAAAATAGGAGGGGTGGATATCAAAATATTGTCCTTATTATTATCAGTTCTTATTTTTTGCAAGCTTGGAATTCATTTGGTGGAAAATCATTAGATTTATCCCGACTCTAGTTAGTTTGTGTTGGACCAAGATTGATAAGTAAAATAAAATACTGGAAACAAATCTTTTCCAAACATTATAAACCTTTATTTTCTCTTTTCTTTTTTGAAGCATTCTTACAAACTCTGAGTTGGAGTATTTTTTTTTTATCTATAGCTTTGAAAATACAGTAAAGAAATTCATTTAAGTGTGTCTAATATATTTTTATTTATTAGTTAGTTTCAAGTTTTTTATTTAAATTCCAGTTAGTTAACATACAGTGTAATATTAGTTTTAGGAGTAGAATTTAGTGATTCATCACTTACATACAACACCTATAGTGCTCATCACTACCCTCCTTAATATGATTTCATGTTTCTAAAGTGAAGGTTAACAAGCTATGAAACTATGCAAGGTTAAACATACTGAAAGATGTGACATCAGCTCCAACCCATAATTTTTTACACCTGCAAGACCTAAAAGTTTAGTCAGTTATCAAAGATCATTGAATTTTTGGATCAGTGGTAAAAATTGTTTAAAAAATTCTACTTTAACTGAGCCTTTGAAGTGTTCCTGATAATTATTCATGAAAAAAAAAGTCATTTTAAGGAGTGGGATATTGTATATATATGTATACATATATAGCATATATGAATAGTGTATGTATAGAGAGAGATGCAGATGATGTATATGTAATAAACTGTATAAAATATGTATATATTATATAATAATATAACACACATGCACATATATGTTCTTAATATATTTCTATATAAATACTAAATAAAGCTACAGGAATTCTTTACAAATATTAATATTCCTTAATATTAGGAATGATAGTTTTGCTCTTTTAAATACTGTAGTTTAAAAACATAAAGAAATGGAATAGCTGCCAAAAGTCATGAGCCTTCTTGACCCTGACATAGATTCATTATTTAATTTTTTAAAGACTTTTTTATCTTTAAAATTTATTTATTTATTTTGAGAGAGGAGGGGGAGTGGCAAAGGGGGGGGTAGGGAGAATCCCAAGGAGGCTCTGTGCTATCAGAGCAGAGCCCGACCTGGGATTCAATCCCACAAACTGTGAGATCATGACCTGAGCCTAAATCAGCCTTAACTGACTAAGCCACCTAGGTACCCTCATTCATAATTTTAGAATTGATAAGTTTCTCAAGCAAATTTGAAGTATGATAAACATGAATCACTCCTAGATTTCATCTTATTTCAGATACAAAATTGTGAAAATGTTATCAATAACCCAGAGATGCCAGAAAGATGTTCATATATTTCTGAGTAATCAAGATTTGAATATAGTATTAATACATATATAAATTAGAGAACACATTAATATAAAATGATAAAAGACAGGGCACCAGATGGCTCAGTCAGTTAGGGTCTGACTCTTAGTTTTGGCTCACATCATGATCTCATAGTTTTGTAAGTTTGAGCCCCATGTTGGGCTCTGCACTGAAAATGTAGAGCCTGCTTGAGATTTTCTCTCTCTCCCTCGCTCTCTGCCCCTCCCCTACTTGTGCTGTCTCTGTTTCTCTCAAAATAAATAAATAAACTTAAAAAATGATAAAAGACAGTATGACATATTGCTGTGGTAGGCCATTTTGAGAATTTATGAAATCAGCTCTGAAAGTTTCACAAGTGTTGCCTTGGAAATAAGTCATTTTGTACATTTTATTAAACATATAGGGTGTTTATCTGAATTCTTTTGTGAAGGAAAGGTGTGATAATTTTAAGAGAAGTTCTTACCTATGAGTCAGGAAAAGTAATTGAAAAGCAGTGATATTGATCAGACTTATTTATTTATTTATTTATTTTTTCTGTCTTATGTCCAGTTAAACATAAGTTTAAACCATATTAGATTAGGACTCGAAAACTGTTGTAAGGAACATTATTTTATTGCCTTTTGTGGCACAGAGGGGCCTAATCTGAGCATCCAGAAGGAACATTTTTTCCCTTGGAGGGGGTAGGAATGCAAAGAAAAGCCCATGGTGATTACATCCGTCCATCCCTTTATTATGCACAAACTTGGATCATTTTTAGTGTGTTTCTCCCCAGTGGTGTGGCTACCCATGCAGACGATGCCCTTTGGACAGAAAAGCTTTATTCACTGTGCTTGAAATTCAAGGAAGAAAGATGGGATGTCATTCTTGATCTTTTCAGTTGTCAGTAGTAGATTGGAAAAGTTATACTGGGCCTTCTATTGAATTATGTATCAAAGTGGTTTTCCCATCCAATCCAGCAGGATTCTGCTGAAGAGAGCCTACAACAGAATCCTGGAAATCAATACGGAGCATTTTGTGTCAGAATTAGTTTCTGTCATCTGAAGATACACTTTGGAAAAGATGGTTTAAGGCACAGCATAGATAAGGAAACAGTGGAGACATCCTTAGAATCCCATTTGCATATACCTTTTGCTTTTAGCCTTAATGTTAATTGTCTGCACCTATCCTTATTAATGTTCCCTTCGTGCATCGCTCACTAAATTGAAAATATCTGGAATTTAATGAGTAACTTTCCCCACCCCATTAGGGATGACCAGGGTCATTGTTAGCATTTTAACACACATGTTTCTAATTTATACATAGTTAACTCATGAAAAAATGTTGCTGTCTCCAAGCAGTTTGGTGTCCAAGAATCCTATTTAAAAAAAATCAAAGGTCATCGATATCCTCTCCTTTTTGTTTAGAATTCCTTTATTGTCTCCACCCTCTTTCATTTTCCCTGAAGTAGTTTTAGTAGTGGCAAGATTTCTTTACTTCCCCAGGGAGAGAATTCCATAATCTAATCATTTTTGTGGTTTCCCTGAAATTTAACTTTAACTTCTCTGTGGTTTCTTCTATAGTCAACCAAATATACACATTTTTATTATTATTTTCTTTATTCCACTGTAAGTCACTCTTCCTCTGCCCCAGGATATCTAATATTATACTGTTAGGATAAAAATCAGTAGCAGTTTGTGACATTTTCTCTGTAACATTTCAAATAATTCTTTTAGTCATTCATGGGTGCCATTAGGCTAACATGCGTGTGAGGTTTTCAAGAATCTGGAATCTGGAATGGTTTGAAACTGACACTGAAAGTTCGGGCTTGAGGACAAGGTGACTAAGCACACTGTAAAGGCAGCAGCTGTGGATGTGATCTACCTAACATGGACATTTCCACACACACTTTCCTTTGCTCATCCTTTAGCAAACATTTCCTTGTATCCCCTCTGATCCACTCCATCAAGTCAATTGAGTCAGTCGATGTTAACATTATACGATAATTCCTCATTGATGTGTTAATGAAAATAAGACTCCTGTGCACTTTTCTGACATCATTTGCTGTATTCTATCCTAATATCAGCAGCATTTAGTGTGCATTGTTATACCCCTTGTGTATCTGTGATATCGCCGTTTTCCACTTAAGACCTCTGTGACATCAAACTTTGTCCAGCCATATGGATTTTTATTATATTTTAGAGTTTATAAAAAACATCCCTTTTCAGTAGGAATGTAATAGATACTGGTCTTTACCACTTAATGAATGTAGGAACTGACATGAATCATTTAAGACTTTTCCATACCAAGTAACAGAACTAAAATGAACATCTAAGCCTTCCGATTCCTTATCCTGCAATCACCATCACTATCCCCAAAGTCCATTAATATGGCAGATACTAGGCTATGTGAAACTTTGAATTAACAGAATATTCTTACTACTCTCCTTGCTCTGGTATCTGGTATAATGTCATTGACAAGACAGAACTCCAGTAAATATTTTTAAGTTCGAATTTCTCCCTATTAGATTTCCACCATTTCTTAGGTACCTCTGTAGCTTTCCTAAGAAGAAAGTAACTTAGTTACAAGGTTCTCGGACAGACTGACTGCACAATTTTTGTAATTACAGTCATCTAGCGGTTTAAGTGGTATGTAGATGTGTAAAATACAGGTGGGTAACATATCGAGTATCAACTATGTATTACTTCTCATACTAGGTTCTAGCCCTCTACTAGGTTCTAGCCCTAGAGGATAACTTGACTATGTCCCAGTTTTCTTTTCAGGCTTTTTCGACTTCAGTTTCAGCTTTGTTGAATTGTCACTGTTCATCGGGGCTTTGGGGAGAAACCGTCTTTTCATATATCCCCACATGATTTTGGGCCTAAACTGCACTCTAATTATCTACTTGCATTTTTTTTGCAAATTCATCTTGGCCCAAGTTCCCAAGCACAGAACATCTTTTCAAGTATGACTGCTCCCATCTCCTTTCCCTGTAGCTTCCCAATCCATTGTCAGCAAAGCCGCTTTCTGTGAGGGTCCTATTTCTTTAGCCTTTCCCTAGAATTCTCTTGCTCCTTTAAGTACTGAGAAGTTTTTATTTTCCAGTTGTTACTTGAATCTCCTGACCCTCTGAGTTCATTTTTTAATGAATCATAGATTTGATAGATAGGAAACATATTATATATGTTACAAATAAGGAAAATAAGGACCAAAAAGATTACAGAAGTGTCCAGGTTTATATATCTTGGAATGTCTTTTCCTTACTAGTTTTATATTTCTGGCTTAATCCCATCTGGTTTTTCTTGAATATGACTTTTTTTCTAGCCACAGATACCTTCAACATTTCAACAGCTTCTGGACTACTATAAAATCAATACCCACAAAGTTATGTTTGAATCACATGTATACGATTATGTATAATATGAAGAGAAACGGGTGCATATATTTAGAGAATAATTTTAACCAACAGTTTTTTAAAAGATTAGTAGTATTTGATATCAGAAAGTAATTTTCTGCTTTATTTTATTACTTGTTTTTACTTTTTAATAATTGGGATTAAAGTTTTTATTTTGGTTTTAGAATATGAGACATAATATAAAATCATAGCTCCTAGATTAATATGTTCTAAAATGTTGTAAATGTGACATTCTTATATTTTTACACATCATTTATATGTTTTTGCACTAAGACCACTCCTTTCACCAGTCCATTAATCATATCTTAATGCTGTTGTTTTTATTTTTTTTTAAAAAGAGCTTTTTGTGTTTCTGCTTATATTTTAATTAATTTTCATTTTTATGACAATGAATACAATACATAATAAGGTTAAATAAAAATTATTTCTATATAATAACCCTCACAGGGTATTTACTTTACTTAGACCAAAATGTTTCTAAGGCTATATCTTTCATCGTCTATAAATTAGAAGAAACAATAAAGTGCCCGATGCATAATTGCACTTTTATTATCAGTGTCAGATCTGCATATTTTTTATTTTATTTTTTAATCTTTATTGATTTTTGAGAGACAGAGAGATAGAGCATGAGCAGGGGAGGGGCAGAGAGAGAGAGGGAAACAGAATCTGAAGCAGGTTCCAGACTCCGAGCTGTCAGCACAGAGCCCAAGGTGAAGCTAGAGCCCACGAACTGCAAGATCACATTCTGAGCCAAAGTCAGACACTTAACCTACTGAGCCACCCAGGTGCCCTGGGTCTGCACATTTTTTAAAGTAATGAAATGTTAGTTGGCCTTTTTTTCTGGTTTTGTTTTGTTTTTGTTTGTTTTGTTTTGTTTTGTTTTTGTGAGGTGCTGTTATCACAAGCCACTGATATCCATGTTTCTCAGAATTTCTTCATTGAAACCCTTCCTTTAAATATATTATACACTACCTACCTGAAGGAAATGACATGATGAACTGTTTAGTGAGACCCTATTATTTTGAAGATGAGGAATTTGAGGTTTGGAAATTCAAGTTCATACACTTCATTAAGGTCATGCAATTATCAAGCAGCAGAATTAGAGCTATCCTGAAATTTTGAAGCAGTTTTAGAGGGATTTTTGTGTTTGTTTTGTCCTCCTCTTCCTGCAAGTCATTCTTTGGTTTGCAGTGCTTAGAATTTGTAGATAAGTAATTTGAGGTTTTGTCCACATTTATTCTTTTGTCCCTGCAACAAATTTGATTTTCCATTGTTAGTTTTAAAGTGGCAGTGTGGGAGGCAGAATAATGGTCCAAAAATGGTCTACATCCTGATTCCTGGGACTTGTGACTATATTGTGTTATACAGCAAAGCTAAATTAAGGTTTCAGGTGGAAGTAACATTGCAAATCATTTGACCTTCAACTAGTAGAGTATTCTGGGTTTCCAGGTGAGCCCAATGTAATCACAGGAGTACTTAAATGTGGAAGCAGAAAAGTCAGTGTCAGAGTGATGAAGTGTGAGAGCAGACTGATCAGTGCTTACTGTGGACAATGGAAGAAGGAAGCCATATCCAAAAAATATTGGCAGCCTCCACAAAGAAACTTACCCCTGGTACCACTTTGATTTTCACTCCGTGAGACCTGTTTTGGACTTCTCACCTCCAAAACGGTAAGATCAAACTTACGTTTTAAACCACTTGGTTTGTCCTGGTTTGTTACAGCAACTACAGGAAACTGATACCGGTGCAAATTTTTCTTAGCTATTAGGATCTGATTGAGGGAAAATGGCCCACTAGTGAAGTATTGTAGGAGGTCTCTTTTCCACTCAGGCGTTTAATAGTTTTTATGCAACCTCCCTTTACTTGGCGGGTGCAGAGTGTGTAGGTTTCAGTTGTCCTTGCATTGTAGAGGAAAGAGGGCTCTGGAGTGTGCTCCGGTCATGTTCTGCTTCAGCAGGGTTAATTTCAGACAGCTGGGATTGTAGTTTTCTTAGGTCTCAAAGTAGAGAGGATTTAGGCCTCGGGAAGTAACGACCAGCTAGGCTTTGATAAGTTCTCCATTATGTGCCTTCACATGATCCCTATAACTTCCATTCTGTTGCTTATGAGTTGAATATAATAATGTCACTTGTTTTTGCAATTAAACTGCATAATCCATGTGCAGTATCTTGTACAAAAACTGATAGGTAGTAAACATTTTCCTGCCACAAATATTATTACACAAATTGTCCTCAGAGAATCCAGTGCATTCTAGATGCATATGCTCTCTAAAAAGGAAAACTAAAAGTCATTTGTATTACAAAGTCAGTTCTTCTCTCTTGAGTTATTGCTTATCAAAATGATGGGGGAAAAGCCATATTTTGACTTGTTTTTCTTTTTACCATCCTAATGATGATCCTTATTCTCTCTGCATGTATTAACAAAAGCAATATAGAGATTGTAGTACCCTCTTCATTTTTACTCTATAAAGTACTCTCTCCAGGGGTGCCTGGGTGGATCAGTTGGTTAAGCATCCAACTTTGGCTCCAGTCGTCTCATGGTTTGTGAGTTAGAGTCTCATGGTTTGTGAGTTAGAGCCTCACATCAGGCTCTGTGCTGACAGCTCAGAGCCTGGAGCCTGCTTCACATTTTCTGTCTCCCTCACTCTCTGTTCCTCCCCCGCTTGCACTTTGTCTGTCTGTCTGTCTGTCTCTCTCTCTCTCTCTCTCTCTCTCAAAAATAATGTTTAAAACATTTTAAAATAGGTACTCTCTGTATATTTAACTATTTTTTACTCTTTGTAAATACAAACCAAATCAATCCTGATGGAAAGGATCATAAAGGCATACAATTAAATACTTTAATATGGCATCGCTTTAAGTTTTCATTTTTGGAAGCCAGTCTTTAGATGTCAATAATGATGATGATATAACTAGTGTTCTTATTGCTACTTACTTGAATAAAGTTCTTGCTGGAGTAATGCCCAGCCAATGTCTATACATTATCCAAACTTTGCAATAAGCGGTGTGTAATAGATAACTTAAATTTGGCACATCAGAGCACACATATGTCCTAGCATAATTTCCATTAAGGAAAAAAAAAAGTTTGTTTTGGCATATTTCTGATGACTCCATAGTTTTCTCTCTTTTACTCTAGTACTGTTCTCCAATGGGACATCATGTCAAATCCTCAAACAATTCCTACATTAGAGACACTCTACAACACAAGCAATGCTCTATTCAGCTTAAGATACTGGCTTGGCTACTATGGACAAAGGAGTCACTCACTTTTTTGCTCAACCAAAATCCTTAGGAGCCAGTAACTTTTATCCAAATCATTTGGCACTCTGGGGAATTGAAGTCTAGCTTATTCACATTTTTAGTTCTTTAACAGCCTTAATGTTGACTGATGGCACTTTTAAAATTGCCAAATACCCTCTGAAACCTTGGATAAACTCAAATTAGAATTCTTATAATTACATACAATGATGTCCCTGGTTTTTGCACTTCTGAGATTGATTTTTTTTTTATTATTTTTTGTATCCTGGAGGTTGAAGAGATTGAAGGAAGCACTAGATGAGAAAAGGAATGTGTGCACTGTAAAACTATAATTACTAGCAGGAGCCTTATTTTATCTCTGGCATGTTTGAATAATTGTAGAGATTGCCTAAATGAAGCAAGCCTCATGAAAGGATGGAAAGTAAAAGTCATGGTCATGGGCAAGAAACCTTACTATTTTTAATCATAGTGATTGCATTATCATAATATTATGTTATTTTCTTGATATTTGTTGTAATTTTTACTAGGATTCTGATAAAACCACAAACATTTGTTAAACAGCTGAATTTTTTTTTCTTTTTTTCCTTTTTTTTTAACAAAGCATAATAAATGCCTGGGTCTATGAAAGAATCTGAAAGAATATGGGTGTAGAATTAGAATCTGAAAGGGGGATACATGTGTAAGGGGATGAGCCAATTCCTGGCCCTTGCAGCTTGCTGTTCCTGTCCCATTTGTCAAGTGATTGAGGGTGGGGAGAGTGTTTTTAAGTGTTGGAAATATGTGTTCTGAGGTACTTGGGTAGATCCTCATCTCGATTAAGCCTAGTCATGCTTTCTAAATTCTTAAGCCTTTTATTCAGTACAATAAACATCTGTTAACCTGGCAGAGGACAGAGGGATAGGCGAAGATGAATTGCTGATTATTTAGGATCTTTCCCTCCAGAGAAGGGAAATCTGGTTTCTGCACAACTGGGTTATTACAACACTGGGTAGATTTCCAATTATGCCTCTGTGATGAGATATGCTGACCTCGAATAGCAAAGAAGAAGAACGATAACATTTAGTTGAGCTCACTAAACACCAGGACATAAATGTGTAGTTTGTTAATATGGAAGAATGAGGGAATGAATACCATTAAGACAAATAGTTTCTGCCATATGTCCCAAGACACTACTTGGTTACTGCTGAGGGACCATATGAAGTGAAAAGTTATTTCATAGACTCAGAAAAATAGGTAAAATAATATATGTATGGTTCAGATTTTATTTCTGCTAAAAATAGTTCGAAAGATTTAAAATACTGCAACAAATGAAAAATTCCCTGATAAATATCAGTAACTTTCAAAGACACAACTTTGAATCATAAATACTAAAGAACCACTTTACAGTAAATGTGGTACAGTGAAAAGGGGGTAGGATGATGTGTAATATTGAGAAGCTACCTATGTCAGGCCACCAATACTAGCCCATCTTACAGCTTAGAAAATTCAGTTATTATAGTGTATCCAAAGTCAATAGTAACTGGTTCAGCTGAGTACTAAGTCCAAGAAATCTTGGTGTGATACACAAAAATAAACTCAAAATGGATGAAGGACATGAATGTAAGACAGGAAACCATCAAAACCCTAGAGTGAAAGCAGGAAACAACCTCCTTGACCTCAACCACAGCAATTTCTTACTTGACATATCCCCAAGGGCAAGGGAATCAAGAGCAAAAATGAACTATTGGGATCTCATCAAGATAAAAAGCTTCTGCACTGCAAAGGAAACAATCAACAAAACTAATAGGCAACCTACGGAATGGGAAAAGATAGTTGCAAATGACCTATCGGATAAAGGGCTAGTATCCAAAATCTATAAGGAACTCACCAAACTCCACACCCAAAAAAACAAATAATACAATGGAGAAATGGGCAGAAGGCATGAACAGATACCTCTCCAAAGAGGACATCCAGATGGCCAACAGACACATGAAACGTTGATCAGCATCACTCATCATCAGGGAAATACAAATCAAAACCACTCTGAGATACCACCTCACGCCAGTTCGAGTGGCTAAAATGAACAACTCAAGAGACTATAGATGCTGGCGAGGATGTGGAGAAACGGGTACCCTCCTACACTGTTGGTGGGAATGTAAACTGGTACAGC
>CM053559.1:29415533-29465690 GCA_028646485.1 Cryptoprocta ferox | reverse complement strand
ATAGCACTGCTGGGGATTTACCCAAGGGATACAGAAATGCTGATGCATAGGGGCACATGTACCCCAATGTTTGTAGCGGCACTTTCAACAATAGCCAAATCATGGAAAGAGCCTAAATGTCCATCAACGGATGAATGGATCAAGAAGATGTGGTTTATATAGACAATGGAATTATACATGGCAATGAGAAAGAATAAAATCTTGCCATTTGTAGCACGACACCCTCGAGTTCCATCCATGTTGCTAAGTGAAATAAGTCAGGCAGAGGAAGACAGATACCATGTGTTTTCATTCATATGTGGAGTAGGAGAAACGTAACAGAAGAGCATAGGGGAGGAGAAGGGGAAAAATAGTTAAATTGAGGGAGGGAGGCAAACCATAAGAGACTCTTAAATACTGGGAACAAACTGAGGGTTGATAGGGGGTGGGGGAGAAGGAAAAATGGGTGATTAGCATGGAGGAGGGCACTTGTTAGGATGAGCACTGTGTGTTATATGGAAAACACCTTGACGATAAACTACAAAAAAATAATAAATAAAATGCAGACACACACACACACACCAACACACACACACACACACACACACACAAATCTTGGTGTGAATCTTACTTCCCACTTGTTCTTTATCTCTGAGGTGAAAATATACCACACTGATGTCAGACCTATCATAGGTCTACATGTTATACACTGTAGCCCTGCCTTGGGTGTGTTATTTTCTATCAAATTATTTATGGATAAATTAGAATAAAAATGACACTTAAATCTTTGGGTTTTCTGGGTCAGAAATTACTCTTCAAAAGCCCAGAGGAGTTGGGGCACCAGGTGGCTCAGCCTGTTATGTGTCAGAATCTTGGTTTTGACTCAGGTCATGATTGCAGGGTTGTGTGATTGAGCCCCACTTTGGGCTTTGCACTAACTATGCAGTGCCTGTTTGGAATTCTCTTTCCCTCTCTCTGCCCTTACCTCTTCTCTCTCAAAAATAAATAAAACACATTTTTTAAGAAACCCAAAAGAGTCTAGAGGCAGTCAACCATTGGAAAAGAAACTAATACTTTTGGAAAGCATTATTTGGAACCAATACAAGAAGTCTCCAGAAATGGATCTCTTCTATTAAATTAAAATCAATCAATCATTGGATTCTTCTGTTGAGGATAAAATAATGCTGCTCTTCCATGAGAAAGACAAAACTCACATGACTTATATGGAGTTTGATTAAAAACAATAAAATGTATCTTGTGAGGGAGATAGATTGAGGAATACTAAATCTACCAGAATCCCAAAATAAAGTTACCATATGACAGTCCAGTGCCGGGACATAACTCAATCTAGTGCTCTTTTTCTCACAGATTACTAATAACAGTAATGTACAGAAAATGTGGAATGCTGAAGGCATGTACTTCATAAATGATCCAAGGCCAATACAGAGTTGACATATTGGTTGAGCAACTACCTCTTAGACCACCAATGAAGAAGAGTAGAGATCAAGGGAGACCATTGATGTCTGCACTTGAGGAATCTGGAAGCTTCAGTCAAGAACCTCTACTATCTCTTCCATTATTACTGATATAACTGCCTCTTGTTACTCAAAATGTTGCAATGTAAATACTGAAATAATGCAAAACCCAGTTCTCTTTCACACTTTGATGATCTTCCTTACCAGGGCAGGAAGATGACTCTTGTTCTCATTTTTTGTTAAAACAACAACAAAATACACAGTCATATAATTGACAGAAACGAGTCTACATCCAGAAGCCTAGTGGCACAGAAGTCTTGGAGACATTGGGAATTAAATTATATTTCCAATTAGAGTGAAACGAGAAAAACATTCTGGAATATCTACCAGAGGTAACTATTTAAGATTGAGACTGGTGTTTCATTATCAGGTTACTTAAAATAGTAACAAGAAAGGTGTATATGTCTTTTTGTATTCCTTGCTCCTGTAATTTGTTTCCACCAATATTTCTCAAACTTATTAAAAAATAACAACTTAAAAATGATTTGGCTTAAAAAACTTGACTTTTAACAGTGAGGGGCACCTGAGTGACTCAGTCTGTTAAGCAGCCGACTTTGGCTCAGGTCACGATCTCGAGCTGTTCTTAGATTCGGGCCCCACATCTGCCTCTGTGCTGATAGCTCAGAGTCTGGAGCCTGCTTCAGATTCAGTGTCTCCCTCTCTCTTCTCCTCCACCACTGCTCTGTCACTCTCTCTCAAAATTAAATAAAAATTTTTAAGTGTTTAACAGTGAGATCCAGTAAAGGTAACATTAACCATGAAAGTACATAGAAAATTACAGAAAGAGGCGAATACTGCCATTTCACAAGATGAAATCAATTACATATGGATATATAATTCCATTACTAAATTTTGTACTCAAAGTTTTACTGTAAAATTGAACTAGAGTAAGAATATTTTGGAAGAAAGACTAAAAACTTTTATGAAGTCCAATAGTTGGGATATTTTTAAAAGTTAAAAAAATAAAATTACAGAGTAAAGAGGAAAAGAATAAAATATTCAAACCCATGGTTTAAAGATGTTGACCATGTCCTTCCAAGGATTGATCTTCTAAACATTTATTCCATGAGGCCAGTTCCCACAAACCAATATGACGCAAGTCAAACTCCAGGTTTTCCTAATAACAGTGAGGCAAGAAAGAGGTAACCATTTGAACAAATTTTGTGTCCAACCAAGGGCTCTTGGGTGATGAGAAAGCTCTGTATGTTAACTACATTATACACTCTAATGATATCATATAGCCTCATTAATCATCTAAGGGAGAAAGATATAAAAGTATGAAGTCAAAATCCTATCAATTATATGAAACCTATTTTTTACATGCCTTTTGATACTTAATCTAAAATGTCAACCACCCAAATGAATGAAGTTTGAAAGAGAACTGCACTGTTAGAAAATTTAATTAGTGGCTTCCTTGCACATGTAGTGTTTGTCTTAATCTCAGATTTAATTTAGAAATTCTGGGGTTGAGTTAGAAAACTTGAATCCTAGCTCTCTTAGTTGAAATCTCTTACTGGGTTAATGGTAAAAATTGGAATAAATCCTTTAGCCATGTTAAAGACACCTAAGCCACAGACACAAAATATTGCCAGGAAGCTCTAAAAGCAAATGAAGTAGATTATGTGGATATAATTAGAATTTCATGAGAGCAACAATTTATTGCTAGGGTCAGACTGCTTAGATTGAATGGTTCTAATATTTACATTCTGGAATTGCTACTAAAATCAAAAATTTTTTGAATAATATTCTTTGATTTGAGGGGTTATAGTCTGAAATCTGGAAAATAATATAAAATGGCACAGTTCACTATATAAGAAGCTCCTTTGACATGGGGGAAAAAGTCAGGCTTATTCCTTTGGAAATGTTTGCATTTACATCAACTGTAATATTTGATAGTACAGTAACTCCCTTTTCTATTTATTTTAAATACAAGTGTGAGTCTGTTTCATTTGATATGTTGGCCTTAGACGAGAAGAGGGAGACAACTGATCATGGTCATCAAGAAGATACTGGTGTTGCAAAAGAATTGAAAGTGATTTCCAGAAAATGGTCAGAAGTTCAGGAAAAAGGGTTGAAAAATTAGGATGACAGAAAGAGTCAAAGGCAGAATTACTACGCTTAGAGGATTTTTTCCATTGGGTTCCTTAGAGTGAGAAGGAGGAGACAGAGGCTTAGTTTTCCCGTGTATCAGTGTCATTTTAATCACTAACAAATTGCCTTTAGTACAAAAGAACATATTAGTGAATTTAATAGTAGATGAAGTGGTGGAGAAAAGTTACCATCAGTTTATATTTTGAAAATAGATCAGTGCCTGAATTCTGTGAAATAAGGTATTTATGTTTCCATATTACTTTTACTAAAACTTGAATAGGTTCTAAAGTAGTCCTAAAGGAGTACAAAAGAATCCTAAAGATTGGACAAAGTAGTTCTAGAAAGGAGCACGACAATTTAATAATCTTTAACTTTTTCTCCTCCAGTGATGTATCCATATTTCTGATTTGGTAGGAACACACTGGCCTGGAAGTCACAGTACAACCAACTCATTCTTTGTCTGCACTAATTAACTCTATAATCTTTAGCCATTTTTTTTTCCTGTCTGGAATGTGTGTATCTAATAACATGGGAAAAGAAAATTCCAGACATCCCTTGGAGCACTTAGGATCTTACTCTTACCTCATGTATAGCATTAAGATGGTGAAAACAGTAGGTGGAAGGAGGGCCGCAAGGAAATGAGAGTTTGAAAGGTAGACACAGGACCTGAAACTGGGGATGGGATCAGAATAAAGGAGGGCTGCAGGAACT
Organism: Cryptoprocta ferox; assembly: GCA_028646485.1. Classification (NCBI taxonomy): domain Eukaryota; kingdom Metazoa; phylum Chordata; class Mammalia; order Carnivora; family Eupleridae; genus Cryptoprocta; species Cryptoprocta ferox. The sequence goes on along the minus strand of CM053559.1, from coordinate 29,461,374 downwards.
TGAATTAGCCAAGAATTTGAGATGTTAGGCAACTAAGACCTAGTCAAAAGTCAAAATGACAAGTCAGTAGGAAGAAAGTAGAACAGAAGCCTGAAAGCAGATAGGTGATATGTCTATCCCAAGGCAAAGCTATTTTCGGTGACCCAGGTGCACACTGTTGATCAAACACATTAAGGTCCGTTTCTGGAACCATCTAAACTGAAATGATTATGTTAAATTTTTTTTTCCATTAGAAAAGAGACTGGACTTAGGGTTGGGATGCTTTATAAGCTAGAAAGTTCCAGAGACCTTTTGATTCTCTAAAGCTGATTAAACAGCCCCCATTAACAGAGTGTAGAAACATCTGTATGTCCACAGAGATTTATCTTAGTTTAAATTAGGATAACCTACATTTATCAGAGTTTGTTTATTGCAAAAACTCCAGTTATTAAGTTATATGAGCTCTTTTATTACTGTGTTTAGACAAGATTTTAGTGCACATAAAGCTCATAATGAAAAAAATAGATTTTTTTAAAGCATGTTGCAAACATTTTTATTAGGGAAGGATAACAGGTCACCATCTTCATGATTCAGATCAGCCTTGAACAGTGCATAGCTTTTCTTTTACTACCTGCTGCTTAGGGACTTGGGTTGACCTTTTCCCATGAATGTAAAGTATATAATGAAAAGTATCTTAAGATTCCCTTCCCAAGGTGGATTGTGTTCTTGCTTTGATGACAAAATTCCACTGGGTCTCTACTATTCTACCTGTGATCTCTTAAAATGTCTATATCCTTATTTTTTGTTCATGCGTTTAACTTGTCAAGGGCTTCTTGTTCTGAAGAAGCTTTGGGCGAGAAGACATAGTCTTGCCTCTTTCCTCATGTATAAGCTTCTCCCATCCAAGTTCCCTCAGAGGGAAATCCAGGCTATTTGCTTTCCTCAAGAAAACTCAAATTGATGTACATCAATAGATTGCTTCAACACTTAGACTGCATTTATTTACATATATTGTAACATATAAAAACATGCAAAAATAAAATTTTGATTGTCAAAATTTTAATACACTTGACTAAAACATGGAGAAAACTGGTAAAAAAATGATTTCAAGTGAGTGATACTTTTTTCTTATGTATTCCATACAAAGGAAAAAATTCCAGTTAAGTCCGTTTCTTTATTTCCATTTTGCAATTATTATAGTTAACTGAAATGCAAATTGTAAAGGACAAAACTGATATTCTGGAGAAAATGAGAATTTCAGGAAGTTTCTAAAATGGGGTCATTTTCATATTTCTGAACATGAAAATAGCATTTTATAGAATTTTATTTCTTGAAGTGAAAGGTGAAGATGACCTTGTCGCTTTGTTTTGCGGGGTTTTATTATTGCTAATGAGTATGAATGACTATTTAAATCTAATAATTATTTGAATTATTTAACGAACTCTTTTCTTCAGACCCACATAGCTTTGTTAAAAAACAAAAGGGATCAGAAGATTGTCTGGTTTCTGTAGAAAGATAAAGAGGGCAGAGATTGTCAAATGTCAGAGTGAAGGAAACAAAATGTTACAAAAGCAGTGAAGAGAAATTACAAATTTAATATTTTGTTAAGGAAACATCAGGGAAAGGGAGTTACCACACTCCCATTTTACCTACAATCATTGTAATTTTAGAAGAGAAAATACTACTGTTTCTCTTCCTATAATTCTATAGTCCTGGTATTCCTATTGTTGTTTGAGAGAATAAATCATCAAAAGACAAAGAGGATCCATTATTTTACCATTTTAACTTCATTTTGAATATCCTATCTTCACTCAGAACATGGATTGTTCTTTTACTTGTATTTTAAGAGAAATTGTAGGGCTAGGCACTGTGGGCTCTCCCTGACCAAATTAGGGTTTTACTAATAACAGTGAATATCAATATGAATGCAATGTCCTTATGTTTCCCCTTCCTGTTAGATTCTCCTAACTTTTCTCACCAAGGATAATTAATGTTAATTGAAATTTTGTTTTTATCATTGGCTGTTTTCTTAAAATAATTTAACCAGGGCACTTGCATGGCTCAGTCAATTAAGCATCCGATTCTTGATGTTGGCTCAGGGCATAATCTCATGGTCCATGGGTTCAAGCCCTGCATCTGGCTCCATGCTCAGTGTGGGATTCTCTCTACCCTCTCTATCTTCCCCTCCCCTGCTCGTGTTCTCTCTCTCTTAAAAAATAAACATTTTAAAAAATATATAATTTTGACCACACCTAAGTCATGATTTTGTTTCTGAATTTAATTTAAATGCTTTCAGCTCTATATTTCTGTATACCTTACTTTTTCACCCAACATTCTGTTTTTGAGATTTTTGAATGATACTGAAGCTGTTGTATGTCCCTGGGCAGAACCTTTGTGCCACTGATACTAAGCATCCACCTTTCTAGAAGTGACACCTTCACTCTACAAATGGGGTGCTTGGTAATGAAGGGAGACTTTGATTTCTCAGCTTGCCTCTCATAAGTGTGAGCTGGTGCTAGAGTGATGGGGGTGAGTGTTCCCCATCTGCCATCATCTGGGGTAGGGCTTTCTCTGTGGAAGTTAGGGGTCAGGTAAAGGAAGGGAGTTTCAGGCACCCACCTGCACTTGCCTGGAGGACAGCATCTGCAGCATGGAACTGGCCAAGGTAGGAGAGGAATGACAAATACTGGTGGCAAGGTAGAAACAGTAGTTCTTACCTGGGAGTTGTGGGGACAGGGAGTCCTGTCTTCTTGCTTGCTTCTGGCTGGAATAGAACTTCCTGAGATGGTTTGTGGAAGAAAGCAGGAGGTTTTGACTCAAAGGCCAGAGACTCATTGTTCACACTAAGACTTAGTAGATTTTCTTGAATCCCTAGCTTTCCATTTGCTGATACCCTTTGAAACTCCTTCTAGAGATTTTGAATGGTTGTTTTCACCTGTTATGGTTGTTAGACTAAGAAGAGGTTCCATGGAGCTTTCCACACTGCCATTTTGGAAACTAGTGTCCCTATATTATTGTATTTTATGTGATTTGTGGTAGACAAGAGAGTTACTGCATCTTTTTAAAATTCTAGTCATCACTATAATTTTATTAGAGTGTTTAGATATTTAAATTTGATATAAATATTGGTATCTTTAAATGTAGGTATAGCATTTCTTTTTGTATGTTTTTCTCTCATTACCCTTACTCTGTTTCTTCTGTCTCCTGAGTTAATTGAACATTTATTATTTGAAATCTCTTCTGTGTTCTTTATATAGTGACCCTTTGCATAGTTCTTACAGCGATTGTCCAAAGGGATTATAATTGTATAGTTGGCCTTTCACATTCTGCTTAGCATCAATATTTTGATCCAGGGGAAATGGAAAACTTAGCCCCATATACACTCCTCAGCTCTCTCCTTATATGGGACTTGTCATATATTATCCCTACATAACATTGACATTTTGTCAGATATGTTAAAATTTTTCATTCAACCATCAAATATATCTTAAAGAACTCTAATACATATAAACTATCATATTTACCCAGTAATTATTATTACTGTTGATGCTCTTTCTTCATTCCTAATGATCCAAATTTACATCTGTCCTTCTAGATGAAAACCTTCTTAGTAGTGATTTTTTGAGGGGTAGGTCTTCTGGCAACAACTTTTCTTGGGTTCGTTTCATCTAAAAGTACTTTATTTCCCCTTCTTTCCTAAAGGCTATTTGGGCTAGAACTAGAATTCTAGGCTAAAGGTTTTATTCACTCAGCACTTGAAAATTTGTCCTTCACTTGCTCTGTCCTTCCTTATTTCTGAAAGTTAAATTTGTCAACCTTCAAATCCTTATTCTCCAGCAATGATGGCATTTATTTTTCTGACTTACCTGAAAATGTTTTTCCCCTGTCTCTAATTTCTAGCACTTTTATTAAACCTGACATACATTTCAAAGGGCTTATTATGTTTGGGGTTGATAAGTTTCTGGAATCTATAAGTCTATGCCTTTTATAAAAATGGGGAAGTATTCAGTCAATATTTATTCAAATATTTTTTCCTGCACTATACTTTGCCCCGTATCCTTATAGTGCCATTTGGTATTGTCAGATACATTCCTTAAGCTCTGTGCATTTGTTTCTAATGTGTTATATGCCTTCGGTTTATATTAATTTCCACTACTCTATTCTTAATTTTACTTACTCACTTGTCGGTCCTATCCACTCGATTAAGCACATCAAGTGGGGTTTTGTTTAGAAAGTTGTTACTTTTAAGTCCTAAAATTTTCTTTTGACCCTTATCCATGTATTCTCTTTATTTTCTGAGCTTTTCCTTTCCATTCATTTCAAGAGGGATCACTTTGACTTACTGGAATGTTTTTTAACAATGGCTTTAAAGTCTTTGTCAAATAATTCTAACATCTGTGTCATGTCATTGGCGTACATTGATTATTGTATCACATGCCTGTTGATACTTTCCTTGTCTTTGGTGTATGGAAAACTTTTTAAATGCATCTTGGACATCTTGAGTGCTGTATTAAGAGACTCTAACAGCTTCTAAAACCTGCATGTAATGTTTCTATTTTGTTTAGCAGGCTTGGCTTTAAGCCACAGTTCTACCTAGCCATCTCTGGATTATGTTTTCAATATTGTTTTTGTTTTGTTCCCAAAGTGTGCTACACACCAGAATAGTCTAGGAACTGGGCAGTTGATTCTCTCTTAGCTTGGTTCACAAGATCACGTGTCTGCTTTTTAGAATAGATCCATGCATTCACGCATACCTTGATGTGTATAGGAGGGTGGGTAATCCCAGGAGCTGATAACAACTTTAAAGTTTTTCTTTTTCAAGTTCTTCCTTGTATCTGATCCCCCTGATACCTGCCAATTCCCTAGATGTCCCCCCTTTTGTTCCTTCAGCTAGAATGCTGGCATTTTATTTATCTTGTACTGCTGAGCCGTCTCTATCACTGTGCTGGCATCCAGTGCCAATGATCAGGAGGACAGAAAGAGAAGAGATCAACAGAAATTTGCTACATGCACTGGGACTACAGTAGGAGAGGAAGATTCACTTTGCTCAGAGTTTTAAATGACCATGGGCTCCTGTTGCCTTGATGTTGCTGCCAGGACACCTCTTTTTCTATCTGCAGGCCTGAACTACAGGGTGATCCTAGAGTACCCTCTGCGTGTGCCAATGCCAGCTTCCACTTACCCCAAGGGATCCTGGAGGGTAAAACATATGGGTGACTTCATCACTGATTCAATGTAACCTCTATTTCTTCACTTTCCTCCACAATGTCCTGTTACTATTGACTTTTTGGAATTCACTATTTGATGCATTCTGTCTAGCTTTTGTAGCTTCACTGAGTGGACTGATAGAGTGGAGTATGTTCACTCCATCTTACCCAGGACCAGAATATTATTGATAATGTTTGAGGCATAATAACAAATCATAATTTCTTTATAATTAGCTAAACGAATAAGATTTAGATACATAGTTTTGGGTAATCATAGTGGATATATTAAAATGCGATCTTAAATCCTGGTGAATCAGTCATTCTCAAGGTCAGAGTAGATAATGGAACCCTAGTAATGTATATCCTTATCCTACTATAAAGGAATAGTGAGATGGCTTTGATATTTTTGTGTCCATCTAAAGGACAACTATCATACATTGTACACTTTTACATCATTTACCTTCTCTGAAAATAAGTGTCTTTTTCAGATGTGATTTATGCATATGAACAATATCAAGGAGAATAAAGGTGAAGAAATACTCCCTTAGAATATATCTTTCAAATGTTACTGTCCTGAATTTTTATAAAGTTGGCTAGCAAATACCTTTCGATATAGTTTCTAGATATCTTCCTGGAATATTTAATTGAAAAAAAGGTCTTTTGTTTAGATATCAGTTGTCAAGTATGGGAGTTACAAATAATAGACTGTAATCTTTGCCCTTAAGTTAATAATAATATTTTTTAAAACATGTTATGACCTGTTACGAGAATGAAGTGGAAGTACTTGGTATCAGGGTCAACCTCTCTTTCAAAACAATGCTGTCAAAATGGTTTGACAGCAAATCCAGAATTAATAGAAGGCCCTTTTGTTACAACACAGAACATACTAGCATATAGCTTTAATCTGAATTATTTTTAGAAAAGTGTTATCATTTAAGACATAACATGTATTAAAAAGAGCTCCTGTAATTATCTAACATGGAACAGTAGTGAGTAATTTTAGAAACACACTATTAGATATGAAAAAATACAAACTACCCACCATATTCTTATACCATATTACCTAATGAAATTCAATGCAAGATTTCAATGGATTTAAGTTCAAAATTGGGCATGATAAATTGGACTATATTTACAAAGAATTAATGAAAAAGGGACCAAACCAAATTAACTTTGTCCCAAAGTCCTTATTCTGATGATATTTTTAAATTATTTTATTCTGTGTCTACTATGTCAATGATTATAAATTATCCATGAATCCCAAGATACAAAAGGATTAAGCACACACACTTCACACTACCTATGATGCCACAATACAATGTAGACATATTTTCAAGCTCAAGAAAAGAAAATCCACTTTGATATTTAATATATAATCTTTTTGATAGACCTTATAAAAGGAACAGTTTGTACATCAAATAATAAAAGTGGCTTGTTTTAATTATGGACATTATTTTGAAGTGTTTTTGCAAGCTGCTTGCAGTGTGTGTGTGCATCCACTAAAGAGATCAAAAAAAAAAGTCTTTTGATGATACAAATCCAATATTCTCCCCTTTAAGATCACTTTTTGTGTGATCTAGGCTCTATCCCAAGCCAATGGTCAACTAACTAATATGGAAACTGGCTTCTATCATTACTGCAACTCAGTCCTTCGAGTGTATAGTGATAACCTAGAACAGACTTTTGGTGACCAAAGCAAAGCCAAATGGCAAGTCTGAATTAGGATAGTTCTGCAAACGAGGCATCTCACATTACCACAAACCTTTTATGATGATTGCTGGAGTGTTTTTAATTATGACTCAGATCATTTCATCTTCCTGTGTTATCTTTGCTGAACATCCAGTACATACTCATGGTATGTATATTTATGATTGTTATGACCATCCGGTTCTTCACTGGTAGGATAATCTAGGGTTTGGGTTTTTAGCATGCTTTCTGAATTTTAAACAATTTAAGCAGCATGATGGATTTTGGTTTCTCATTAAAAAACAAGTCTGTGTCTTCCTTTGACTATGTTAGATATGTATGTACTTGACACAGAAAAATCTCAGTCAGAATCTAACTAACCATATATTTTACAGACTGATGTGGTCATATTCAGATGAAATCTGATACTTAAAGGAGAAACTATGGAGAGAATTTGGTCAATGACTCGATATATTGTAAAGTAGGAGTGTGTGTTTGTGTGTGTGTGTGTGTGTGTGTGTGTGTGTGTGTGTGCGCGCGCGCATAACAAATTATGTACCCAGAGAAGAGTGTACTACTTATGGCTGGTTGAGATGACCCCATTCCCAGGAGTTATCATCACATTCCCCCAATGAGCTTTGAGGTTTTATTAAAGAAAAAGACCATATGTTTTGTTACTGAAATATCTGCTTGATGGTCCAAATTTATATTTATATAGCATACATTATATTATCCATACACATATAATGTTTTCATGTTAAGCATTAAGTTCTGGTGGCAATCAAGTAAATATGCCTAGTAAATAACAATGTAATTGTTCATACTTATTTCAAGGCTGAGTCTTGCATCTGTTTCTAAATAGTATTTGTTTTATTGTTAGCTAACATTTTATGTTACAGATCTAGTCTGTAGTTTCCACACACACCCCCCACCACCACCACAGTCTTCTGTCTTTTGCTCACTTGATCTGTTTATCTTTTTCCTAAAGCTTTACAATATTTACCAACTTTACTCCATCGTTCCACCGGCTTGTTTTCATACACTGTTGAACTGATTGGACATATAAGCATTTGGCAAAAGGGGCACATTCATCTGCACCTGAAACCTCAGTGTTCCAAGCTAAGGACTGATAACTGATATAATTTTACTAAAATTGCTGTCCAAACATCAAAATTACAGGTCATCAGAAATAAGTTGTACAGGATTCTCTCCAGATGGGTCTGTGTCAAAATAATGAGATGGAATGTGGTGATAAAATGACTCACATTTTCCTCAGGTTGTGACTTGTTTTCAAAATGAGTGATGGGCTACACAATATATCACATCAGATTTAAACACATAATAGACCCATATGTATATCAACACTTACTACTTACATTCATATTATGATAGTCTAATCACACAAATAGAAAGCAATGCTATTACAAAATTATTGTAGCTACAAAATAAAGCTGTGTGGTATATTATGTGTTTTCAGATATATGTACAGCAAAGTACTGGAGTTGATTAACAGTGTTAAATGTAAAACAGAGGTGGTAACTTAAATTGTAATTTCTATTGAATAGTTTAGAAAATAAGAGTTTAATATAGGGTGTCATTTTAGACATATGGTCACAGAGAATCCTGCTTTCTTTAGGCATTACTTTGATGTTGTGTCAAATGCACAGTAAAACTGTCAGAGTTTTTCCTAAAACTCAAGATTTCTTTGTCACAGAAAAAGTAAGTCAAGAGGTTGTTACCTCAATATAATGAGGCATTATTTACAAAGACAAATAACTAGCACACATCACATGCCCCTTACTCCTTTGCTTACATACCTATCCTCACAAATATTGTTACTGATCATTGTCTCTATTGATAAAAAACTGAACTACCTGGATAATCAGAAGCAGATGGTTAAACTGTTTCCAATATAATACATATATTTATTTAACTATTTTAGATTCATTTAACAAATTTATGATTTTTATAATTGAGAAGAGCTCAGTTTTGCCAAAGATACTTTCCTTAATATTGTGTGCAAATCAAAGATTATTTTAACTTTGACTAAATGACCATACATTACATTTTATGTTCCTCAGAGTACCAAAAAAACCTTAAATATATAAAACAAAGTAAAAATATAGTAATAAATTCTTAGGCCAACTGCCCATTGCTCTTCACTTTTAAGTACAACAAATTTTTCCTCCTTGCCAGATGTCCTGGGAATTAGGAGTCCATGTCCTTGTTAGGTTTTCATGCTTCCCTCAAGTCCTGATAAGAAATTGGAAAAAGTGTATGTGCATACAATACACTTACACAGAAATTGGAAAGGCATATTAATACAAAAGAAACTCTCTGTTTAAATTTTGTAGAGGCTTTAATTTGTTAGGGTATGACTTCTCAAATCCTGGAGGCCTGTTTTACTTGTTAATCAGAGAAGTATGTGCTAATTCAGCACGTCTCTCATGTGAATCTTTTGCACTTAATCTTTATTCTTAAACATGCTGCAGCTACAGAGAGCAGAAACTTCTGTTCTCTTTAGTGAGGATAGCTACATATGGATGTGGCCAAACTGAATTTCTACTTCTTTCTATTGAGTAAACATAAACAGGTATCATGATAACGTCATTAAACCGTATAGTTACCCCAAATTTGGTATTTTCTGACCATTAATGCATGAACTATACATAGAATAGTTGGTGCTTGGGCAGAAATTTCCACAAAATTTCAGAGGTGTGTTTCATAGGCGTGTTTGTGTTGGCTTGTACTGTAAGAGCCTGGATGCTGTACCCCATGACGCCATAGCATAAGGAGTGCATACATGGGACTACCATCTTAATTTATGCCATTGACTATAAATCCTGTTTTTTTTTTTCCTGGAGAGGAGGTGGAGGGAAATAAAACATAAGTAGAGGTAATGAAACAAGCTCCACATCGCTAGCATCATTGATGGGGCTGAAGATGGAAGGCTATGAAAACTGTGGAGTTGGGAGGATCTGGTATTGCTAATAAAAAGGAAATGTAAAAGGGCTCCTGCTGTTACTTGCGTCTACAATGTGAAATTGGAATCGTGTTCTTTGCACTGTGTTATCTTTGATTGTCAAGGCAGCATAACTGAGTTGGTTAATTTGCAAACACTCAGGCCAGCCTACTTAGTAAGTTCTTGCCTGCGGGCCTACCATGCAACTTCTCTCTGTTGCTTATCATCTCTAAAAATGGGATGAAAACAATAGTACCTAATAAAGTAGTTTTGGAGATTAAATAAAATGTGTAAAACATTTAGAATAGTATCAGGAAGCTAGAAATTATTACATGACTGATTCTTGGAAAGATTTTTTTTTTACATTTATTTATTTTTGAGAGACAGCGTGAACAGGGGAGGAGCAGAGAGAGAAAGAGACACAGAATCTGAAGCAGGCTCCAGGCTCTGAACTAGCGGTCTGCACAGAGCCTGACGTGGGGCTCGAACCCACAAACCGTGAGATCATGACCTGAGCTGAAGTCAGATGCTCAACTGACTGAGCCACCCAGGCGCCCCTGATTCTTAATGTTAATATTCACATCTTTGGGAACTTGTCTTCTCTGTGTTCTAATAGACATGCCACATCTGCTGATTACCTATTGAGAAAGGGAGGGAACAAGGAAGGGACGAAAAAGGTGGGGGGGAGAGAGGGAAGGAGGAAGAGAGAGACAAGAGAGGGAGAGAAAGAATGAACACAAAGTCTTTGGGAAAACTTTTGATGAACATTTTGGAATCCATATTATCCTCCTGATAAGGGTCAGGAAATAACATGTTGACCTTCTTTATAATACAAAATCATAAATTTGAAAATGCCTAGAGTTATTTCTTAATTTTTTTTACAAATTTTAGTTTGGATTCATCAGCAAAATGTTATTTTAGTAGTATGATTAATGACAAAATCATTATAAATCAGTGTGGTTTTTAAAATCCATTTTATGACAAAATTTGCTTTGGAGTAAAAGGCATGGTTTTTCTAGCAAACACACACACACACACACACACACACACACACACAAAACAAAAAACCTGAATGTATACCATAAGTCTAAGGGGTGTGTGTGTGTGTGTGTGTGTGTGTACGTGCACACACGTGTGTGTATGGGTGTTTGCGTTTTTACAAGTTTCGTGAACTTACTCTATTCTATTTTTGTACCTCAGGCACAAAATTCATTCTCTATTCAGAGAACCTCTGAATAGAGATCACCTCATGAGGTATTTGATAGATAATATAAAATTGTTTGTTTCATCCATGTTAAAGCTTAATGACAATTTCATCATAAAAATGTCCATCCTGTATAAACTATGTTACTTTTAAGACATTAAATTTTGAGGGGCACCTGGGTGGCTCAGTCAGTTAAGTGCCTGACTCTTGATTTCAGCTCAGGTGCTGAACCCAGGGCTGTAGGATCGAGCCCTGCCTCAGGTTCTGCATCAGCCCAGAGCCTACTGGGGATTTGCTTTCTCTCTCCCTCTCCTCCTCCCCATGGTGTGCTCTCGTGCTCTCTCTCACGCTCTCTTGATGTCTCTAGCTCTCAGAAATAAATAAACATTTTATAGAAGATGTTAAAATTTAATATAACTGATGATGGAGTTATTCTCTGGGTGTAATATCAGCTGTTTGATGGTTAAAAATCTATATCTGAAAAGAAAAACAAGCTACTTAGAATTGACTCTTATTCTCTAAAGCCAAGTGCCCAAAGTAGCTCTCACACATTGATACATCAGACAGAAGAACCAGGGCACATGTATCCCTAGATGGAACCATTGATTACATTCCCTGAAGTGTTCCTGGCTCCAGAGGGCTTCCTTAGAGACCACCATGTTTCCCCAGTGACTTGGCATATTTGCAGCAGGATGAAAGAATGGACTAGAAAGCTGGGGACAAGAAGGTGTTATTATCTTCTGTTTTCATAGCGTAGCCAATAAGTTCAGATTGCTTTCACAGAATTGTAGGACTAATTGGATCCATAAGGAAAAAAAAACTATTGGGCTCTTTCTTAGGAAAAATATAGAGAAAATCAGCAGTAACTGAGAATAAATAAACTGCCAACTTTCCTGCTAAAATTGTCAATGCTAGTGCTTTCTAATCTCCAGTTACTGGTCCAAAATAACCTTTCCTCAAATTAGAGAAAATCAATGTGGGTCTGTGCCAGTAATTCTGTTTTTCATCCAGTAATGACACCTCTTACCCTAATGCAAACTAATTTAGGGCAGGTACAACAGCACACATACACAACACTGTACATTAGTCCCTGAAGACTTAGCAAATATACTGAAATGCTGTGTCCCATTTCCTGTGATCCAGAAGAGTTCTCTCATGAGCGATGTCTTCAAACAGGCAGCAGAGCACCTGACACATGACTTGTCTGATGGAAGTAGGCTGTATCCTGAGCTAAAATAGAAATAATCCTGAAAATTGATGCCAATTAAAGGGTAAGAGCAGAGCGAGGTTACCAGATAACTTCTTACTCAGTGGACTTCTATTTGCCAAATAATACTCAATTTGCCTCTTTGCTCTATGATTTAGTAATCTCATTAGGAGACACAAAAAGAATAATCATTTTACAAGAAAGTTTAAGAAAATAATTGATCAAATATATAGCAGTGATTCTTATCCAAACTGCCAGTTACATTATTGCTGTCCTCATCAATGAGAGAGACCTGCATAGAATTCAGCTTCTTTTTTCTTCATCTATTATTGCCCTGTCTGGTATATTGCAACTTGGGTTTCAAATCATGAATTTCAAATGAATCACAATGGTATCCTGATGGATCATGCTTTCAATATGTAAAGGGAGGAAGAGAGGAGCATATTTATTTGAGTAATTAGAGCGTGGAGAGAGAATCTCTGTCCCCTCGAAGTTCTCAAGGGGCTGAAACTGCTCACAAAGAGAATGACCTCCTTACCTTATTATAACCTACGGTGGCAGAAGCAGAGGATTTTTCCCCATTCACTTGTCTAAAAATAAGAGCCTTTCACTGTTCTGATAAAATAGCTAATAAGTTGCCATTGACTTTATCTCACATACGAGCTGTCTGTTGGTGTCCTACCTAGGATACATTCCTTAAGTCTCTTCAGCAACCTGGTTGTGAACCACACACTGGAACTCAGATTGAGACACAGTTTATACATCAAGGAATCAGATCCTAGGCCTTACGCATAAAAAAACCCTGACTGTGTGTAGGCTGGAAGGAAAGCAAACAAATTCTGTTTTCACTCATTTGCAGATTACATTACCATAAGTTTTACCCTTTCCAAATAATCTGCAGATGGAAAATTAGGCAACATACTGCTCTAAATCACTGTTACTGCTGTGGTGGTGGCAGGAGAAAACAGTTAAGGGATTCATTTTACTTCCAAGAAAATCATACTTTGCAAATCCATCTGAATCCCCGCCAAAGGATTACTTCTTATCTGGCTGTAACAAAGCCTCTCTCCACCAAGCTTGAATGTAAAAAGAAACCACCTCATTGCACTAAAAAGTACCGTGCACTCCAAGGTCAGCTCCTTTGCCAGCTTTACAACAGGCAGCGTGCTTGTGTTTGCATAGGAGCTAGATGAACCACACACCTGGATGTACTTCTGGCTTTTACATTTCCTGCCTGAGTGATTTCTAAGTGAATCTGAGAGCTTTAAGGTTCAGGTCTTTATGGGTCCTCCTGGTGGTGCCTATTTTCTGAATTGGTGAAAGGGACCAGGAGGATGCAGGAAAGACTCTTAAAGGATGTGACAGAGGCAATCTTAGAATTTATGACACCTCTGTCTCTCCAGAGGAAGTCCTGCTAGGAGCCTAGAGAGTCATCTGTGTTACAGAGGAGAGTGAGGACAGGAGAAATAGGGCAAGCGTGGATGTCCTGAGCCCACATTCACATTGCTGCCGCACAGGTCCACACGGCAGGACTCTTTCAGATGGGCCCAGAGTCCTGAAACTCCCAAGTTCAACTTGCCACCAGCCTGCCACCCCTACAGTGCCATAAGAATCCTGCTGAATTATTGACAATAGCCAAAATATGGAAAGAGCCCAAATGTCTATTGACTGATGAATAGATAAAGAAAATGTGGTATATCTATCTATTTATCTATGTATAGATAAATACACAATGGATTATTACTCAGCAATCAAAAAGAATGAAATCATGTCATATGCAACAACATGGTTGGAACTATAGTGTATTATGGTAAGCAAAATTAGTCAGAGAAAGACAAATATATGACTTTACTCCTAGGTGGAATTTAAGATAGAAAACATATTAACATAGGGGAGGAGAACCTATGGGGGGAAGGGCTAAATGGGGAAAGGGCATTAATGAGGGTCTTTTTGGGATGAGCATTGGGTGTTATATGTACGTGATGAATCACCAAATTCTATTCCTGAAATCATTATTACACTATATGTTAACTACCTTGCATTTAAATTTTTAAAAAAATGATAAAAATTTTAAAAGAATAATTCTGCGGAAATTCTTTATGTATGTGCACGGACCAGAATTTATTTCTTTCTTTGAATCCCTCTTGTCCATTAAATGTATATAATTTACAGTATCATGAAGACAGGGAACCTCAGAGTTTCAAAAAGTTGCCTTCTAAGGCAAGAATCAGATAGGGAAAAGACTTAGTGGAAGAAGAAAACACAAAGACAAATGTTATTAGTTGGGGGAATTCAGAGCAGGTATAAGAATGGTACCAATATGTCAGGATAACAGCCTATGAAGAAAGAGCTTAGTTGTTGAGTGCTTACAAAATAAAATGGTGAGCTATGGCACTATCCACTAGATGATTTCTTCTAGAAGGACACAGCTATTTGGTCTGACTTATGCTGAAATTGTAAGGAGGTTGGAAACTTAAGTGCTTTTTTTTCCCCTCACAATCTAAAACTGGTTTGGGTTGCACATTTGATTTGGCAGATAAGATTAATGATGTTGATTTTAGATTTGCTTTTTGGGAAACAAAAAGAATCCATGAAGACAGCATTCAATAGCCAGCAGCCACCAATTCTTCCAGAACATGTAAAGCTACAAAAAGATTTTTAAGGTGGAAAGATACTGACGATTTAGCAACTCCTATTCAGCATGGATGCGGCAATAACTCCTTGTTACTATTTTTTTTTGAAGCAAATTAAATTTTACTTTCATGTATTTTCAAGCTTCCCTAAAAGATACCGTGGGGTTTGGCTAAGGACACATACAGGAGTTGCCAATCAGATACTCTTCTTAATGGAGATTCTTAGGCTTGCTTGCTAGTAACTTATCTGTTAAATATGCACATAAATATACAAGCCAAGCAACAGAATATCACCGACACCCAGAAGTATTTTTTGTGCCTCCTTCCAACCCCTAATACCACCTCCTCCCTCAATACTATCTAGATTTACAGCCCTAGAAATGAGTTTCATCTGTTTTGACTTTCATGTCAATGGGATTATTAGTAGTAATTTTTGTATTTGACTCCTGTTGTGCCACATTTTGTGGGTAAGGTTTATCCATGTTGTTTTATTTAACAGTAGTTTTATTATTGGATATGGTTCCATTTTGTGAATACTCCACAGTTCTTTTATCCAATTCGACTGTTGATAAATATTGGGCTATTTTCAGTCAAATTAGCACAAACAATGCCGCTATGGATTTTCTTATGCACAACTTTGGGTGATGAAATGTATTTTTCTTGAGTCTGTATAAGGAACGGAAATTTAGGTCATGGTGATTATGTATATTCAATCTTAGTAGATATTACCAAACAGGCTTTCAACCTGGAAGTAAAATTTACACTTCTTCCAGCAGTGTGGGAAAGTTCCAATTTCTTTATATCCTTGCCAACACTTGATATCTTCTTTGCTTTAGCCATTCTGAAACGATGCAGTGAAAAGTGCTTCCCTATTTTTATTACTAATTGTTTTTTAATTTTTATTTTCTGGGAAGGAGACCAGTTTTGGAGTTGGTCTGGAAAGATGCCCAGAGTGAGCAGGGCAGGAGGGTTGGGGAACAGTCCCTGACGATAAATCACCGTCACCAGACAGTAGCCGTGTTATCAAGGAAAGAATGTATGACATGGGTACGGAGCTTGACGCTTGCAAGGCAGGAGAATGCAGTATGGGAAAAAAGGTGAAATCCTTGCAGTTGAGCAGGGAGCTGGGGGAGTCATGGAGAGGTCAGAGGAAGTGAAGCAGGCATGACAAGAAGCGTGTGGGGTTGTGGAAGCTGAGATTATTCACCTGGGCAATGACCTCCTTGAACAGTTGATGATAGTAGAGACCTACCATGTGTCTCATCCCCTTGTCCATGAGTCTGGAAGGACTGTTAATGTGGAGGACCACCTGTTTCCCATGGACCATGAGGCTGCTCAGGATGGCAAAGATTTCCTCCTCTCTCAGGATGAATTCCTCCATGTTCTGCTGAATCTACTGATATATGAGACTCTTTTCAGAACATTTCAACCAACATCTATCACATCCTTGTAGAGATCAACTTGGACAAACTCGAGGTCCTGGGCCAGGAAGTGGTCCACCATGCAGGAGACCAGTGCCATCTTTGGCAGTAGGAAGACATCAGTGAACTGCTGGATAGAGGAACTTTTGCTATAGAAGCCACCAATTAGCTTCACTGGGGTATGCTAGGTATCCTCATATCACTTTCTGGTCCTGCACCGTTGGAGGCCCTGGAGGTAGACCTCAGTTGCACATAAAGGAAGGCCTCTGTCTTTATCAGGAGGCTCAGCAATGTTTTAGAGTACATGGAGAGCAAAATTGGGGTTCTAGTCATGTGTTTGAATCCCTGCTGGGTACTTTTAGTGCTCAATCAGGATGTCATTTGTGGGCAGTGAAGGTCTCCCAGTGTAGTGCATCTGTGTACTGTGCTAGCATGTCGTTGTAATGGAAGCTGTAGACCTCTGCATCACTCAGGCAGGTCTTGGTATTGGTGGAGATGGCTGCTGGGTTCAGGAGACTGAAGACCTGGGAGCTTACGAGTGGGAGGAGCCACAGGAGAAGTCCCTGTGTGTCCTAGTGAAGAGCGTACACGTGTGTCAAGCTTGGTGCTGTTGGCAGGCACAGGGCATGGCCTTCCCAGGAGGAGGATTTTAGATTGAGGAGGCTGCCATCATAACTGGTGGCAAGGAGAAGGCAGCTGCCAAAACCCCACATGTGGCATTCCCACTGAGAGCCACCAGGTTGGCTGGGTGGGTAAAACTAGCCACCTCTCTAACTGCCAGTATCTCTGTGGTTTGCACTTGCATTTACATAACTAATGAGAGTAAACATCTTTCCTTATATTAACCATTTGGCTATGTTTTTGTTGAAGTGCTTTTTGTTTCCAAGGTAAAATTTCTTTTGGTCTTGGGATTTTTAAGATTTGTGGGAGTATACCTACTTGTGTGTGTATGTGTGTGTGTGTGTGTGTGTGTGTGTGTATACACACACATACATTCTTTATCTGAAACTTCTTTGGTAATACGCACTGTGAATATATTTGTTTACCTGGTGTCTTGCTTTTTCATTTTCTTACTGAGGATGACTTTTGATGAATTGAAATACTTAATTTTTATAATTTTTTAAACATTTGTTTATTTTTGAAGGGAGAGACAGAGTGTGCGTGGGGACAGGCAGAGAGAGCAAAGAAGACACAGAATCTGAACCAGCCTCCAGCCTCTGAGCTGTCAGCACAGAGCCTGACATGCAGCTCGAATTCACAAATCATGAGATCATGGCCTGAGCTGAAGTTGTATGCTTAACCAACTGAGCCACCCAGGCACCCCTGAAATACTTAATTTTTTAATAAAAGTCTCATTTATTTTTCTTTTTGGGTAATCGTTATGTCCTTTTTAAGAAATCATTACTTATTCCTGACATCATAAAACTACTCTTCAATGTTCTCATCAATTGTACATTTTTAGGTTTACTTATTTATTTTGAGAATGAGAGGGAGGGGAGAGAGACCATGTGTCAGAGAGGACAAGCAGGGGAGGGACAGAGAGAGAGGGAGAGAGAGAGAATCCCAAGCGGGCTCTGTGCTGTCAGCATGGACCCCAACATGGGGCTCAATCCCATGAACCATGAGATCATGACCTGAGCCAAAACCAAGAGTTGGACACTGAACTGGTTGAGCCACCCAGGCACCCCTAGCTGTTTGTTTTTTAATAAATTATTTTTTCAAAAGAAGAAACAACATGATGATAATAAAAGGATTATTAGTAAAATTTCATACAACTAATAAGCAATTAATTTCCTTCATAAATTTAGAAATTCACTTGAATGTAGTAATGAGGAAATGTTGATAGAAAATTACACAGATTAAAAAGAACAAATCTGTATGGTGATTTTATGTATAAAAAGGCATTTTTTAATTAGTGGGGATAACAAAAATTATTTAATGAAGTGTGCTTTTACATTGAGAGAGCACTAGGGGAAAATAATTTGTATCCCCTCCCTTATTTCTTTTGCTCAAAAGTAAGATTCCAGGGGCTCCTGGGGGCTCAGTCAGTTGAGCAACTGACTCTTGGTTTCAACTCAGGTCATGATCTCATGGTCCTGAGACTGAGCCCTTTGTTGGGCTCCACGTTGGCCATGGAGTCTGCTTAAGATTCTCTACCTCTCTGACTCTTGAATACTGAAAACAGAGGGCTGAAGGGGGAGGGGGAAAGGGGAAGGGGGTGATGGACATGGAGGAGGGCACTTGTGGGGAAGAGCACTGGGTGTTATATGGAAACTAACTTCACAATAAACTATTAAAAAAAAAAAAGATTCTCTACCTCTCTGTCTGTTCCTCCCCTGTACTGCTCACTCACTCACTTGAGCGCTCTCTCTCTTTCTCTGTCTCTCTCAAAAATAGTAAGATTCCAGATTAATCAAAAATTTAAAGATAAATCATAAAATACTAGAAGGATTTTTTTTTCTTTTGGTGACACTTGAGAGAGTAAACATGTCTCTAGGCTTAGAAACTACTGAACAGATACTTTTTAAAGTAGACGACAATTTTTAAATATGTGAATAAATCTTAAAAACCTATATATTTTTTACTTTCATAATATTCAAAAATCAGGATGTGTATTTGCAATAAATGAGGTACAGAAAACACTCCTACAATATAAAAACTCAGTAATCAATCTGAAAAACAAAGATAACCATTTCAAATAAATAGAATGTGGCATGTGTGTTCAAGGGCGATAGGTCCATATTTCACAGAAGGAAAACAAGAGCAAACAGCCAAAACCATATGAACATAAGGACAACTTGACATACAGTGAAAGACATTTATTTTGAATCAATGAAATATGTGTGTGTTTGTGCATATGGACGCCATGGGTTAAGAAAGAAATAGTTTGCTATACTATGAACAGAAACAGAAACATATTTAGAGTTTGTCAGTAACTATCAAAATTGAAAACTCATATACATTGTAACTCAACAAGTCCATCCTAAGTAGTTTTTTCTATGATTATACTTCCACGGGAAGTTTAAAAAAAAGTTCACTTAGGTCACTTAGCATTTTGAAGGCAGCATTTTTGTACAGTAGGAAAATAGGTATATAAAGGCATAATTACACACTCCCTTATTTTCATACTGGAAAATATATCTAAGACAATTTAAGTCATTACATGAAATAAATTGCAAAGAAGTATGTTTGATTAATGTTATATCAAAAATACAATTGTGCATGAAGCATTTTTGGGGAAATCCACAAGAAACTAGGAACAAGTACATTTTTAGAGACTGGTGGTATTTGTAACCTCTTATTGTTCAGTTCACAGTCTTGTATACATTTTGGATTTTTATATAAGCATATATTTTTTAATGAAAAAAAGTTTGATTTCTCTGAAATTCAAAAATTAAATCCTTCTATGCTAATTGTGCTTAGTTACCATGCTGTTTTTATAACTGAGTTGTAAAAAATTAAATTATTTTGTTTAAAATAAATGTGACATTGCCAAAGCTAGGTTCACATTTCTAAATGCATAGAGATGGCAAAAATGAAAAAAAAAATAGTGAATTGAGAATTAGAAAACAAACAATACTGTTTCCGTATCTATTTGGTTTCAAATCCATTTACCATTTAAAACTGCCATGTCAAGTAGGTTAATTATGCTCCTGCTTATTTCTTCCTTTTTTTAATTTTGAAATAATTTTCCTGTATATTGTATTTATCTATAGGATTAAATAAAGGGAAGCATGAGAAAGCACTTTGTTTTATTTTTATAGATATTCAACCTCAAGTACCTTTAGACAATTGTACCAAGAAACAAAAACAGGGCTACATTTATATCATGAGCTGTATATTCATGAGTTTTCTAGTTCTATTCTCTATCTTGTAGAGTAAGAACTGGAATGGTCTTCAAATATATTCCCAGAAAACGGGGCAAGTTTTCTCAATCTCTCTGACCTTTGAGGCATCCACTGGTCAGCAGGGTCTCCCCTTATCCCAAAGCCCAGAAAGGTACCTCTCTGTCAAGATACCTGCAGGTAGCTGTTGTGCTCTTGCGAGATTACTGACTACTTCCCAATAATCCCTGGGTCCTTCCAGACCCTCCCAATCAATTTCCTGTCACAGATTCTGCTGCCACCAGGTCCTCTGCTCTTGCTACCAACACCCCTGCTAGTTCGTGTCTCAGAAGGAGAATCCTTTTCCTCACAGATTGTTGAAAGACTTTTTGGTGACAAACATGGTTATTGTATTAGTAATGTTTTGCTTCAATTTTTTAAATAAGTTATACCTAACATGCACATGTGAAACTAATATGTGTAACATGTGATTTCATATATGTATATATGGCACAACAATCAACACGGTAAGTGTAGTCAACATCCATCACCAGTTACAAATTTTTGTTTCCTTGTAATGAGACATTTTATGATCTCTCATAAGCAACCCAAGTTTGTGGGTTTTTTGTTTGCTTTTTGTTTTTTAAATTTGACATAGAACTGAGATCATAAGGTTATTTGTTTACTTATTTCACTTAGCATAACAGCCTCAAGTTATATCCATATTGTTGGAAGTGGTAGAATTTCCTACATTTTTATGGCTAATGAATACTCTGTGTATGTGTGTGTGTAAAACATTTTCTTTATCCATATATGTGTTAATGGACACTTGGTTTTCTCTGTCTTGACTATTATAAATAATGCTGCCTGGAACTGCACAGAACAGGGAGATACAGAAATCATTTCAATTCAGATCATTTGCCTTGGATAAATATGCACAAGTAGAATTGCTGGATCATATGATAGTTCATTTTTTTAATTTTTTCAGGACCCTTCTTTCTGTTTTCCCTAGCGGGCTTCAGCAATTTACATTCCCACCAACAGTGCATGGAGATGCCTTTTTTCCCCCACATTCTTGCCAACAATTGCTATTTGTTACCTTTTTTATAATAGCTATGCCAACAGGTGTGAAGTGGTATCTCACTGTGATTTTTGATTTCTCTCCCTGATGATTAGTGATGTTGAGCATCTTCTCATGTGTCCTTTGGCCATTTGTATGTCTTCTTTGGGAAAATGTCTATTCAGATGCTCTCATTTTTTTTTAATGAATTGTTTGTTTTTTCACTGTATGAGTTCTTTACATACTTTGGATATTCTTTTTCAGGTATATAATTTGCAAACATTTACTTCCATTTGGTAAATTGACTTTTTATTTTGTTGATGGTTTTATTTGCTGTGCGAAAGCTTTTTAGTTTGATGTCCCCTTTTAAAATTTTAATGTCTTTGCTTTTTGCTGTCAAGTCAAAGAAATGATTGCAAGATTCTCAGGATTGCTTTGGTTATGTGGGTGGTGGGGGAGTCTTCTCTGGCTCCATAGAAATTTTAGTATTCTTTGTTCTATTTCTATGAAAAATGTCATTTGAATTATCATATGGTATTGCATTGAATCGATAGATTCGGGTGGTATGCTCATTTTAACAATACTAATTCTTCTAATCCGCGATCTCAGAATATCTTTGTATTTGTGTCATTTTCAGTGTCTTAGAGTTTTCACTGAATGAGCTTTTTACCTCTGTAGCTAAATTTAATCCTACATATTTTTTGTTGTAATTGTAAATGAGCTTTTTTCTTCTGTTTTTCTTGCTTATCGTTCATTATTAGTCTGTAGAAGTAAAACTGATCTTTATGTATTGATTTTTGTATCCTGTAACTTTATCAAGTTCATTTATTCTAATAGCTTTTTATGGAATCTTTAGGGTTTTTTCTATATAATACGATATCATCTACAAATAGAGAAAGTTGTACTCCTTCCTCTCTGATTTGGATGCCTTTTGTTTCTTTTTCTTGCCTAATAGCTCTGGTGAAGACTTGCACTTAAATATAAGTGGTGAGAGTGGGCATCTTTGTCTTCTCTGTAATGTTATAAGAAAACCTGTCAGCTTTTTACCATAGAGTATGAAATTAGCTGTAAGCTTAACATATATAATCTTTATTATTTTAAAGTAGTTCACTCTATATCTGCTTTGCTGAGAGTTATTATCTTGAACAACGTTGAATTTTTTTATATGTTTTAAGTGGATTTATTAAGAGAGTCATATGATTTGTTAATTCTGTTGTTTTTGTTAATTTTGTTGGTTTTGATCCTTGATTTTGTTAGTGTGGTGTGTCACACTGATTGATTTGCAAATGTTGAACCATCCTTATATCTCTGGAATATATCTCACTTTTGATCAGTGTATGATCTTTTTTAAGGTGTTGCCAAAATAGATTTACTCATATTTTGTTGAACATTTTGCCTCTATTATCACTGGGAATATTGGCCTATAATTTTCTTTTGCTATCTGGTTTTGCTATCAGGGTAATGGTGATCTTGTAAAATAAGTGTAAAAGTTCTTCCTGCTCTTCTGTTTTTAAGTAGAGCTTGAAAAGGAGCAGTATTAATTCTTCTTTAAATGTTTGGTAAAATTACCAGTGAAGCTATCTGGTCCTGGGCTTTTGTTTGTTGGAAGGAAAACTGGTTACTTAAAAAGTTTTTTCAGTTAATTGTCTCCAAAGCAAAGAGACACAAGACATTGAAGATCAGCTGGACAAATTTATTTTGTCTTCATGTTTTTAGCAAAGTGAGGCTTAAAAAAAATCTTTCATTGTCAATAGTATTTTTCTTTATTCTGAAATTATGATATATCCTGATAGGCTTTGTACACTGTCCATAAATAAGTTCCTGGAAGAGACCTATATACACATCTAGACATACAGAATCTTAGTGGGAAATAGATCATGATAAAAGAGAGAGTTGCACTGTCCTCAACTTATATACATACATACAAGTGTAATGTACTTAAATTTATACATAAAGTATTGTTCTGGCTTTCCAAAGGTTAAAAGGGAAAAATAAATCATTTGGGGCTATATGAAAATGCATCCCCAAAATTCCTAACAGGTTTTGTAACACCATAGATTCTCACTTTCCTCATAATAACGGCCCTGTTTATCTCTCACAAAGTTCTTTCAAAGTTCAAATGAACTAGCAAATGTAAATGTTCTTGCTTACCATAGAGGTAAACATAAAATATGGAAAAGTCATAGCACTGACATTATGTCTCCACAATTCATACTGACAGCACAAACCAAGATATGCAAATCATTTTTCACTGAGATTGGCTCTACACCTCTATTTAAAACATTACATCATGACAAAAGGCTGGAACACGAGCATTAAGTTTTTAACCAAGAGAGTAGGGATCAAGAGCAAACTGTGTTACTTTTTCCATTGAATGGGTAATATTAATCCAATCATGTATGTAGTAACATATCTTCTGAGAATAATATGTTACAGCATTATTTTACACACTTGGTAATTAACCACTTTAAACCACTGATTGTTTCTCAGTATAGTGAGAAAAAAGGAGTTGGTCTAGTACCAAAATGTGCTGTCTACTAAGTTCTAAATTCTATGATTAGAAATACACAATTGGAAGAACATACACTTAATCAGAGCTTAGTCTATAGGGAACACATAAATTTGAAGGCATTGAAAAAATAAAGATATAATATTAATGACATTCCAAAGATAATCGTTTTTTTTTTTTACTGAGAACTCTATTTTAGAAGTTTACATGGGTTCTTAATAAATATAGAAATTCATGCATCCCACATCTCCAATTCCTGACTTTTTAAATAATGTAATAGGAGATAAAATAGAACATCTGACTGTCTAAATTTCCTTGGGGAGTATAAAAAGAATCTTTGTTTTTTATAGATACTCAATCTGTAAACCACTTACCATACCACTAGGATGAGGCACACAGACTCTTCCATTTGGCAGCTATTTTATTGTATCTTCTTTGATTTTTTTAAAGCAGTTTGTAGAGATTGGGTG
The DNA here is from genome assembly GCA_028646485.1 of Cryptoprocta ferox. NCBI lineage: Eukaryota > Metazoa > Chordata > Mammalia > Carnivora > Eupleridae > Cryptoprocta > Cryptoprocta ferox. The sequence goes on along the minus strand of CM053559.1, from coordinate 29,437,212 downwards.
TAAATTATGACAAACCCTGTATGGATCTATTCTTGCAGGGTTGTGTCATCATTGGTTACATTCTATTAGCTATGCCTCCCCCTAAGTAGTGGTTATCTTTGAAGATTTAAATTGTGCTTTGGCTTCACAAGATATATGCCTTTCGAAACTATCATGTAAATGACTTAAGAAATCCTATTCTGAGATTCAACAGGGTTGTTATGCAGACCATGGACTATTTCAAGGAATGGCTGATATCATTCTTGAAATAGATTGTTCACAGAGGAAATACACAGGTTTTATATTAGTGCTTTCTGTTACTGTTTCACCCTAGCACTTAACCAGATCCGTGTGTTTAGTGAGATCTAGAAGAAGAAACAGGCTCACACTATTTCATGGCTGGAGGGGATGGAACCTTGTCTAAGATTAATTTATTTAGACAGGAGCACCCATTAGTCACCAATTTAAAAGAATCAGGGTGAAAGGAATGACTGAAGGGGAAATTCAGGGTATTTGCCAAAGCTGAGCAGTACTGATCTGTGATAAGAATACCTTGAATTTGATGGGAATCTACTATTTTCCAAATATTTGTTAAATGCTAGCTCCTCTAATTCCCAACATACAAGTTTGTAGGTAATTAGAGCATGTCCAACAATAATAATGATAAAACAAGAACAACTAATGCACTTTCTTTGTGTCAGTTTCTATTCTGTGTGCTTTACAAATAATAATTTATTTATGCCTTGCTATTGTTCTTGGAGTTCGGTACTATTTATATCCCTGTTACACAGCTCAAGAAAATGAAGCAGAGAAAGATTAAATAACTTATCCAAGGAAATAAATTTAGGAAACGGTGAAGCCGGGCACTCTGCTGATGTCCCATCAGTAACAGTACAATGAGGCTAGAGTCCTTTGTTTAGCTCTTTTGACAAATTTGTTTCTTTGAATAAGTCTTCTTAAGATTAAAAAAAAAAAAAGACACAAGGGACGCTGAGCAATTGATTAGAGTGAGAATAAACAAGGGTATTTTGGCTAAATGCTGTTTTTTCATCCCTAGTGATGAACACTTTAATCACATTTATTTAAGTGTCCGTGAGTGTTTTGATAGTCAGCCAAAACATCTGATAGAGATGAAAGACAGCACTATTCTATAGTGTAGAATACCTGATGTAGAAATGTTTTTTTTTTAATTTAGAAGATTAAAATGACTATTTTAAAAAGCAAAAAGGTAAAGATTCAATGAAAAAAGTGATGGTTATTGAAGACAAGCAAAGAAGGTAAAAAATATAAATGATAAGTCTTTCTGAAGAAAAAACCCAAAACATGGAGAAATAACAAATACAAAAAAAAAGTATAACTTAATAAGTATTTCCTGACCATAAAATAGTGGAAATTCATACTGAAAAATCACACTTTGAATATCTAAGAATTTTGAACAGAATGACCAACCCTAAGACATATTTTATTAAAATTATTGTACTTAAGACTTTTATAAGCAAAACCTCAACTGGGCATCAAGACAAAGACATACATGAAATAGAAAATTATCAATTAGACTTTTAACAGTAATGTTTTTTTGTAAAAAAGAAAATGGGAGTAATATATTGAATACATTCAATAAAATAAAATAAATTTGAGTCAACATAAAATTCACCAAAACTTACCTTTACAGTATTAAGTCATAAGCAAATTTTTATCAACATGGAAGAAACTCAGGGAACTTTTTTTTTCCTGGGGTCATCCAGAGAAATCTATTAGAGAACAATCGTTGGATATCAGATGACTCTAAAGGCATTGACATGAGGACAGTGGTGAAAATTAAACATGTAGTTACTTACAGAATTAAAATATAAGAAGGCTTAAACATGAAGGAGAATAGTATATGATTGCATGCCCAGACATCGTAGATATAATACAACTATTAAAACTGTGGGAAATTGGGAAGGCATATGCAAAAAGTTAAAGTGTTCACAGTAATTATATATGTAATGGAAGAATAATGTCATTTTTCTGAGAATGTGGTGTATATAATGTGGGATAAATTGAAAATAAAGCTTATGTAATATACAAACTCTATTATCTCATGTGTCTTAGAGAACTTGGATTCTAGTTATAAAAGAAAGGAGATACGAATGTAATGTAGAAGATCTATAAAAAGTCTGATGGTCCTAAATTTGAATGAAACCGGTATCAATAAGATTTCATCAACTTCTTTTCTTTGCTTAGTTCACTATAAAACCTACAAGAGTGGCCAACTGAGTATTAATAATAGAGTATTAAGAGTTGTTATTTCCCAAGAGGGGGTCTTAATTACTTTTCTCACTAAGTAAAATTAGTGTCTCTTAGACAAATGGCTAATTCCAATTCTGGAACAGAAAATGACCATGGAAAGCATGGAACATGGTATAACACAGGTTAGTAACAAAGATATCAATGAAGTCTAGGGTCATTTCAAAAGATGCAGGAACTAATTTGAAATGAGTGTTCTTGCTAAAGGTGGAAAAACTGAGTTTTGAAAGTGATAAGAATTATAAACAGTAGGAACCAATCATACATGTTGGTGTACTTTTTTAATTATTATTATTCTCAAGTTAGTTAACATACCGTGTTGTCTTGACTTCAGGAGAAGAATCCAGTGATTCATCACTTACATTAACACCCAGTGCTCATCCCAACCAGTGCCCTCCTTAATGCTCATGACCCATTTAGCCCATCCCCCTAACCGCCTCCCCTCCAGCAACCCTCAGTTTGTTCTCTATGTTTGAGAGTCTTTTATGGTTTGCCTCTCTCTCTGTTTTTATATTTTTTTTCCTACCATTCCCCTATGATCATCTGTTAAGTTTCTCAAATTCCACATAAGAGTGAAATTATGTGGTATCTGTCTTTCTCTGATTTATTTCACTTAGCAAAATACCATCCAGTCCCATCCACATTGTTGCAAATGGCAAGATGTCATTCTTTTTCATAGTCAAGTAGTATTCCATTATAAATATATATACCACGTCTTCTTAATCCACTTATCAGTTAATGGACTTTTGGGCTCTTTCCATAATTTGACTATTGTTGATAGCTCTTCAATAAACATTAGGGAGTATGTGCCCCTTCAAATCAGCACTACTGTATCCTTTAGGTAAATTCCTAGTAGTATAATTGCTGGGCTGTAGGGTAGTTTTGTTTTTAATTTTTTGAGGAACCCCCATAATGTTTTCCAGAGTGACTGCTCCAGTTTGCATTCCTACCAATGGTGCAAAAGGGTTCCCCTTTCTCCACATCTTTGCCAACATCTTTTGTTTCCTGAGTTGTTAATTTTAGCCATTGTGACAGGAGTAAGGTAGTATCTCATCGTGGTTTTGATTTGTATTTCCCTGACGATGAGTGGTGTTGAGCATCTTTTCATGTGTCTGTTAGCCATCTGAATGTCTTCTTTTTAAATTGTTTTTTACATTTATTTATTTTTGAGAGACAGAGAGACAGAGCACAAGTGTGGGAGGGGCAGAGACAAAGGGAGACACAGAATCTGAAGCAGCCTCCAGGCTCTGAGCTCTCAGCACAGAGCTCAACAGGGGTCTCGAACTCACAAACTATGAGATCATGACCTGAGCTGAAGTTGGATGCTTAACCGACTGAGCCACCCAAGCACCCCTTTTTTTAAATTTTTTTTTACATTTATTTATTTTTGAGAGACAGAGAGCACAAGTTGGGGAGGGGCAGAGACAGAGGGAGTGAATGTCCTCTTTAGAAAAGTATTTATGTCTGTTGCCCATTTCTTCACTGGATTATTTGTTTTTTGAATGTTGAGTTTGGTAAATTCTTCATAGATTTTGGATACTAACCCTTTATCTGATACGTCATTTGCAAATATCTTCACCCATTTCATTGGTTGCCTTTTAGTTTTGTTGATTACTTTCTTTGCTGTGCAGAAGCTTTTTATCTTGATGACATTTCAAGAGTTCATATTCGCTTTTGTTTCCCTTTCCTCTGGAGACATGTCTAGTAAGAAGTTACTGTGGCTGAGGTCACAGAGGTTGCTACCTGTTTTCTCCTGTAGTTTTGATGGTTACCTGCCTCACATTTAGGTTTTTCATCCATTTTTAATTTATTTTTGTGTACGGTGTAAGAAAGTGGTCCACTTTCATTCTTCTGCATGTAGCTGACCATTTCTCCCAGCACCATTTGCTAAAGAGACCGACTTTTTCCATGGGATACTCTTTCCTGCTTTTTTGAAGAATAGTTGGCCATATATTTGTGGGCCCATTTTGGGGTTCTCTATTCTATTCCACTTATCTATGTGTCTGTTTTTGTGCCAATACCATGCTGTCTTAATGATTACAGCTTTGTAATACAGGTTAAAGACTGGGATTGTGATTATTCTTAAATCAGGTAAATGACCTTCAATTTTTCCCATATTCTTGAAATCGGGTTCATCATTCTAGAGTAGTAATGTTATGGAGTTTGAATATTTTTGCTGACTTTTATAATACTGAAGGAAAAGATGTGTGTGTGTGTGTGTGTGTGTGTGTGTGTGTGTATGTGTGTGTGTGTGCACGCATGCATAGTAAGCTTGGAAATACAATAGAGAAATAATGTAAGAAGAGATACTAGAATAACTACGTTTGCTACAAGACTCTCCCAAATGACTACATTTTAGGTGGTGGGTAGCTTTTCATGAATTAAATGCCATCATTTTGGAGATTTTCCTGATACTCTGCAAGAAGAGTTAATCTTTTCTAACATCTTAGAATACTATGTTTCTGATATGATTTCATATCATAGTCATTTATGTACATAATTTACATGTATTCCTAGGAAATACGTGAGAAAATATCCATGACTTCTTAGCTCCATATCCTTGGTCCAGAATCCTGTAAATTACAGAAAAAAAATTTAAGTTTTAAAAAGATAATCTAAACATCAATTCATCAATAATTTAAATACTTTGAAATTTGATCGGCTTAATTACATAGGTTTCTAAGGAATCCATGTGGAAAGCAAGAGGTGACTAGTAGTGCTATGCCTATTGTTTGAAACTAAGAACTAGAAATGATTTATATAATGGCGTAAATTAAGTAAAACACTATCAGAAGAACAAAGTGATATAAATAAACATACATCAGAAAATTAAACATGAATAATTGACTAAACATGAAAGGGTATTATGAGTCTGTTCTAGAATTAAATCTGGAAGGTTAAACACCTAAAAAAAAGGCAGGGCACAGACAGTGCATGTTGTGACTAAGCAAGGGGTTTTAAAAATGTTAAAAGACACCTTGTTAAGTGATGAAAGGTATGAGCTAAAGAGATATTTGTGGCACCAGGAAAAAGCTTGGAACTTGTTTGCTTCTGCCTTGTGTCCCATGTGCCAGAGTCCAGCTCCAGCAGGTCCAGGGTTCCCTGCAGGATGGACAGTTTCAGCAACAGAGAGTGAGAGAGCCTTGAGTTTCTTGTTGATCCCCTGGCAGGCATCTCTGCTCTGTCTGATTCTCTAGCTTTATTTATGGTGAAAGGTACAAGGAGCAGAAAGAGCAGTAAATGATTTCTCATAGATAATTTTTACTATTTTCCAGGACATGGGTTCTGCAGAAGTTAGAATTCTAGTAGTAATGATTGTTATAATAAAACTTAGCTACAGGCACTCATGCTATCATATGGGGAGGGCAGGTATTTTTTATACAAAACCTCAGGTATAGCCCTAAGGAAGCGACCTTTAACCAAGAGGTAAACAGCATTGTTTAGTAAAGGTCAGTTTTTATGAGTAAGGGTCATTAGGCTGTTTATAGCTCTAAGAGAAAGTTCCCAGAAAAACAGGATTCCCAGGAGACGTGATGCCTGCTCTCACAGTCCCAAAGACGATTGATACATTTTATCGCAGTAGTGACTTTTGCAACTACGTCCAGGCCTAGAAAGCAGTGAGTTATCAGTTAATTGCTCAGCCAGGAGGAAAATTAAATGTTGCTTGCCTTAGTTGCATTAGGGTGTATCTAGTTTCCTCATCGTTTCCCTGACCAGCTGCAATCGCACCTCAGGGACAGGGCAGGGGGACAGGCTGTTCCTGACACTAATCAGCAAAGCACTCCGGGGTTTGGTGCCCAAGCAGAAATGATAGTTACAAGAGGGTAGATTTTGGTCGCTGTCTGGGGGCAAGAGACCGTGCAAACTTGCCATACCCTCACCAGGAATTTTCACTAAACTGGTGAGTTCAGATAGCTCCCAATACCCATGGGAAGAAACACTTTCCTATTCTCCTTGGACCTTCCTGGTGGTAGTTAAGCCATAGCATATAGAGTGTGGGTAGGTAGAAAACAACAGAGTTGGAGGCCTAACTCTTGGTAATGCCAGTATTCAAATGTTAGGGAGCAGAAGAGGAAGTATCGAGAGACTGGATGGGAGTGACAGATGAATTGAGGGAAGTCCAGGAGATGGTCAAGCTACTGAAAGCAGAAAGGTACTTCCAAGGGCACCTGGGTGGCTCAGTCAGTTAAGCATCCTACTTCTGCTCAGGTCATGATCTCGCAGTTCGTGGGTTTGAGCCCTGTTTTAGGCCCTTTGCTGACAGCTCGGATCCTGGAGCCTGCTTAGGTTTCTATGTCTCCCTCTCTCTCTCTGCCCCTCCCCAGTTCATGCTCTGTCTCTCTCTCTCTCAAAAAAGAATGAATGTTTAAAAAAAAAAAAAAAAAGAAAAGGACTGCCAGGGAGAGGTGATGAAAACTTTAACTCTGGAGGTAGGTCTAGGAAGTCGAGAACTGAGAACTGACCATTGGATTTAACAAGAGTTCGTTGATGCTTTTGGAGAAGATGAAATTTGGTGAATGGTAGGGTAGAGGACAAATTAAAGATAGTTTATGAAAAATAATTAGAAAAAAAAATTGAAGACCTATACCTCCGGCACTTGCTGGAGAAGAATGTGAGATCAAAGGAGGTATTTTTGTGTTTGTTTTTAAGAGAGGATGAGGGAAAGAGAAAATTTCAGTAAGAAACATAATTTTTTTAAAGCATGATTTTGTGAATGTTTTAAAATGGGAATAGTCAAATACTCTGAAGACAATATGAGGATATCTAAATGAGATTATTAAGGTTTTTATGTAGAGTCTGTAATGATTAATACATGAATTAAGTGTCTTAGTAAATGACAAGTCTTGCCTCTTTTTTCAAAGAAAAACCTCCTATAAAAATGTTAACATTTCATAAAGTGAATGGTTATTAAAGGAAAAGCCACACTTGCATATTATCTGATGCTTTTATATCGTAAAGTGCTTAGTTTCTCTGGCTTATTTTGCATAAAAAGAACTAATTGTAAACTGCAATGCTTTTTTTCTTCTAAAAATGAGGGAGGGGATTGTGAAATAAAGTAAGGCTTTTTTTTTCTCTAAGTCATTGACCTGTATCTCTTACTCCCTCAAATTTGATAGGATAAAACTACATAATACGGTTTGTTGGATGACATATTAGTTAATAGTTAATCTGAAGATAGGTCTGTACTATTTTCTGTTCCTTATAAATATCATATGCTAAATAACTATTCTACTCACCCTAGAAATGTGTGTACACAGCAGGTGTGTTCCACTGACAACCTAAGAAAAGTAATAATCGATTTTAACATTATTCTTACTGTGTCAGATTTTTATTACTACCACCTCTGATTATAAATGAAATATATATATATCTATTTTTTTCTCCAATTCACTCCTGATTATTTAAGAATACTATATACTATGATATTCAAGTACTGATGCTTTCTAGATTATCCACACTCGATTAAAACATTTAGGTCTTGCCAAAGCCTTCAACTCTTGGGAATTCCCATGGGGGATTAAAAATTGGATGAAACCAATAAGGATCCACTGCTTTTATAAACGTAAAACTGCATTTTCTGCCAGGTTCTGGACTACTTAATCGCCATGATTGAAAGGCTAGGAATCGACCTGAAACTTCTTACCTATAACTTAAATGAAGGACTTAAATAACCAGCCTTTCTAATTGTATTTTGTAAAATATTTATTTTTAGCAAAAAGGTGTATTAATGAAAACCAAGATATATCAAAGTGATGTTGTTATGAAGATTAATACAGATTTTTGATTATATATTTAAATCCAAACCTCAAATACCTGTGCTCCCAAATCATTCCCTGCTACTTTTTCTCTATGGATAAGACACAGGAGGAAGGACAACTACTATATGTCATGATAACCTTGATGGGTTCACTGTCTTCTATCAATCCTTAATTGATAAGGTAGAGACATAGAGATTAAAAAAAAAAAAAATACCAGGACACCCTAACCAGAGAGGCTTTGCCTGGCCTGTGTCCTGCTTAGAGACACATTTAAACCAGGAAAGGTGAGTTACATGGATTTTTTATTTCGAAATGAGGTTTTAAGAGTTTCTTTTCCAGGCTATATGCATTTGCAGCATGAATACAGGGAATGGTAGAGGTAACCAACTTTCAAAAGTAATTTAGTGATTGGGTTAGGCTGATTGAGCTGATACAACATGCTACAAAAATTGTAGTTAAAAGGGAGACTTTCCCCAATAGACTGAGATGTCCAATAAAGAATAATGTGTTCAGAGATTTTTTTTGTTCTGTTTTATATAATTCCAAATTTGTAGGAAGGTTTCAACTTAGGAGAAAGAACTCTAATATATTGTTTACTATATTCTCTAATATGTTGTTTTACAATGTTTGCCTCATCTCTAAATATCTATTCTTTTCATTTGACAGCAATAGAAATCCTTTCTTTGTTAATATTAATAATGTATTATTTTAGAGAGCCTGATTGGAGAGAGAGAGAGAGAGACAGAGAGAGAGAGAATATCTCAAGCAGGCTCCACCCTGATCAAGGTGGGGCTCCATCCCACCACCCTGGGATCATGACTTCAGCTGAAATCAAAAGTTGGACACTCCATTGACTGAGCCACTCAAGTGCCCCAGCAATCCTATTTCTTACCCTGTAACAGTTTGGTACCTATTTCTGGGGAACAATGATATTCTTTTATGAACAGACTAAAAAATACCAAAATCAGATAAATTAATATTGATGCATACTCTGAGCTAATTTATAATGCAGATTCAAATTTCAAGCATTGTCTAAACGTCCACCTGACATTTTTCCCTCCTCAGTATGGAATGAACCATTCTGGATAATGGGTTGAATCATCATGCATTGCATTTAGGAGAAATATCTCTATTCTCCTTTAATCTAGAATAGTTCCTTAGTTTTTTGGCATGTTTTTTGGTTTGGGCTTGGGTTTTTTTTTTTTGTTTGTTTGTTTGTTTGTTTTGTTTTGTATCTCACATAATTCTGAAAGAGCACAAGGCATTACATTTGTAAAATGTCCCTCAGTTTGGGTTTGTATGTCTTCATGACTGGGTTCATGTTGTGCATCTCCAGTAATACAGTAATAGTGATTCTGGGCCCTTCTCATTGTACTACATCAGTAAGTACACAATAGCAACTTGTATCATTATTGATGATAGTAATTTTTTAATTGAGGTATAATTGACATAAAACATAATATTAGTTTCAGGTATATAACATGTTTATTTGATATTTATGTATATGCCAAAATGATCAATATGACAAGTCTACTTGACATCCATTACCATACATAGTTCAATTTTTTTTCTTGTAATGAGAGCTTGTAAGATTTATTCTTCTAGCAACTTTGAAATACTTGATAAAATATTTTTTTTAATTTTTTTGAAGTTTATTTATTCTGACAGAGAGTGGGGAAGGGGCAGAAGGAGACTGGGGAGAGAGAATCCCAAGTAGCATCCTGGCTGTTAGTGCAGAGCCTGATGCAGGGCTCAATCTCACAAACTATGACATCATGACCTGAGCCACAATCAAGAGTGACCTGAGCCAAAATCAAGAGTTGGAAGCTTAACTGAGACACGCAGGAGCCCCAATATATGATACACTATTATTTATTTTTTAATGTTTATTTTTGAGAGACAGAGACAGAGCATGAGGGAGGGAGGGAGACAAAGAATCTGAAGCAGGTTCCAGGCTCTGAGCACAGAGCCCAACCTGGGGCTTGAACTCCCTAACCGTGAGATTATGACCTGACCCGAAGCTGGACGCTTAACCAACTGAGCCACCCAGGCACCCTAATACACTATTATTAATGATAGTCAGGATGCTGTACTTTACCACCCCAGAACTTACTTATTTTATAGCTGAGGAAATTTGTACCTTTTGATTCCTTTTACCCATTTTGCTATCTCCCAACCCGAGCCTCTGGCAACAACCTATCTGTCATGTGTATTTATGAAGTGTTTTAAAATCCCACATATAACTGAGATTATATAGTATTTATCTTTCCTTGTGTGATTTATTTCACATATCATTATTCCCTCAAGATCCATCCTTGTTGTCACAAATGGCATAATTTCATTCTTTATTATGGCTAATATTGCTCTGTGTGTGTGCGTGTGTGTGTGTGTGTGTCTCACATTTTCTTTATCCATCCATCCATCCATTGATAGATACATAGGCTGTTTCCATATCTTGGCTATTTTGAGTCATACTGAAGTAAGCAAAGGAGTGCAGACATCTGTTGAACATAGTATGTTAATTTTCTTCAGATAATACTCAAGTGAAACTGGTGGATCATATGGCATTTTTATGTTCAATTTTTTGAAGAAGTTCCATAGTATTTTCAAGAGTAACTGCCCTGGTTTACATTGTCACCAATAGTACCAGGATTTCCTTTCCTCTACATCCATGCCAACCCTTGTTATTTCCTGTCTTTGAATAGCCATCCTAAAAGATACGAGGTGACATTTGTCTTGTTATGGTTTTGATTTGTATTTTCACTGATAATTGGTATTGTTGAACATCTTTTCCTGTACCTGCTAGCCATCTGTTTGGAAAAAGATGCCTATTCAAGTCCTCTGCCCATTTTTTAATCATTTTTTTCCTCCCTCCTGCTATTGAGTTGTATGAAATTTTTATCTAATTTGGTTTATGAACACCTTATCTGATATATAGTATGCAAATATTTTCTCCCACTAAGTAGATTACTTTTTTATTTTCATTGCTCTGTAGAAGCTTCTTAGTTTGATGTAGTCCCACTTGTTTATTTTTGGTTTTGAAATCAAATCCAAAAACTCATTACCAATATCAAAGTCAAGGGACTTACTGCCTACATTCTCTTCTAGGAGTTTTATAGTTTCAGATCTTAAATTTAAGTCTTTAGTCCATTTTGAGTTAATTCTTATGAGTAGAGTAAGATACAGGTTCAATTTTTGCATGTGGCTGTCCAATTTCACTAACCTCTTTTATTGAAGAGACTGTATATTCTTGGCTCCTGTGTCCTAAATTAATTGACCATATTCTTACGGATCTATTTCTGGGCTCCCTATTCTCTTGCATTGACCTATGTGTCTGCTTTTATACCAATACTATACTGTTTTGATTGCTATATCTTTGGGATAGAGCTTGAATTCAGGGAGAATGATGTCTCTGGCTTTGTTTTTTCTTAAGATTGTTTTTGGTGGTGATAATTTTAACCACGTAGTTAAAATAGAATCTACTGTTCTAATCTGTTACTAGACAGTGAATTTGTTATTTTTCTCTTTGCAATTAGTATGTTTGTGGGGTGGGTATTTAGATGCTATTTAATAAAGTTTTTTTCATCAAACATGACCGCAGTTGATTTATCATCTACTGGTTTCTCTGGCCAGAATCAGTTCTTACTACCATGTAAGTACTGTTTGTGAAATAGTGGCTTTTCTAACTCCATCACTGCTTGTGCGTTTTGGATAGCATTTCTTTGAAAATAAAAAGTTTGTTTTCTCCAACATGAACTTACATAAATTTTTATGTTCTTTAAAATAAAAGATGGGGGCTCCTGGGTGGCTCAGTCAGTTAAGCATTCGACTTCAGCTCAGGTTATGATCTCATGGTTTGTGAGTTCAAGCCCCGCATTGGGCTTTGTACTGACAGCTCAGAGCCTAGAGCCTGCTTCAGATTTGTGTCTCCCTCTCTCTCTGACCCTCCCTTGCTCATGCTCGCTTTCTCTCTCTCTCTCTCTCTCTCTCTCTCTCTCTCTCTCTCTCTCTCAAAAATAAAATAAAATATACGATGAATTACTAGACATTTCACTAAATCTGCCTTTACTTATTATAGTTCTGAAAGATTTTTACCAGCATACTAGTACATGATACAGACATGAATGACCTAAAAGGAAAAGAAGATAATATCATTTCTGTTTGTAGTCATTGTGTGTTGCTTAAGAAATAGAATATAAACAACTTAAAAATTCTTATTATTAATATAATGGTATAAAAATGTAGCTAGATATAATTGAAATGTACATAAATCAATGGTTGACTTATACCCTCAATAATAACTTGTTTTTAATAAAGTAAAACACTATATATGACAATAAGTCATTTTTCATGGCTAAGAAAATAAAAATATTTAATAGTTCAAATATCTATTACTTTAAAATAAAATTATTAAATTATACTGCTGAATGTGAAATTATTTATAAAATGGAGAAATGCGTGTTCCTGAATACAAAGATTACATATAATTAATAAAGTGAATCTTCCCACATTAGTTTTTGGGTGACAATTAGAATCAAAATCCTAAAATATTTTTTTCTTCAGAGAGAGATATAGAGGATACATTAATATTTATTTTGGAAATTTTAATTGAAAGATTGACTACTACAATTTCATCAAAAGAACAGTAGTTAATATAGCTCTACATACTAAACATTACAACATAATTAAAATAGTGCAGTGCTTTATTTTAAATACATGTCTACCAGTAAGAGTAACATAGGCATACTCCTGGAAAAAACAATGTTCCCAATGAAATGAGATAAAATTCTACTGTTTCTTATAAGTTATCTTTGGACTTTCAGGTGGGACAATTCTTTATTGTCTTGGCTCTCTTACACATAGTAAATTTGCACATTACATTTCCCAGACCTTTGGGCACTAGGCACTAAACACATACAAGATCCTCTTAGTAATCACACAAATAAATATCCCCTAAATTGACAGTTGAGGCAAACATTTTTATCAGAATATACAATCATATAATTTCTAGGATAAAGAGAAATAGATGTAGGATTTTGAAGGCACGACTCATTATTTTAATTGATTTCTTAAAATATAGATCTTATCCAAGTATATAGAGTTGTAACAATCTCATTGAAAGGAAGTGTAATTTTTTACTTTCATTCCACTGTATTGATTGATTTCCCTCAAACTGATTATCCACAGTTTTAGAATTGAGATTAAATGTTGGAATACAGTTGAAAAAGAGTTTTGAAGACCATAAATAGCCATCCAAAGGAAAGGTTTTGGTGTTACTGATATTTTCAGGTGTGTGGTTCCAATATATTTTTTGTGGTGAGTACAGCAACCAATGAAATAAAAACAGAACCATCTTTTTATTGCTTCAGAATTTATATAATTATTTTAATGTCTTGGTAAGATAGCTTTCTAATGAAATGGGACAAATGCCAATTAGATATTAAATAATCTGTAGTCATAAAATCCCTCTTTCCACACATGTACAGGCATGCCATTTTATTAAGCAACTCATAAAAAATAAAAGACTTTGAAATTAAAAAAAAATCATTAACAGTGATATGAAGCAGTGTCCAGATGTCATCTATTCAAAGATCCATGCAAAATTGGTGAAAATAAAAAGTCCCAGAGCTTTGGCAAAGAAGGAAACCACATCATTGATCTATCAACTTCTTCTCTGGGGAGTTTTAGTAAAACAAGCCTCAGACATCAATGGTGTATCTAAATGAAATATTAGGAAAAAAAATCCAAAAAGGAAAATGATTATTAAGAAAGATTATTTTATGTAAGTAATTATAAATATAACTCTTTTGCAAGTTGTAGAAACTTGGTTTCAGTTGTTCCGTGGTAACTGTTCCTTTAAAGCAATGAAAATATTGAATGCTTTCTCCTTCAGGAGTTACTATTAAGAATGGAAAATAAGTGAATTTGTCATTTTTTAATAACATGATTTTCCTCCATGATTTTAAATCTCAATAATGCAATTATTTCTTAGACCTGCAATGGATATTAACAAAGCTCAGATTTTCACCTTTTATGTCATTTAAACAGTAGAGTATACTATATATAGTGAACTCTAATATTTCATTCTCATGAGTGCTGCACTCATTTAAGAATGATTCTCGGTGTTACTGTAAAACTGCTTTTCATATAGCTCATTGAGTGAGGAGAGTTGTGAATGTCTGACAATGTATAAGGAACAATTTTCAAGTCCGTAATAGTTTATAGTTTATTCAGTTTTGACTCCTAAGCTTGTCTGATTTAGTATTTTATTGTTTGTGGGTGGCACTAAAGTAAATATGGTCTCCATTTTATGAATGAGAAATGGGGCACTTAGAAAGCTTCAGAGACTTGTCATAGTTCATGGATATAGTTTCTGCAGAGATGAGCTCAATAACAAATCCTAGGACTCATTTACAAGTTAAATATTCTTACATTTGTGCACTACTTGTATATAGATCAAAGAAAAACTCCATTCCCTATAATTTTATGAAGGAAGTTAGTTCTAGACCATTGAAATGTTCTGAAATAGAACAGATGAGATTATTTCACAGAGAAACAATATCTATTAAAAATAATAGTTACTTGGGGGTGCCTGGGTGGCTCAGTCAGTTAAGTGCCGAATTAATGATTTGGGCTCAGGTTATGACCTCAGTTTTGTGAATTTGAGCCCTGCATCAGGCTCTGTGTTGACCATATGAAGTCTGCTTCATATTCTCCCTCTCTCTCTGCCCCTACCATGTTCTTGCTCGCTCGCTCTCTCTCAAAAGAAATAGATAAACTTTAAAATAAAATAATAGTTACTTGATATATCTACTTCAAACACACCTATTTATAATTTTTAAGTGAAAAGAGAAACCATTAAAATAAGAATAAAAGTAAACAACATAAGCAGGAATGAAATCTAAGTCACTGTTAAATATTTATGTATACTAATACCATGTAATGCATTTAAAATAGAGCTTTGAAAACAATCTACATTTTCTAATTCCTACAGTAGAATTGGTTGTACAATTGTTAATTACAAAAATTTTAGTAGTAAGGTAGAAACTATAGTAAATAATAAAACATTATTTTTTTTAAAAATTTATGTATTTTGAGTGATAGAGAGCTAGTGGGGAAGGGGCAGAGAGAGAGGGATACAGAATCCCAATCAGATTCCTCGCTGTCAGTACACAGCCAGATGCAGGGCTCAAAACTCACAAATAATGTGATTATGACCTGAGCCGAAATCAAGAGTTGGATGCATAACTGACTGAGCCAGCCAGGCTCCCCTAAAACATTAAACTAACTAAATAAAAATAAAACATAAACATAAAACATTAAACAACTAAACTAAAAAACTCATAAAGCAAATAATAGAGAAGGAGAAAGAAAACATTAAAATTGAAGACTGGAGGAATTTTTGAGAAAAAAATTATTTTCTTATATTTATATCAATAATATGTATTCATTATATTACATCTAGGGCCATACTACATTGTGTGAAGCCACTTTATTCAATAGATCATTTATTAAGTCATTTTTATCTTCTTGTTAATACTATAATCAATGTGTCAAAAATTCAACATGGGGCAATCAAATCCCATTTGTAGTTAATAATGTAGTGTATTTGAAGAGCATCTGGATGGCTCAGTCGGTTGAGTGTCCAACTTCAGCTCAGGTCATGATCTCACTGTTCATGGGTTCAAGCCCCTCATCAGGCTCTGTGCTGACAGTTCAGAGCCTGGAGCTGCTTCAGATTCTGTGTCTCCCTCTCTCTGTCCCTCCCCTGCTCACACTGTCTCTATTTTTCAAGAATAAATAAACACAAAAAAGAATTTAAAAAAATAAAACATAGCGTAGTGTATTTGAGAAGTAGTGTTTTAGTCATTATACCTTAATAAGTAGAGTTTAATTATTAGGGTTTCTATGGCAGTAAAAGACATAATTATCTCAAGGGAGAATAGAAGTAGGATGCATTATGTAAGCTGCCTTTATAGAGGCCAGATCCATTATTTCTTAGCAATAGGAGTCAGACCTAGTTTAGTGGTTTGCTGTGACAAAAACTCGTCTGTGTTGGGCATGTCTATTTCATTTGTGCTTGTATTCCTCATTCTCCAGTGATCATATTCTCTCCCATACCTCAGCCACCGCTGCCATGTTCAAAACTTAAGACTTTGGCATTCCAATAAATTGTAAGGTCTCTAAAAGAATAATTTCACTCTCCCCATTTCCTGAATTTCAACAGCATTCCCAATTCACTATAGAATTTATTGATCTAACCAAATGTTACTGTTCCTTACTTTTCTTATATTTTTAACATACTCTTTTAACTAATTCAGATTTCATTGACCCCTATTTATAATCTCCTCTCTTAACCAATCTAGCCTATGGTACTTCCTTCGGATAACTTCAATCTCGGTTGAATTAATTTCTCTATTTAATTTATGGTTTTTCTGTGTAGTTAAATGTTTTTAGAATCAAACCTCCATTCTTAGTTATTTTAAATACAGGATTATTATTTTTGCTAACACATTTTGAGGCCAACACTGATCCCAAATTGGTTTAAAATGTGTGTTAAGAGCACCTGGGTGGCTCAGTTGGTTCAGCGGCTGACTTTGGCCCAGGTCATGATCTCACAGTCCGTGGGTTTGAGCCCCACATTGGGCTTTGTGCTGACAGCTCTGAGCCTGGAGCCTGCTTCACATTCTGTGTCTCCCTCTCTCTCTGCCCCTCCCCTGCTCACGCTCTGTGTCTCTCAAAATAAAATAAAGACATAAAAATTTTTTTAAATGTGTATTAAACATACGCAAAACAAAACATTTTCTTAAAAGTAGGAATATCTGTCCTAAATACTAAAAAGTAATCTGAAGAAGTTGGTTTTGCTCTGAAAATATTTGCCAATCATGATGAAATACAGCTGAGAAACTGAACTCTAGTTGTATAGGCTCAAGAGGCCAATGTGACTTAAATCCATTCTAATAAACTCTGACCCCCAAACTCTGGGTAGCTGGATAGATACCCATACATAATCTAGGCAGGGGATATTTGGACAGTACCCTTTAGGATAATAAGATTATAGATGTCCTTTCAGGAAAACTCAGTTCTGATTGGAACGCGATGGGGGGTGGGGGGAACCTAAATCTTTGCCCCAAGAGATTTTGAACCCCTGGCCAGATAGTACATGAATTTACTTGACTGAGTGGTCAAAGAATCATCAAGCATGGATTTATTTAAACTTTTTCTATTTGTTAGTACCACAGGTGCTTGGTTAAAGCAAATGAAAATGCAAATGCTGTCTGGAAAAGAGGCCTTATTTTAAACCTTAGGATACATCTAGAAGTCATTGTTAAGGTCATCACAGAGCACCAGGCAAAGAAAACCAAGCACAAGACAAAAAGTTACTGTGATCGAATACAAGCAACAATGTTAAAGATAAAGAGTTAATGCAAAACAAAGTCAGAGTCCGATATTGAAATTATTAGACCAGATACTGAAATATATATTTAGTATTTTTAAAGAAGTTAAAGAGTAACAAAACTTCTCCAGAGAATCCTAACCTATAAAATCACAATGTAGATCTAAAAAAAGACTAGGGGCACTTGGGTGGCTCAGTCGGTTAATCTTCTGACTTCCTTAATTTCTGCTCAGGTCCTGATCTGGTCAGTGAGATCCATCCTCTGTCTGGCTTCATGCTTGAGTGCAGAGCTTACTTGAGATTCTAGGTTCTCTCTCTCTCTTTCTCTCTCTCTCTCTCTCTCTCTCTCTCTCTCTCCCCCTGTCTCCTTCTCTCCCTCTCTCAAAAATAAACTTAAAAAAATAAAAGAAGCCTAATTTCTACATGTATATAATTATTCATAGATATGACATGGTGAAATGCCAATAACCAAAATAATTAGAAAATCTTAAAAAGAAGTTACGGAGATATCTACCTTACAGAAAGTAAAGTTTATAACTTCTTATAAGGAAATGCAGGATCAGAGAACAGTAATTCACTATCTTTAATGTACTGAAAGTAAATTACTTCTACAAATGAAAATGAAATAGAGAAAGTTGAGAGCATATAAATGAGAGTCTGCGACCAGCAGACATTTACTAGAGAAAGGTCAAATGAACATATTTGAAGTAGGAGGTGGTAAAGTGCAAAGAAATGATAATTATGGACATAAATTATGTACATAAATGTAAATAAATATCAGCTACATGTAACAGTAACATCCAGTGGAGGTTTTAGAAAAGCAATTGAATTGAAAATATAAAACAATAATGACAAATGATTTGAAAAGGGTTTAAATGAAGCTGATGCGTTCTAAGGTCTTTGGTTTGAGAAGCAGAGATATTAATTCTACATTGGTAATTATGTATGTTGTATTTTCTATTGAGTGAAGAAAAAGACTGGAATATGAGTAAGACTTCAAACAGTTGAAGAAAAAAACCAAAATGCTCAGGATGAAAGAGAAAAAAATAAAAATAGAATGAGCACAAACAATAGTAAGCATAAAATAAAGGATAGATTTAAACCTTAATATATCAAAAACTACAGTACATGAAGGTGGATTAAATGCTTTAGTTAAAACAAAAGAGGAAATACACAGTTTAGGTTAAAAACTCCAAATATGCAACATTCAAAAAAGACACATGTTACACATTAGGAAATAGAAAGGTTGATAGTAAAACATGGAGGGATATACCAGGCAAACAGCAACCAAAAGCAATATGGTGTAGGTGTATTAATTTAAAATAGACACTAAGGCAAAAAGCACTTTTTGAGATAAAAGATCACATCAGTGAAAATAAAAGTTTCGTCCACCAGGAAGGTATAACAATTTTGCATTAGTATAAATTCCAATGGATTTATGTCATGAGGAGCAAGTTCTTCAATAACAATACAAATAAGCCTGAAAGTAACAATAACAAAAATTTAGTAAAAGCTTTCTATTTGAAATTAAGGAATACATAAATTATCATTGGTTGTAAGAAAATAATAATAATTTTTTTTAAAATTGAATAAACAATAATGAAGCAGTATATTCTGAAACTTATGTAATTTAGTTAAAACAGTACTTATGCGAAAAATCCCTTCAGTCCTACATGGACAATTGATAGATGACAAAGATCGTATGGTAGATCAGCCAAAAAAGAAGGGCCTCTTGAAAAAATGTGCTGAAAAAATTGGATATACTTAGGGAAAAATATGATACAGAGCGATTTCCAAACAACATATAAAAAATTAGTTACAGATGGATTCCAGAACAAACTATGGAAAACAAAACTATAAAGTTTTAACAAAATATTATATGAGAATATCTTCACAATTTTAATATAGGGAAGAATTTCTTGGGCAAAAAAATAAAAAGATAATCTTCATTATACTAAGTTAACAACTTCTGTTCTTACAGAGAATACCATATAAGCATAAGCGTTGTGGAATGAATGGTATTTGTAATACATGTGACTGACAAAGAATAGATTTTGGAATTCCAACAAATCTCTCGACATACACAGATAAGCAAACAGGAAAATGGAAAAAAATTGAAAAAGGAATTCATGGAAAACAACCACCAAGCTGATAACAGATATAAGTAAGATACAAGGTGTGTAGCTGTGGCTACATATCATTGGTTGTAAGAAAATATGGAATTCCAGAAGGAGTAGATCTGTAGAGATAGAAAGCAGAAGTGAGGCTGGAAGTGGGAATGGGGAGGAACTGCAATGGCCATGAGGGATAGTCTTAGGGTGAAAGGAATGTTTTAAAACTGTATAATGGTGGAGCCCCTGGGGGGCTCAGACAATTAAGCATCGGACTCATGATTTCAGCTCAGGTCATGATCTCACAGTTAGTGGGTTTGAGCCCCACATTGGGCTTTGTGCTGACAGCACAGAGCCTGCTTGGATTTCTCTGTCTCCATCTCCCTCTGCCCCACCCTCCTCCCCCCTCAAAATAAATAATAAATATTAAGAAAATATTTTTAATAAAATATTGTATAATGGTGGGGCACCTGGGTGGCTCAGTCAGTTGAGCGTCCAACCTCAGGTCAGGTCATAATCTCATGGGTTCATGAATTTGAGCTGAGCCCTGCATTGGGCTCTCTGCAGTCAGTGTAGAGTCTGCTTCGAATCTGCTGTCCCTCTCTCTCTCTGCCCCTCTCCTACTTGCTTGCTCTCTCTCTCTCAAAACTAAAGATTAAAAACTAATAATAATAATAATAATAAAATTGTGTAATGGTGATAATACATATCACCGTATTGATGACATGTGCTGCAAAACTCTATAAATTTACCAAAAATCTTTAATTTGTTTACACTTGAAGGAAGTGAATTTTATGCCATGTAATACAAACCTCAACAAAGCTGTTAAAATATTTTTTAAAATCTTGTGGAGCAACAAACTTACACACAATGCTGATAAGAATGTACATCAGAATAACTGAGAAAAATAGACTTACTCTATTAGCCATGGTAATCTACCTATGACCCAGCATTGCCAGTGATAGGATATACACTGAAAATTATGTTACCCATTTGCAAGAGTATATCTGAATAAAAAGTGTCACAGGACTAAGGTTTGTAACTACTTTACTACAAAAAGTTATTTAACAACAATCAGTGTAAGTAACAAACCAGCTCAACTCAAGAGCATACTACTGACATAAAGCTTTGTTCTATACTGACTTGGTTCAAAAACATTCAGAATAAAATCAAACTGTTTGGCAACATAAATCTTGTTTGCGAGTGCATTGGTGGTAAGACTATAAATCTACACAGTAATATAGTTCTCACAAAATCAGTAGCAATCATAGAATAGAAGGGAGAGAGAGGGAGGGTCAAAACCACGGAGGACAATATGGATGATTCAGCTAGGAATCCATTATTTCTTGAGCTATTCACATTTTTTGAGTTATATACATTTTACATTTTAATTATTTATTAAATTGTGCATGCAACTTAATGCTTTGTAAGTCACTTATGCATATATATATGGCTCATGCATTTTTCTATATTTGCTGGTTTTCATAATAAAAAACAGGTAGACAAATAATGTAGAAAATAGGGATGATATTAAGACAAGGCAGAAACTAATTTGAAAAGCTTTTGATCATACCAAATATATACTTAATACTATTATTTATTATGTATACATATAAATGCTAACATTTATATTATTAGGCTCCAGACTACCAATACCATTGTTTTTAATTTATGTACCAAAACTGCTAGGTAATTTCAATAAGTAAAATAAAAAAAAGAGGGGCAGCAAGATTGAAAAAGACCAAAAAAATTATTTTTCACAAATAAGACTGTACCCATTCCTCGAGGAGTATTTTGTGTTATACACAGAACTGGTTAGCAAATTAAAAATGTTATGGTTCAGAAAGCACAGTTTGCAGGAAGTAGAGAAGTCACAGCCTATATCTGTTTCACTGGCAGAATTATAAG
This sequence comes from Cryptoprocta ferox, assembly GCA_028646485.1. Lineage (NCBI taxonomy): Eukaryota > Metazoa > Chordata > Mammalia > Carnivora > Eupleridae > Cryptoprocta > Cryptoprocta ferox. The sequence continues at coordinate 29,415,769 of CM053559.1, read as the reverse complement.
AGCACCTCTTTTAACCCTCAATTATGTCCAAGTTTGGAAGATGAATTACATAGTCATCATAACTATGGGAGCATTAGACATTTATAGGTGGTGCCCTAACCCTAACTTGAAGGTATCAGGAAGGATATCACTGATGAAGTAGCATTAACACCTGGTTTGACCCAAGTAATCATTGAGATTGATCCAAGAGAGATTAGAATGGAGGTGTGTGACACACAGCCCCAATAATATGTCAA
>CM053559.1:29377640-29415033 GCA_028646485.1 Cryptoprocta ferox | reverse complement strand
TAGGTGGTGCCCTAACCCTAACTTGAAGGTATCAGGAAGGATATCACTGATGAAGTAGCATTAACACCTGGTTTGACCCAAGTAATCATTGAGATTGATCCAAGAGAGATTAGAATGGAGGTGTGTGACACACAGCCCCAATAATATGTCAATACTCAGAAAAAAACAGAGAGCATTACTTTCAATAATTGGTGGGGCGGGGGGGGGGGGCGAATCAGAATGGCTGAAGGCCAGAGTACAGGGAGAGTGCGAGAGAGCTAGAAGAGAGTTCTAATGAATGAGGTTGGATTCATAAGTGAGAGCCAGACCCGCACCATTGCAAGGATTTGGAAGCTGTTGAAGGAAGACCCAGAGGCTATAAAGAGACTGCATGTGTTCATAGTGAGAGGAGGAGCAGAAATAGGATTACATATTGGACTGACTTCAAAATCTGTGCTCTTCCTTATACATAAAGCTGAAATTCTGGGAGAAGCTACCATGTACAAAGATTGCAAAGAAATAGAAATCAGGGCATTGAGAAGAATCACAAAGAAGGAGAGAGATGAGGAAGGCATGATGCTGTACAAGCTGAGGGGGGATATGATGTAGAAGGGGAAATGTCCAACAGCGTCATGTACTCCAGAGAAGTTACATAAGGTTAATAGATATGAGATTCTTATTTAGGCTATTTAGGAGTAAAAACAACATTGAAATTAAGAATGACTTATGTACTCCTGGGTCTATTTATGCAATAGTCTCTCACACCTGACACCTAAGCAAGTGTCTTATTGCTCTGTGTATTTCTACAACAAATTAATCCCAGCGACTATTGACATTTCTTCCAAACTGTGCCTGAAACATACTCATTTTTCTCTTTTCTCAACTCATTCCTTTATACATCAGTTTCTCATGATCTCTCTCTAAAACATAACTTCTACCTGCTTGGAAGTAATGAAAAGTGTATAAAGTTCTGTTGTCATTTTACATCAAGTTGAGAAAGAACAGCCTTCTACAGAGGCAGTTCTAGGAACACATTCACAGATCTGACTTTCAAAGACCAGACTAAACATATACTATAAAAGTAGTGTAAAAATCTATAATTATCAAATTATTTTTAATACATTAATAATGCCAAGAAAAAGAAAACTGGTCTCTTTCAAGTTGTTCAAAGTGAAATACTTGTGTTCGTTTTCTTTTGGTCTATCTACAAACCACTCATTTAAAAATTTTAAGGTCTATGAAAAGAAAGCGAGGTTTTCTTAAGAAAATGGTGACTTAATCCTACACATACTGCAAGTGGTTAAAACAGGGGTGGTATTACAGAGCGGTCACAGAAATAAGCATTCAACTCTGACATTACTGGATCTCTAACTTGGAGAGTTAACTAATTCTGGGTTCAGTTCTCTATGTAAACTGTGGCTGTAATTGTGTCTGCCATATGTAATTTCTTTGAAGAGTGCTCAATAAATACAAGTTATTTGTTACTAACCCATGTATTTTAGTTTTACAGGAATTATAAGAATTTTCCATTCTATCTTGAACATCCATACTTTTATTTAAAAAAAAGTCTTGTGGTGAATATAGTTAACAGTTTGTATCTCATATACAGATTGGTATTAAGAATCTCAAATCAAGTTCTTCTAATCTTAGAAGGTAGCATTACCAATGCTTTATGGGGAAAACTTCCTTTACTTTGATCCTCTAATTTATATTTCCTTCTTCTCTGCTATAATTGCGTTTCTTTTTTGGGACCATGAAACTCAATAGAGAGCTATTATATCCACATCTTGTCTTCCCATATTGGCCACCTTAATTCACTGAATAAGCCAAAAATTCATCTTAAGTTTTCTTTTTTTAAAAAAATATTTTTCATGTTTATTTGTTTTTAAGAGAGAAAGAGACAGAGCACAAGTCGGGGAGGGCCAGAGAGAAAGGGAGACAGAATTTGAAGCATGCTCAGGTTCTGAGCTCTGAGCTGTCAGCAGAGAGCCCAATGCTGGGCTCAAACTCCCAAACCATGAGATCATGACCTGAGCCAAAGTCAGACGCTCAACTGACTGGGCCACCCAGGCGCCCCTCATCTTAAATTTTCTTAATACCTTGTCATATACCCCACAATCCACAATTTGTTAAACCATTGTTTAATTATTTTCTAAACTTCCTATACTAGTTTACATGTTCCTTTTCGGCCTTAAAATATATTTTTAATGTTTATTTTAGGGGGGGGTATAGAGAAAGAGAGGGAGAAAGGGAATCCTAAACAGGCACAATTGTTGTCAGCACGGAGCCCAGTTTGGGGCTCAGTATCACAGACAGTGAGATCATGAGCTGAGCCGAAATCAAGAGTCTGACCCTTAACTGACTGAGTCACCCAAGCACCCACAGCCTTTAATCAAATATTAAGCACATTCTGTAATTGACAATAGAGACGCTTAATGCAGAACATGTGCATTTTTCCTTAAAGTCTCTCTAAACTTTTGTTATTTCTCCCATTCCTTAATTTTTACCCTCTGTCCCTTCCAAGCAGAAACACTTTACAGTTTCCCTTTTGCCAAGGATCCATCTTTTGCTTTCCATTCACTTCAACAGACTCCTTCACATCCTGTGATAGTTTTATGAACCTAATTTCCACACAGTTTTACATAAAAGAAAATCTGGAATTGAAGCATTTCTCCCATATTACCCACAGTATTGAATTTGCTGTAGACCAATTTGTTGTGAGGCACAGGAACACGTTTTGGTGTTATGCGAATAAATATATCCTGGCACTGTCAATGAATATGACAAAACGCACCATTCCCTTTGGCCAGTATACTCAGCAAATTTCGGATTCATTCATTTTCTGGCAACAAAACCCCATGCAAACAGTGAGGGTGAGCATCCATAGAAACCAAATATTTGCAGAAAGGTGTTTAAAGGGAATTGAAAAATCAGAGTGCAGACTGAAACTGCGTTCTGTTGACAAAAAGTCCCAAGTTTTTAAAAAGCACACATCAGGAACATGTGCTAAGAAATAAAATGTGGTGAGGCAGTATTTCATTTAATCTAATGTGAAATCTTATTCTGTAAGGGGATAGAGGGCATGCCACTTGCACTGAATCTCCAAGAATCACCATCCCAAACCAACAAATGTTCATTCTGCTGTTTTTCTTTGAAGGGCGCAAAAAAACAAAACAAAACAAAAAAACCTGTGTAGCTATACAGTGCTACAAACACATGAACTCCTTTCAACTTGGGCTTGGCTGGTGGAAATTCACTGTAGAAGAGAGGAAAGAGAATCTACTTGGCTTTACCCTTCCCATAGTGGACAAGGAAAATAAAAGATTTTGAATACTTGAAGATGTACTTAAAATATATATGTATTTTCTGATTCAAAACCATTCACAGATGTTTTATGTATAATTATATATACATACCCCACTTTCTTAGTGTAGTGTGGAAAAAATCAGCAATGCCCAGAAACGAAAATTTAAACAAAACAAAACAAACACCTCTTACAGCTTAAGCATTCTGAAATGTTTTGGTTTTCTTCTGCTTCGGGATTAAAAGGACAAGCCCCTAAAACTTTTTGCTTTTATTATATAACTTTCTAGACTATTTCATCTCACAAAAAGGGAAACTGGGATCTAGAGTTTTTCTTACGCGTACAAGTTGACATTCCTAAGTGTTAGCCTTTAGTAAATCTGTATTTTATTTTTTATATGCTATAATTTATTAAACTCCTGATACTCTGATTAAGGTTACTAATACCCAAGCCTGTGACAAGTATAAGTAACTTTGTAATCTTAGTCATGGCGGCAGATATAAGGGTCACGCGCACATGAGAGGCTCTGACCAGACCCAGACACTCAAGAGAATTCTTCCCACTTGCAGTCTAGGCACTTCTCACTTTTTTTTTCCTAAATAGTTTTACTTTGATGGGTCAACAGAGAGATTTGCAGAGTCAAGCTCAATAGTCCAGAGAGGTAATTTATTTTTATTGGGAGGGAGAAAATACAAGTACGTTACACGGCAACCAGAAACCTAAGGTAAAGTTGCACCTCTTGGCTATAATAGACATTTATGTTCTAATGTACAGTCTCTGTACTCTATATTTTCCTCTGCCACAGTAAGAGAACCACACTTCAGGGAATATTTCAAGGTAAATTATTTCCAGAAATATAATGGTTAAGGGAAGAACACTGTATTCCTTTGCCACCATATCGTTTAATGGTACATTTCCTAGCTACTTCATCTAACTCCCTGTGTGGGTCAAAGAGAGTGTGTCCTCTTTGTGGATATTTACTTTGGCATAATCTTGCCTCTCTCATTTTCTCCACCCTCCCTAACCTAACTGAGGTGGGAGGCCCCTTAATATTCAGGGCACCAGACAGAATCGACCTTGTGTTGAAGTTAGTCGTGGAGAAGACAACATTTTGTGGGTATGGACAAGGAAACAGATCAATCTCTGTAGTATCGCTCTGCACTTCTGGAGTTCTGGGCTGCATTCCTCTTACTTCAGTGGTTTCTTTAACAGAGAGACACTCTGAGTTTTCTTGTTTTCTCCCTTAAACTTTCAGACACTTGACTTTTCAGTTACAGAATTAAGAGATTGAGAATACAACTAGAAAGTCTGCAAAAATTAACATGCTATCATTGTTACAGAATAACTATTTGATAGTTTGTATAAATACACCGTTGGTCAAAATATTTGGGTCAACTCTGCTATGTCACTGTTTGAAAAGAACTTTTATTTTCCCCTCACAGTGTTTTGTTGAATATTAACAGAGGAAAGTTTTGATACTTGGTAAAAAACACCTTACATATCTTTTGTGGCATTTTGATGTCCTGCAAAGTTGTTTGTCTCTTGTTTATAAATTGCATGGATTGTGTCAGTGCATCGCAGGGACTGCTCATTTCAGTATTTTGTCTTATAATCACCAGTATAAAGGCTTGCACATAAACACCTGTTTATGTATTGTTTTTGAGTGCAATGGAGTACCTCGTCTGAAAAGAAGGGTTCCTGGCACATCAGTATGCAGCCCAGTGGTGAAAAAAGTAGTGCTTACATTTTTGACCTGATCCAGTCTAGATTTTCTGTGATAGCCATAAAAATATGGCCTATTTAATTTTGCCATATTCATTGTGGCCAATGGGCAAAAAAAGACAGAAGATACTTAACGATACTGAGAAATTAACTTTCAGGTACTGTACTTCCTTGCATATTATCTCATTTAATTCTCACATAAACCATGTGTCAGGATTCATTTAAGATTGATAAGAAAAGCCTCACATTTAGAGACATGAAGTGAATTCCCCCACATCTCATAGCCACTCAGCAGGGGGCCTGGATTTGGATGTGGGCTGTTGCTCAGTGCCTGCCATGCCCCACCAGTGAGTGGAGCATATGTTTAGGCACTCATCTTTTAAAAATATTTCTGACTGTAATTCTTGGTTCCTGACATCATTTACTGAGTCCTGTTCTCAAAGACAGATGAGTTGGCTGAAATTTCATCTTTTCCCAAAACAGAAAGTTCTGAAGAACAGCACATTTATAGAACGGAGGAACAGTCCTGCTTTTATATTGTGTTTGAATCTCTTTGCTTAATTTAATAATCCACTGGCTCTTAAAAAAAATGATTGCTGTTACTTTCCATTTTTGTTAACACAAAAACAAGAGGTGGGTTTACCTGTAAGCAGGAAGAAGATGGTTTAGCTCTCTGGCTTAATGCTCAATCTCCTCCCAGGATTGATGGAAACTTATGTCCAGAATCAGAGCCAGGACCTGAATATTTTTCCTGTTTGCTGAGCAAGGACTTGGTAGTCCTTTCCCGTTTACAGGAGAGGAGCCACATGACCTGTCTATGCTTTTTGGGCTAGACTTATGCATTATCTTCTCTTTTGTATTAGAATTTTGAGTTTGTGAGTATTTTATTAAATTACTAAATTTTGTCAAGTCTCCAGCTACGAGTAGGAGAAGCTTACTAAGCACCATCACCCCTTGGTACCTAAGGCTTCAGCTGGTAGCTCGAGTAATGCTAGACAGTCTCTTGCATTGTTTCCAAACTCCATTGTTCCTACCTGTTCTTCATTTTAGACCAATGCCTTATATCTCAGACCTTCACCTTCATGGGACCCACCTGAGGATCTTGTAAAAATGCAGATTTAAATGCAGCAGTACTGGAGTTATGCCTAATAGTCTCCATTTCTAATAAATTCCCAAGTGGTGCCAGTCTGGCTGGTACAAAGGCCATGCTGTGAGTAGAAAGGTTTTAGTCCAGTTATTCTGAAAGTGTGGTCATATACCAGTAGCATCAATGTCACCTTGGAACTTTTTAGAAATGTGTATTCTCAGACTCCATCCCAACATTAGAAACTCTGAATTAGATGACCAGTATGGTTTGAGGAATCACAGCTTTAGAACATTTTCTGTTTCTCCATCCCCTTTGTCACTGCCTTAAGTCAAGTGCACATCATTTCTGTCTTACACTAGCTAGAGGGCTTTCTAATTGATCTTTCTCATTCAAGCCATCCTTTACATTGTCACCACAATGGTTTTTAAATGGAAAATTGAAAGATGTTCTCAAGTTTCTCTGCTCATTTTCCTTGCAATATGAAATATATAAAGTTGGTAACCTAGCATGTATAGACTTATTAAAATAAATCTTAATGATTTGCAAATAAAAAGTACAGACTCAAAATAAAAGATCTAGTTAGAATATCATACAGAGATGCAAAAAGTTGTTCAATGCAACAGTTCATAGAAGAAAAAAGATGGTGACTCAGGGAAATCATGTTATTGACCTTTTTCTCCCTAACTATGAAAAAACTATGGGAAAAATAGAACAGTAAATCTGAGTGATGCAACAGTAGGTTTTGTCTTTATTCAAGAAAAAGGTTGAGTAATTATTATTCTGGTTGTTCTCTGAGACTTGGTTGAAAAATCTCTCTCAGCCTCTAGGCAGATTTTTGAATGAAATTCTAGAATAGGGAAAGAAAAAATGGGGTCAAACAGTAGAGTTTGGAAAGTTACAAGTATCTAATTGCTTTATATCTTTGCCAGAATTTTTTCTTCTCATATGAAGGACATTAATTATAGCTGGGGTATTTTTCCTATCACAGTGTCAGGATTTGGCCTTCTAGTGCAAGGAATAAAGTTTAAAAATGTTTTTCACACCCTCTAATTTTGTGTCCCAAGATCTGTTTTTAGATTAGGTAGATGATCCCATTTATGAAGTTCATTCCACCATGGTTCATGTGATATTTTCCTTTTGAAAATTGAGCTCATAGGTGTGGTTATGGTCAGTGTTGTTTCAAGAGGGATTTTGAGGACTTGCCTGATGAATAGCTCATAATTATTTGAGTTTAAAACTGTCTTGGTATGTGACCAGTGCTTTCCTTTCATTTGAAAGCTTTTACTTGTGCTTTGATTTTTTTTTAGAGATATTGTTAAGTAATATAAGATTCAAAGTTAAATTAATGAAAAATAAGTTAGAGCATAGATAAAAAGTTAAAAGAAAGGTCTTTCTGAAGAAAATAGACTGTGTAGTCTTATAAATGTTTGCATCACGGTTTTCATAAAGATTTGCTAAAAGTTATTGGCCGTGGTAGTGATGGCCATTAGCTTAGGTTAACTTTCTGATTTTAACTTTATATAAATGGTTGAATAAAACTATTATAGGAAAAGATTAAAAGAAAAGTATTATTTGTCCACATTGTTTCTTTGGTGGAACCCTAAGGAAAAAGGCTTCCTTAGGAAAGTAAGTCTAGGCGCTTGCAAATCATAATCAGCAGCAAAATGGGGTTAAAAAAAAAACAACTCAAGTTCTGGTTTCTGATTTTGTATAAATCACTTATTTTTCTGGGATTTAGTATACTGAATTACAGAATGGAGTAGATTAGCACATCAGATTCTTTGAGCCTAAAATATTCTGATCTAGTAAGAAGTAAGAAATTAATGTTACAAATATATTATATATATGTTATATATTATATATGTATGTTATATATATTACATATGTTATGTATATTTATAAGTAATGTATATTAGATATAATAGATATATTATATGTATTATATATGTAATATATATATATATATATATATATATATATAGGAAGGTGGCTCCATGCTTTATTCTTTATCTGCCAGGTAGTTCTTCATTTCCTAACATATAGAAGTCTATTAGTATTGACAGTATATACCCAGACAGCCTTTCAAGTAGCTTTTTTGAATTCACAAATTAAATTCAAATTTTGTATTGCATTCAATTGCAAAAAATCAACATATGTTGATTTCACTTAACTTTTTCAAAAAGACCATTTCCTTGTAGTTTTTACATGGCTGTTTTTGAACAGTTTTTTGAACTTCATAAAAACGTATTTTGAAAGTTTAAAAGATTTCACATAGATATCCATAAAATGTAGCAACAACAACAACAACAAACTAAGAAGCAAGAAAAGTATATAAAAGCATGTTAGTCGTTTTTCACTAGACTGGTTTACTTTTTAAGATTTGTCTTTTATTTTTAAGAACAAAGTTGTTTTTAAAAATGTTTCCCAAAAATAAGTGAGCCAAAATTTCACAGAGAGTACAAGAAGCCATCGCTCCCACATGGAAGCAATATGGGGAGCTGGGGTGGGGGTTCAAGGAGGGCTGGGAACTGGAACTGTCATGCACGAACGTTGGGGCAAGTTTACCACTAAAACCTCTCAAACAACACTGCTTGGCATTTTGACTCCTTGGATTTCAGAAGATTCAGAAGAGGGATGAAAAGAAATACAATTTGGCAGAACATTCATGAAAGCAATGCCGTGAGGGCAATGGTGAGAGAATCAAAAGGCCTCGATCTAGAATTGAATCTTCTGCCATTTGTGTAATTAGCCTAATAGTGCAGTTAATCTTCTCCCCAGTTTGTTTCTGCATATATATGTGGGTGAGAAAGTTTTCCTTTCCATAGAATTCCATGCTCAAAATAGTGTACTTGAAAGTGCTTTTTAAAATTACCAGGTAGGTTAAAGTTCTGCAGCATGCATACAGATCACCAACATAGATCGGAAAATGAATAAATAGTAGCCACAGTGCTAAACTCCTTAAATGTATTACCTAATCTAAAATTAACCATTGGGGTGCCTAGGTGGCTCAGTCAGTTAAGCATCGAACTCTTGGTTTCTGCTTGTGTCAGGATCTCACAAGTTTGTGAGTTTGAGCTGAGCCTTCTTGGGATTCTCTCTTCTCTCCCTCTCCTCTCCCCCTCTCTCTCTCTCTCTGCCTCCCCCACCCTCCACTGCTCACATAATTGCATGCTCTCTCTCTCTCTCTCTCTCTCAAAATAAATAAACTTAAAAAGAGTAAAATAAAAATAAAATAGCTTTTTAAAAAAGTGGGTACTCCTTGTAGTTTCATCTTACTAGTGAGGAAACAGATTTGTCCGTGCACCTACAAGCTATTTAGCAGAGCTAGAATTCAGAACTAGGGCTGATGATACTCAAACTTGTTTTTTGGGTACCTAGTAAATTCCGGGTACCACATTAAGTTGCTTACTTTGTATCTCATAAACATTTAAGTACTGGGCTCAAAATCGCTTAGGTAGAATTAGAATTCAAACTAAGTCTGTGAGTTTCTATGTTTCTGTTTCAAGTTGTCAAAACCACCATTACAATTTGTCTTCTATGATTTGGAATTTCTTTGAGAGCTCACAACTTGTCTTATGGAATTAATTCACACAAAGAAGAAAGCATCTCAAGTACAGGTTCTCCAAATACACTTTCAGATGCGTGTTAAGCATTTCCATTTTTCCACATTTTTTGTTTTTGAAAGAGAGAGAGAGAGAGAATGCATATGCATGCCCAAATGGGGAGGGGCAGAGGGACTGAGAGAGAGACAGAGAGAGAGAGAGAGAAAGAGAGAATTTTAAGCAGGCTTCATGTTCAGTGCAGAACCTTATGCAGGGCTCAGTCTCATGACCATGTGATCATGACCTGGACTAAAAATAAGAGTCAGACACTTAACCTACTGAGCCACCTAGTTGCCCCAAGTAGTTCCATTTTCTCACAGAAAGCAGCCTAACATATCTAGGAAAAATTGCCTATAAATTGCTGGTCTGGGCTAACCTTTAAAAAAGAAGTTTTCAGTAATTCTAGTAGCTGCCTAGCTTACTCTTGAGAGGAATTGCTAATAAAAGGCATAGGATGCCCCCAGACATTATGGGGATATTATGTCAAATCAGCGGTTGCGTCAATGTGCTAAATTATTTTATTAAAAATGTATAAAAAGGCTCCTTGGTGGCTCAGTTGGTTAAGCATCTGATTTGTGATACCAACTCAGGTCATGATCTCATGGTTTATGAGATCGAGCCCCATGCCAGGCTATGTATGCACAGTAAGGAGCCTGCTTGGGATTCTCTCTCTCTGTCTCTCTCTCTCTCTCTCTCTCTCTCTCTGCCCCTCCCCTGGTTATACACTTTCTCTCTGTCTCTCTGTCTCTCTCTCAAAATAAATAAATAAATTTTAAAAATGTGTAAGATATTTTACCACTCATGGAAATACCATCACCAACCATTTTCTCTGGTTTCACAAATCATTTTTACACCTGAAATTTCCACTGAATACAGCCCTGGTTGATAGATGAAAGGAAACTTTTCCTTTATTTACTTACCATATTAGCATTGTCAGCTTTTGATTGAGATATTCCTACCCTAACTACAATTTGGTACATACAGGACATTCCTACCCCCTTCCAACTAGGAAATCAGGGTATAAGACAAAAAAAAATCCAGCAATAGGGGTCCTGGGTGGCTCAGTCGGTTAAGCGTCTCAATTTTGGCTCAGGTCATGATCCCATGGTTCATTAATTTGAGTCCCGTGTCCAGCTTTCTACTGACTACACGGAGCCGGCTTGGAATTCTGTCTCTCCTTCTCGCTATGCTTCTTTCTCTCTCTTTCTCTCTTTCTCTCTTTCTCAAAATAAATAAATTTTAAAGATAAAAATAAAAAAAAAAGAAATCCAGTAATAAAACATGTATCTTAGAAGAAAGACACTTATCTAGTCTGGGACATAAAGTGTAGATTATCGTGACCAAGTTCCGGAAGAGAAAATATAAGCAACTAAAATGAGAAGGGCTTTGTACATGCCATGAAGGCAATAAAAACAAAACTGAAAAACAATATCACCAAATATTTTAAGAGTTGACTTAGATAACAGGAATTGTTCACACTCTTATGTCTGATATCCCACAGAGGAAGTGTGTCCTTTGCATTCATATCTGGGTATAACATGTTTGATAAAAAAAAAATGCAGGTGACTGCTTTTTATCAGAGAACTGATTACAGCGGTCAACATGTAGAACAGTTTATTTTTCTCCTATAGCAAGAAATGCAGAAGTAGGAATTCACTAGCATTTTTTCTGTACTTTGGGTTATGAGGACCAGGTTTCTGGGTTTCTCTTAGCCTTTGCATCCTGGTCCCAGAGTGTCTGTGGCAGCTCCGTCCATCCATGTGTGAGGCAGTGGGGCATTCGGATGGGACATGAGTGATAAAGGATACTTTCCAAATGAGTCACAAATCTTTAAAGTGCCTTCCCTAAAACTTCATCCAAGAACTCTTGCTTCTATTTCCTTGGCCGCCTCATTGCCAGGAGGCTGTGCCATGGAGTTTTACACTGGAAAACTTGCCAGGAACCCACAAGTAAAGATTCTACTGCTAATGACAAAGATGAGAACACAGGTGGGAGAAACACAAAGTAATCTTTGTACCTACAGCCTAGTGCAAATGCTTCACAACAGATACAGTGAGAAAGGTTATATAATTTTTTTAATTAAATCGTAGGCCAGCATTGATAGCATGAATTCAATTATTAGATGGAACAATGAAATTTTAAAGTTGGTATTTTCCATCAATCCATTAAAACACATTATAAAAAGAAATTCACTTAGCCAGTTAAACCGAATAATTACAAGCATCCGTTTCAATTTTCATCAAGGAATTTTAATATTCCTTACACTTATTCTAATGCTATTACTTGGATTTTAAAGAAACAGAAATCAAGCCCCCCCCCCAAAATATTTCCGGAAAAAATGTAAGACTTCAAATCAGGAAGAGAACGGTCAAATCTGCGTGGCACTCATATTTTTGAATATCAAATCCAGTCTTGAGTTTGCTTCACCATGGTATTTTCAAAAGTGAAACATCTAACTTATGACACTTTAATGAATAAAATGTAGTGGGAAAATGTATGATTTCTTTAACATCAGAAGCTTCAAAATGTATTTCTCACCTTCCTTTATATATTGCTTTATCGCTTGGACTAGTGATATAAAAGCTCTGGACATGAGGAATAAAATGGTTTCTATTCCTTATGTACATGTATTTGAAGGCTGACTGAGTGACTGCTATATTGGAAATATTTTTTTGTTCAATATGTTACCTGTTCCTTAAAATATTTAATAGCAACATAAACCCTTAATATACTTGCAGGATTACTGTAATCTGTTCGGTCCTTTCTTCAGTTGATAGAAGTGACTAAGAAAGTAACAAATTATAATTCCTTTTGGGAATCCCAATTGGTTAATAAGGAGCAACCTAATTTAATCTTCTCGAAATGTGCTGTTTACATTATGCATCTGATTAAGTGCCAGAGTACTTTTTATTCAGTAAATATGACTGCATGCATTTTCTTATATTACATTTTACAGATGACAGATGGCCCTAGCATGCGTTCTATCCTGGCGTGCAATTGAAATGCCTGACTCCAATGACTGCGCGTGTGTGTGTGTATACAGATGTGTATGTGCATTTAATAGAAATACATTCATGCATACCACGTGTTCTTGTCTCCTGCTGAAGGGGGAAAATTGACATTATTAATGACAAATAATTAAAGAGGTCAGAACTATTGTTATTTCCTTTCTGTAAAAGGGATGTAGGAGTAAAAGGGCTTCTCAAACAACCTGAAGTAGATGGTTGAAAATATCCTATAATTTTTCAAAATGTTAGTGTTGGATGACCCCTAGGAGTTGATTTGGCATCCCCTTTTTAAGAAGGAAAAAAAAAACAAACAAACATGGCATCACGGCCTGAAGGGTATAAGTAAAAAAACAAGATAATAAACAAGATCATCTTTGTTTCAGGTGAACAATGGCACTACCTCAATCTTTATAAGCAGGAAAATGATAGACAAGAAAATAACTTTATTTCTTTAGGCCACCAGGGAAATGAAGTCACAAAGCAACCAAGTAACCAAAAATTTGGGGAGAGACAGGCCCTGGCATGGAGAAGTAGGACCTGGACCCTTGTTTACCTGAACCCACCACCACCAGACTTCATATATCCTGTAAAAAAAAAAAAAATGCAGCTAACATGTTTAAATCAATTGCTCAAGATTGAGTGCAGGAATCATGGGAGTGTGAAACCACGGGGGACAAGTACACTCTTTCAAGCTTGGTCTCCGCAAATGCCACACACACTCAAAGGGAATATCAAGGAGAATCCTGAGAAAGGTTTTAGTGAGGTGCTGGCATTGGGTGGGGTTTAAGAGTGGTTTGCAGGCATCCACTGCAAACTGCGGATGGAGGCCAATACTCCATCCACATCCATTCCCAACCCCCTCATAAAAGTAAGCCTTAATGCCTTACTTTGCATGAGAAGGACAGCAAAGAGTGTCACTTCAGGGTACTGGTCAAAAACCATTCCCGTTGGGGGAGATAACAGGAAAAAAAAAGAAAGAATTGCCTCCAAGAACGACCAGGGATGCATGCTAGCCCTAACGCTGGAGTTGTAAGAAAGGCAAGTATGCTAAAGGCCATACTACAGTGACCCAGGAACACAGCCCCATCCCAAGACTGTGGGTCAATCAGAACACAAGAGAACATTACCCATTTCCATTGCAGATATAACAAGTATAGCATAAATGACAATGGAATACGGTTGGGAGTTCTGCAAGATATATCTGCCATTCTTGAGGTGCAGTGCAAAGGAAAGATCCAAGACCAATGTGCAAAAGTAGTTATTGACGAGAATGCCTTGACAGTCTACTTGATAAATAATAGGTGTCACCAAAGGCTTTAAAGTTGGTGATGTCTGTGTATGTGTGACTGAGTGTGACCATACCAATAAACTTCAAACCCAGTCTGATGACCTTTTAGAATCATCTAAACTGCACTCGGAGGGCCTAGCCGAAGTTACTCTAAGAACACAACATATTTACCTGAGTAACTACTCTCCTTGAGGAGGTGTTAGTTTTCAACAAATTAGACAAATGAAAAGGCAAGAGGACACAAAACCAAAAAGACCAGACTGAAATATAATTATAAGACAGAAATTTTTCATAATTTATGTGATTAAGTTGTTCAACCATCAAATGGAAAAGAGAGTCAATATGTAAGATCAGATGGGTAATCTCATCAAAGTAAAATAAGAAAAGTTTACTATGGAAAAATGGAAATAGAACTTAAAAATATAGTAACATAAAAAATAAATAATGTCTTCATCAGGTTCATTGGTTGACTTGACACAGCCAAGAGTCAGTAAAATCACCCGAAAGGAAACACAAAGAAAAAGCATAAAGTAAGAGAAACAAAAGGACAAAAGAAAACAGAAGAGAGTGCCTAGGAATGTGAGAAAATGTGTTTTGTGAAAGAAGAGAGAGAACATGAGGCCAACAAGACATGTTAAGAAATAATACCCAAGAACGTGCTAAAATTAATGACAGATATGGAACCACAGACCTAAGAAGCTCAATAACACAAAGTAGTATAATTAAAAGAAACTCATCCACACAAACTCTCAGGCATACCTTATATTCAAACTGCTGAAAATCAAGTCAAATAAAATTTCTTAATAAAAGCTAGAGGGAAAAAAACACCCATATTACCTACATGGGAACAAGGGTAAGAGTTGACTTTCCTAAAAACCCAGGCAAACAAAAACATAGTAAAGTGACGTTTTCCAGAACTGAAAAAGAAGAGAAGGAAGGGAGCCCATAATTGTAATCCAGCAAAATATCATTCAAAAGAGGATAAACATTTTCTGAAACACACAAACAAAACATAAGGACCTCCAATGTCAGTAGAGCTAATCTAAAAACCAATTCTAAATAACGTTTTTTCAGGCATAAGAAACATGGTATCTTAAGAATCTTATATCTACCCCAAAATGCAAAGGACTAGAAATGGAATAAGTGAAGATAAAATGAAAATTATTCCCTTTTAAAATGTTCTGAATGATAATTATGTAAAGTAAATATAGTAGAAATATACTGTGTGTTGATAATATCCATAAAATGCACTGGCAACAAAATCCTATAGAATCAGAAAGCTATATGGTTATCAGCCCTTTACGTTAAATACAGAGTGGTATAGTATTATTTGGAAGTTGGATCTGACCAATTAAATATATTGTAAAACCACAGTGTCTTTTAATAGTAAAAATAATAACTCAATACTCTATAGCTTCCCCTCAATTTTGCTGTGAAACCTAAACCGTTCTAAAAAAAATAGTCAAGTTATGAAATTGACATTTGGCTTCATCACTTTTTGACATTGGTTTACGAAATACCTTTCTCAGTGACTGAAGACACAAGCAACAAAATGAGAGAAACTATTTGCAAATAATATATCTGGTTAATGACATGTTCCCAGAATATACAAAAAACATAACATTCAATCAGAAGAAAAAAATAGACAAGATATCTAAGTAGACACTTCACCACAGATATATAGTTGGCAAATATGTTTATGAAAAAATATAAACATAAACTCATTAGCAAATTGCAGCTGAAATTCACAATGAAATACCACTAGAAACCTGTCAGGACAGCTAAAATTCAGAAAATGAAAAGCGGACAACACCAAATTGTGGATATGAGGATGTGGAAATGAGGATATGGAACAACTAAAAATGTCATTCATTCCTGGTGGAAATGCAATATTGTGGAAAAATATTTGACAGCTTCTTTATAGAATAAAACGATAACACAATAATCATTCCTCCTAAGCAATTAAACTGAGTAAAGTGATCCAGAAGCCTGCACATTATATAATACTATTTGTATGACAATTTAAGAAAAGCAAAAATCTAAAAACAGTAAAGACATCAGAGAATGCTAGGGATTGAGGGTTGGATGAGCACAAGGGAAGCCCAAAGAAATGTTGGGTGTTGATAGGGCTGTTGATAAGATAATGTGGAGATGGATGTATGATTATATGCAATTTTTATTTATTTATCTTTATTTTTTTTAAATGTTTATTTACTTTTGAGAGAGAGAGAGAAAGACTTCGTGAGTGGAGGTGGGGCAGAGAGAGAGGGAGATGCAGAATCCAAAACAGGCTCCAGGTTCTGAGCTGCCAGCACAGAACCCGACACAGGGCTTGAACCCACAGACCATGAGATCATGACCTGAGCCGAAGTTGGACGCTTAACCGACTGACCTACCCAAGCGCCCCTCCTTTTTTAAAGCTCATAGAGAACTGTACACCACAGAGTGAATATTATTCTAGGCAAATTAAGAATCAGTCAGGATGGGAGCACCTGGGTGGCCCCATCTGTTGAGTCTTGGGCTCTTGATTTTGGCTCAGGTCATGATATCATTGTTCATGGGTTAGTGACCCCATGTGGGGCTCTGTGCTGACATCTGAGAGCTTGCTTGGGATTCTCTCTCTCCCTCTCTCTCTCTGGCCCATTCTCTCTCTCTCTCTCTCTCTCTCTCTCTCTCTCTCTCTCTCTCTCTCACACACACACACACACACACACACACACACACACATTCTCACTCTCACTCTCAAAATAAAGAAAAATACTTAGATAAATGCAAGAGGTTCCCAAATGATTTTTTAAATTAGAATTTCTTAATAAGTACATGTGAGAACAAGAAGGATATGCACTAGAACAAAACAAAACAAAACAAAACAAACTAGCAATGAAAGTATGTTTTATGAGGTTGGGATAATTCTCTTACCAGATACAATCTATAGCACTTAACTTACATGGATATGAGGTACGCAGACTACTGGTCCCTCAAAGATGTCTGTGCTCTAATCACTGGAACCTGTGACCGTGTTACATGGCAAAAGGGGCCTGACAGATTGTAATAAGGCTGCTTGCGGATCAGCTGACCTTAAAGTAGAAAGATTATCTGGATGGGCCCAATGTCATCACATGAACCCCTAAAAGTGTAAGAGAAAGGTAGAAGAGTCAGTGAGAGATGTTTTAGAAGGATTTGACTTAACCCTTGTTTATTATGGGATGTGAAGGGGGAACTTAAGACTGGAGAAAGGCTTTTAGGACCTAACAGGCAAACTTTTAGCAAGGAAACGGGGCTCTCTCAGTCCTACAATGACATGAAACTGAATCTGCAAACAACCTGCATGTTCCTAGAAATGGTTTCTCCCCATAAGCTTCTAGAAAGGAATGAGGCTCTGCCTGTCCACATTTTGATCTCAGCTGTGTGACACTCAGAACAGAGAAAGCAGCCAGCTTGTCTTGTGACCAACAGAACTGTGAGATAACAAAATTGTGTTGTCTCAAATTGCCAAGTGTGTATTTATTTGTCAAGACAGAGAGAGAAATCTAATACACCCAGTAACAGTACTTCTGCACTATTGGCCATAATTGTGCTCAACAGGGATCTAGAAAACAGACTAAAAAAATCCATTCTTGACTTACAAAGAGAAGTATCTATTAGTCATACTGCCAGTCTGAAATGTGTACTTTCTAATTTTTTAGTGTAAATCTTGGTCACTCCATCTTTATATTAGCAAGGTAGTTCATAGTGACCAATCTTACTATGAATAACTATTAAAGAAAGAGTGAATGCTGGATACAAATTCTGGGACAAATGGGGTTAATTCAAATTCTTGTTTTAGTCAATGGATGTCTCACAAGTTGTTCTTGGTGGAAATGCCCTAGGTATGACATTTCTTCTGCTTTTTCCATTAATTTTCAAATGTCTTAAACGGTAGGAAGCAGATGCATGCCATTCACCATTTGGGGAAGTCTCTACCACAGCGATCACAGGAAGGGCCCCTGTCCAGGGTTAACCTGAACCTTCATCCAGGCACACTCTTAATAGTATTATTATTAGAAATTTCTAAATGTTCCATTCAATTTACTCCTTGACAAGTTACATAAGAACTCCGAATCTCTGAAATACTGGCTTCTTATTTTAACGGCAGCTAAGCTCTTTGGGTGGCTGATGCCTGATCTAAGGCAACCATCTGAATATTTTATACACATATAGGTATAAGTATAGGTACACAGAGATGGAACGCTGGTGCAGTCTATGAATTTTGGGGAACATTTTGATATGTTAATTTTTAAGAGCTAAGTGTAAGTGACGGTCTGTCAGACCACAGGAGAAGGACTTAATGAAAGAGGCCCAACTCAGTCTTCTTATGTATACAAGTAAACAAAAGGTTTTAAGGATTTTATAGAAAAAGGCTTTGCATCTTAAAACTTCCTTCTCCCTCCTAAGGGGTAACAACAACAAAAACAAAGTATTTTAGGATTAGACCTCAGCACTGACTCAGCACCATAATCTGATGGCTTGGGCTTGAACATTCCATCATCACAGCCAGCCCAGCTGTCCTGAATTTACTTTCTTCTCTTCATATGCCAGTGATAGGGGTTTAATCTCTCAAATCCGTTTTTGCACTTTCGAGCTGGCCAGTGCTGTGAGCTGTATAGATTTAGACTCTCGGATCCTGGGGTGAGAAAGTTTGAGCCACGCATGACTTTTCCTTGACCTCAGCACTCAGAGAAGGGCAGTCCTGGAGCTGTCTGGGAATTCTTCTACATGGTTTAAAGGGAATGAGTTCTCTGAGCAGATGCTATCACTCACAGAGGTTGTTACTTCAACATGAAAATCTTCCTCAACCATGCCCAATATTTTCTAGGGCAAGCAAGGCTTTGCAATCATACTAGAACTATAGTTTGAAAAGTAGGTTATATTTTGATAATGTGAAGGTGTATTTTGTAGTATTCCTCCCATGTTTTCATTCCAGTTTTTATAGTGTTATACTTACAAGTCAAAGTTGTTGTTATTTCATGCATGGGATTGGCCCTCAGAATCTGTCCATAAAGGACCATTTTCCTAGGTTCAGAGTTAGTCTGTCTAACTTATCAAAGGTTTTGTTCCAGTGTTTAGTCTCCTGCTAATGCCCTGACAGTGTTGATGGGCCCTGGTGATGTTGACAGGCCACAGAACAGTTCAAATGCAAATGTTTATGTCCATCCAAAGCACCCATATGGATAGGTACATTGAAAGAGTGTTTTTCCCAGGGGATAGATAATCTCAATATAATCAAAATATTTCATGAGAAAGCATCAAAAAGTCAGGCCAAGGGCTTTGATCTTGAGAGCAGAATATTGAATATATAAAACAGGATACAATGCCTTTACTAAACAGAAACAAAAGGCATAGCTTTGAGCGCACGAGCTGAATAATATTGCACGTTTTCTGCCAAGAATGAGCATGGGTAAATGAAGGTTAAATATCTTTGTTTATGTAAAACACACAAGGCTACTCCTTTCCCCCCGCTCCAGCACCCTGCTCTATTCCACTTTTTTTGTGAAGTAGAGAATAATGTCTTTGCACCTGAAAAGGATGGGCACTTCTTAGTGAAGTTTGCCATCTTGTGGCAAATCTGTTAATACAATTTACTGTGGAGGACTAGTCCAACAGCTCAGGATTTAAAATTTATTAGAAAACTTAATGATGCATTAAAATATGCGTAATAAGCTTCTGTTTATCCAGAATATTAGAGAAACTGGATGTCCTTGTTAACATTTTAGGTAGCTTTAAATTACCACGCATATAAATATTTATATATGTAGGGTACTTTTAGAAGCCCTGCAAGTTAAAAGTGCAAGCTCTGGAAACAGAGCATCTGTATTCAAAGGACACTCAACCATTTTTTAGCTGTATGGCCTTATGTAAATTAGCTTATCACAAGATACCTCCATTTTATAATATGCAGAATGGGATTAATTATAGTAACTACCTAGGGTTGAAATGATATTTCAATGTAACGTGTAATAAATTGAGGACAGTGCCAGGCCAATTTAATCTCTCTCTATATGGTTATTATACTTATTCTTATTTGTGGTTTAAGTTTTCTGGGTTGGTCAAAATTACAGATATTCTCTGTTATCAATTAATGTGCAGTGTTTTTCCTTCAGAGACCCAAAAGAAAACACGTAAAGATAATAATACTTTTTAACACCTGTACGGGGCTTATGATATCCCAGGTGCACTTCCAAGTCCTTTCCACATAGGAATATATTTCATCCTCACAAAAATCCTATAAGATAGGTGTCCCTATCACCCTGGTTTTAGACAAGGAAGCACAAACATGGGGAATTTAAGTAGCTTTCTTAAAGTCACAAAGCTAGAAACAGTAGCACCAAGATTTAAGCACAGATAACCTTGCTCCGTGGTTTGTGCTCTAACCACTGCACATAGTGCCTCTGGGTATAATTTATATTTGTGGGAATTAGTAAGTATTAGATAGCTACTTTAATGGCATAAGAGATTATAGTACAGTATGCTACACCTTGTTACATGTTGGTAAATTCCACCGGAAATACCAGATTCTTCAAACTTCTTACCTCTTCCACTCCTCCCTGGGGCCTTGACTCCATATTATCCTTTGTTCTTTGCCTATTTGCTTTTGTTACATTTCCTTTTCAAAATGAATTCGTTGAAAGTGCACTACTGCTTAAATTTCCCATTCGAACAGTCTGGTAGTGTATCACGTGTCTGCTTCCTTCTCTTCCTCCTCTCAGAACCTTAGATAAATGAACATAAAATACCAGCTTAATATTTTCACATCTGTTTTGGAAATACTATATCAGTGGAAACATTCATTCAAACGTTTCACATGAGGCAGTCTGTTAATGTTCATTGAGTAAATGATGAATGAATGTATGCTGTATTCACACATCTAATTAAGATACTGGGGTTAGGGCAATTGACAATATGAAAAACATTGTATGTTTTAATAACACATGAAGGTTCTAAAAGCATATATATCATCTCACCACATTCTCGTCGTGGTCTTGAATGGTAACTATAGCAGTTGCCATTATCTATATATCACAGCAAAGGAAGGAGAGCGAAGGCTGTTTGCCTTATTATTTCTTTTAATATAATTTACTGTCAAGCTGGTGAACATACAGTGTGTAAATTTTTCTCTTGAGTTTTGGGGTAGAATCCTGTGGTTCATCACTTACATACAACACCTAGTGCTCATCCCAACAAGTGCCCTCCTCAATGCCCATCATCCCCGTTTTCCCCTCTCCCAAAACCCCACATCCAACCTCAGTTTGTTCTCTCTAAGAGTCTCTTAGGGTTTGCATCCCTCTCACTCTGTTTTTAACTACTTTTTTCCCCTTCCCTTCCCTTCCCTATGATCTTCTGTTAAGTTTCTCAAGATCCACATATGCGTGAAAACATAAGATATCTGTTTTTCTCTGTTTGCCTTATAGCCAGGGTGGTCACATTGCTAACTAGAAAAAAAAGACCAGAATGGAAATCAAGAGTTTTTCAGTATTTGCTCAATAATGTAGTGTATGTAGTAAAGTTATGATTGTCATCATTTCTATTAAAAATAAATAATTTTCTGTCAGTAGGTAATGTGTTGTTTAAGAGCAATTTTCCAACTTCATGGTTTGTTGCTATTGGGTAAATGCTTTTTCTCCATTTCATTTTTTTCTTATTTTCTATATGTTGAATGTATTTTATCATATTTTCTTCTCCTCTGAGAACAGTCTGGAAAAGCCATGATCCTCTTCCAATGAGGAAAACAAGTTCTTCTGAGAGGAATAAAGAAAGAATAAATGGGCACAAAATGGCTCTTCAAAGTCTGCCCTGGGAGGAAATTGGAAAGTGGGTGGTTAATGGTGAGTAAATTTTACATTTCCAAACACCAGTCACGTTTATCCTTTCACTTACTATATGTTTTGATCTACAGTGATACTTGAAGTATATATGGTAGAAAATGGCTTCTTGTGACTGATGTATCAATTACCACAAGGGAAAGAACTTTAGTGTTACCAGAAGTTCCAAACAGTGAATTACTGTGTGGAGACAAAGGGCAGTTTATACATTCAGTCTTAAGAGAGAAAATAACCAGAGAACATTACTAGGATATCCAATACCTGACTGACGCCAGGGTGTCATAAAACGTAGACCTACAGTTGGGTATTTCTTGAGATTAGTAATATTTCCTTCATGCCATTCCTGAATAAAAGATGAAATCAGATCAAGCCATGGTTTTAATAGGTGTACATCTGAACACTTTGTCCTCGACAGGGACTCTTTTGTAGCTCTACCCACCCCCCCACCACCTCCTACCTTTTGACCTCAATTTCTTTCCTTCATACTTAGCATCTTTCCTGTTTGACTGACTGAAACCCCATAATGGAACAGTTCACTAAGAGATTGGGAAATAATGTTTGGAGGGCTTTACATTATTGAATACAACTCCTAAATCTTTTTTAGCATTTGAAGATTCTGTTAAAAGGATTACTTAATATTTAGACCCCCTCAAAAACAAACAAACAATCAAAAAACACAAAATTTGCTTACCTTATCATGGAGAGGACAGAAATTAAAATTTAACAAATGTTGCTTTTATTCTTTTTTACCGAGAAATAAATAAAACAAAAGAATGAATTATAAATGCTTATTACTATGATTCATGAGACCCTTTTAGGAAAAGTTGTAACTTCCTGTACCTCAGGCTTCCTCAGTGAGAAAAGAGAGAATTTTATCAAGAGATTATGTGTGCTAATATACAATTAGATTTCATAAATATGTTGTTTTAAACTATATTTCCATAGAAGTTTACTCTCATTTAACTGCAGTCAATATGCATATTCTAAGGTAAAAAGGTGATACCACTTGTTGATCTTTTTTTTTTAATACTTTATTTACTTTGAGAGAGAGAGAGAGAGGTAGAGAGAGAATCCCAAGCAGGCTCAAAACTGCCAACACAGGACCCAACATGAGGCTTGATCCCCCAAACCATGACATCATAACCTGATCAGAAATCGAGTTGATTGCCTGACTGAGCCACCCAAACACCCCTGACATGTTTAACTTTTGAATTGCCAGTTTTTATAACTAGTTGATAACTTGCCAGATTAACTAGTCATTAAAAAATTCAGTTAACATTTAGCACATGCTGACTGTCAAAAAAAATTAAACTAAGTAAAAGAAAAATCAACCCCTTTGTTATACATTGATTTTCACAAATGGACTAAGTGATGTGCCATCTCTGCAAATGGGTAAAAATAAGCTAAGAGTTCACATGTTTATATAGTTTATCACTCCAAAATGATACTGGTTTTTTTTTCCAGCTTTTGTTTTTCACATTTGTATACTGGAAGTCAGTTGAGCTGTGTATTACTCACAGATCATAAAAGGTAAAGGACACATACTTGGATCTGATGCATTGTCAGTGCAAAGTGCCTATGCACTGGAGGAATCCACATACAATTTTACAGTATTCATCAGCCCACAAAAATGTAATAGACCAAAGCAGTGGGATGTATCATGCCAAGAGGAACTCAAGACAAAATCTTCAAGTGTTTAGTGTATAACTAAACATTTAAAAAATTTTTATGAATAAAACTGTATCATTATTTGGAAAGCTGCACTGTACCTGATACAAAATGACAGTATTTCAAAAGTTTGCAATATTTTAAAAGAGTATTAATTAATCAAAGAGTAATTTGAGTTAGCTGTTTGAGGTAGTTAATTGGGGGAACATTATCTTCTTCTTTTTCTCTACTTTCTTTCTTTAGAATATGACTTGAAAGTACCTCAGAAATACAAACATTTTTCTCTGTTCACTGATTCAAGGCCATTATGTGGACACACATTTTACAGTAAAAGAATGCAGCCGAACTGAGCCAAACTGGCTTTCAGATTATCTCTTAATTAATCTTACACAAGCATTTCCATACCTGCCATCCTCTACTGGAAGTTAGACAAGACTAAAATTAAATATCTACAAATGACAATAAAATAAGTGATGAAAAGTAATAAGCCTGGATTATTCATCAACCATACAATCACTGAATGTTGAAAACATTGCATATAAAGTAAGCCGTCTGATCCTTTTCATATACATCAGTATTTCCTTAATATTTACAAAAGATAAACATAAAACACCAGGGACTACATAATAGATTTCTTTGGAAACTCTATCAGTAGTTCTCAAAACATAGTCACTGGAACAAAAGCATCAGCACCAACCTGAAAGCATTTTAAAAACACACACTTTCAAGACCCATCGAGACCTACTGAATGAGAATTTTGAGGGACGGGTCTCAGCAGTTTGTTTTACCAAGTGCTCCTCTAGGTGATTCTGATGTACACTGAAGTCTGAGAACTACTAGCCTAAACACACTGCATCAATGGTTGTTGTATTCATTATCCCTTTATACCTGTAATTCTGGTAAAAAAAAAAAAAAAAGTCATTCCCTTAAACACTTTTTTTTATTTTTTTCTTCTATAGGTATGAAAGAGACATAATAAGTTTTCCTATGTACAAACTAATTTCTTTCATATTACAGAGACTTGTACTGGCTTTAGCAATTGCTTTCTAATCCAAGACATAGAACTCATTGAACTATCATGGCATAGTTGAAATAGCCAAAAAGTTCGTGTCACATGTTCTCCTTTTAAAGATACGCTCCAATATTTTGAAAAGATCTAGCCAGCATTACAAAGGGGGTGGGGGGAGAAGAGAGAGTTCACATTTAACCTAAGAAGTCTTTGATTTCACAAAATGGGTTTTGTGCTGATGAAAGAATGTCGTGAAAGATATCATAATAGTACAGAAAACTTTGGAAAGTTAGCGTAAACCAAATAGCAGAAAATCTGGTTTGGTGTTAGAAGGGTAATCACTATGTTAATGAACATTTTAAAAAGTGTGTTATAGATTTTACACAGAATACACTAAGGTATCAACAGACACAAAATCATATTATAATCTAAACACTGTCACTTTCCAGAAAGGATTTGAATTAATCAATTAGGAAAAGTAGATAATTAGTAAAGTCTCCAATGCATCTGTTTCTTCTAGAGGTCAGTACAAACTTGATGAATTTTATTTCACTGTGAGATGCCAAGTATTATGTGTTCAGAAAATAAACTCTCATAAGAGTACCTTCATTTTTATTATGACCTATCTCAGGTATGAATTCGCCAGAGTATCAAGGTTTGGTTTTGTTTTGTTTTGTTTTGTTTTCATCAAGGTCTTTTAAGGTGAGGATTTGTCTCTGCAAGCATACATTTCACAAACTGAGCCCCATTCTTTCTACAACCATAAGAATCGTGAATGTCATTTTCCCCTAGTGGATCCTATTGGGCTTGCCATTCTATGAATTTTTTCCCTTCGCATAGAATAATTGTCGCAGGCCATGTTTCAGACCAATAGATTTGAAATACAGTGTTCTCTAAATTTACCTCAAAGTATGACTAAAAATTGGCTTCCATGTTAAAAACATTTTTCTGTGGAAATTTACGATTGGTAACATAAAATGTTATTTGAAAATATTTTATTCCATTTGTCTATATATACAAGATACCAATTTTTCTCAAGGTCTGCGTGTTATGTATATAGTAGGTAAAATAACTAAATACTAATAAGATAAGGAAAAAACACTGGCATGGCTATTTTTTTAAAAGTAGTAGGACATACCATGGAATATCAATAAGTGTTATTAACTGTCATGGACTTCCAGAACTTTCAAGCAGAATGTAGCTTTGGATTTGACGAGTCCAGCTGTTTTTAACCAAAAAGTAACACAATTCTGTCCTCTTCACCAATGTGCCGCTTCTCTTGGGAGATGGGCCTGAGAAACGCCCCACGAATACGTTTGTGTCCAGCGTGGTGCAGGGGACTAAATATGTTAGCTCTCCTCTGGGAAAAGAATATAAATTAGCTGAAAGATAAAGAGTCAGACAACTATGGCAAGAGGTTTTAAAGTTGCCATAAAGCAAAATGGCAGTATGGCGTACAGGATGGTACATCCTGTCCAGATGAAACAACAATATGCTTACATTTTTTGTCCCACTTTAATTAAGAAATAATTGATGCACATCACTGTATAAGTTTAACGTACATATGCATGATGGCTTTATTTGTATATATGGTGAAATGATTGTCACAATCATTTAATGTCCATCATCTCATATAGACACAATGAAAAGAAAAATAGTTTCTCCTGGTTATGAGAACTCGTAGGGTCTACTCTCCAGACAACTTTCTTGCATATCATACAGCACTGTTAGCTGTAGTTATCATGCTGTCCCCAGTACTTATCTTAAAACTGAAAGTTTGTACCCTTCGACCACCTTTCTCCAATTCCCCATCTTCCCATCCCCTGCCTCTAGTAACCACAACTCTGATCTCTTTTTCCCTGACTTTGGTGTTGTTTATTTTTACTAGCTATCATATAAGTGACATCACACAGTGTTCGTCTTTCTCTGACTTATTTTAGTTATCATAATGCCTAAAATGTCCATCCATATTGTCACATATGGGAAGATATCCTTGTTTGTTTGGATGAATAATATTCCATTATATAGAGATATATCAAGATACAGATATAGTCCTGCCTATCACAACATCTTTGTCCAATTATTTATCAATGAAGAGGTAGTTTATGTGTATCTCTTGGCTCCTGTGAAAAATAAAGCAATGAATATGGGAGAGCAGAACTCTTTTTGATTTAATGTTTTTGTTTGTTTTGAATATATTCCCAGAAGTGGAATTGCTGAATCATGTTGTAGTTCGATTTTATTTTTTTTTAATATTTATTTATTTAGAGAGAGAGAGAGAGAGCAGTGGAAGGCAAAATGAGAGAGAGAGAGAGAGAGAGAGAGAGAGAGAGAGAGAGAGAGAATGAGAATTCCAAGCAGGCTCCATGCTCTCAGCACAGAGTCTGACATAAGGCTCAAACACACAAACCATGAGATCGTGACCCGAGCCGAAATCAAGAGTAAGCTGCTTAACCAACTGAGCCACCCAGGTACCCCTATTTTTTTTTATTTTTTGAGGAACCTCCATACCATTTTCCAAAACAGCTCCATGAATCTACATTCCCATCAACAGTGCACAAGGGTTTCCTTTTCTCCACATCCTTGCTAGCAATGATCTCTTCGAGTCTTTTTGATAATAGCCATTCTAACAGCTATGAGGTGGTATCTCATGGGGGTTTCAATTTGTATTTCCCTAATGAATGGTGATGTTGAGCATCTTTTCATGTACCTGTTATCCATTCATATATCTTCTTTGAAAAAAAAAAACATTTTTCATGTTCTCTGCTCACTTTTTAATTGTTTTTTTTTTTTTTGGAGGGGTTGCTATTAAGTTGTATGAGTTTTTATACATTTTGAATATTAACCTTTATCAGATAAATGGTTTGCAAATATTTTTTCCCATTTTGTATATTGTCTTTTTACTTTGTTGGTGGTTCTTTTTTGGTGCAGGAGCTTTTTAGTTTGAGGTAGTCCCACTTACTTTTTTACTCCATTACTTGTGTTTTAGGTGTCACATCCAAAAATATCATCGCGAAGACCCATGTCAAGGAGATTTGTTCCTGTTTTCTTCTAGGAGTTTCATGGTTTCACGTCTTACATTTGTCTCCATGCATTTCTAGCTAATTTTTATGACTGGTACAAGATAGAGGTCCAGTTTCATACTTTTCCATGTGACTATCCACTTTTCTCAGCATCATTTACTGAAAAAGTGCATTTTTTTCCATTGATTATTCTTGGCTCCTTTGTAAAATAATAGTAGACTGCATGCTTGGGTTTATTTCTGGGCTCTTAATTCTCTTCCACTGGTCTTTTAGTCTGCTTTTATGCCACTACCATACTGTTTTAATTATTATAGTTTGAAATCAGGAAGTGTGTTGTCTCCTACTTTGCTCTCAGGAATTTTTTCTTGGCTATTTGGGATTTTTGTGGTTTCATATAAATTTGAGGAATTTTTTTCTATTGCTGTAAAAAATTCCATTAGAATATCAATAGGGAAAGCATTGAATCTATGGATGGCTTTGGCACTATTGACATCTTCACAATATTAATTCTTCTAATCCATTAACATGATACATTCTTCCATTTTTATCTCTTTGGTCTTTTATCAGTATTTTATAGACTTCATAGGAGAGGACTTTCACTTCTTTGGTGAAAACTCATTCCTAAGTATTTTATTGTTTTTGACACTATCATAAATGGGATTGACTTCTCTATTTCTTTTTCAAAAAATTCTTTGTTAATGTATAGAAATACTACCGATCTTGTATGAGACAATTTTACTGAATTTGTGGATTAGTTCTAACAATTATTTGAATCTTTAGAATTTTCTATAGAAGATCATATCTTTATGATCATCATCTATATTTAAATATATAATCTAAATATTTGCTATATAAAATCATGTCATCTGCAAGTAGAGACAGTTTGACTTCTTCCCTTGTAAATTCTGATACCTTTTATTTATTTTTGTTGTCTAATTGCTCTGGTGAGAACTTATAGCACCATGTTGAATAGCAGTGGTAACAGTAAGCATCTTGTGTTATTCCTGATCCTAGAAGAAAAACTTTCAATTTTTCACTGTTGTGCTTATTGTGTTAGGCTTGTCATATTTGACCTTTATTATGTTGAGATGTACTCCTTCCCTCCTTCTTGGCTCAATTTTTAAGAGTATTTATCATGAATGATTGTTAAATTTGTCTAATGCTTGTTCTGCATCTATTGAGATGATCATATGATTCCTTTCTTTCATTCTCTTTTTGTGATGTATCACATTGATTTTCATATTTTCAACCATCCTTCAATCCCATGAATAAATCCCACTTGATCATGGTGAATGATGCACTGCTAAATTATGCTTTCTAATCCTTTGTTGAAAATTTTTGCGTCTATATTCACCCGAGTATTGTATATTTCCTTCTCTAGTAGTATTCTTATTTGACTTCGGTGTTAACATAATGCTGGCCTTGTAAAGTGAGTGTGGGAGTGTTCCCTCCTCTTTGATTTTTTGGAGAGTTTGAGAAGGATTGGGGTTAATTCTATTTTAAATATTTGGTAAAACTCATGAACGAAGCCATTTGGTCATGGGCTTTTCTTCACTGGGAGATCATTTTTCTCCTTGATTCGATCTCCTTAATAGTCATTGCTTTTTCAGAGTTTCTGTTTTTTCCTGATTCAATCTCGGTAAGTTGTATGTTTCTGAGAACTTTTTCATTTCTTGTAGATTGTCCAGTTTGTTGGTGTATAGTTGTTCATAGTAGCCTCTCATAATTCTATTTCTGTGGTATCAGTATAAATTAAAATTTATAATTCTGTTGACTTGGATCCTCTCTATTTTTGTATTGGTTAGTCTAGCCAAGAGTTTTTCAATTTTGTTTATCCTTTTAAAGAATCAAACGTTAGCTTGGTTAATTTTTTTCTATGGTTTTTCTGTTCTCTATTTCATCTATTTTTGCTCTAATTTTTACTCTTCCTTTCCTTCTGCTATCTTTGGGCTCAGTTTGTTGCTCTTTTTCTGGTTCCTTAAGGTGTAAAGTGAGGATTTTTACTTAGCATCTTTCTTGCTTCTTAATGCTTCTTCATTACGTTGCTTGTAATTTAGATTAGAAATGGAAGGTTATTAGCTGATTTAGTTACACTGCATGATATGCTGGCATAAAACTGAAGCAGATGAGCTTTGAAATGTGTATGATCCCTTTCTGGCAATGAGAGGGGACTAGAAATTTTTCTGAATTTTTTACTTAATTTGTTCAATAATTACGTTTTCGGTAACTATGTTGTGCCATTTTGATACACAATGAAGATCCTGAACCTCTTGATGTTCACTTTCTAGCAAGCTTGCATTGTTTGTCTTCAAAATCACTGAATTTGACTGTATTTATATTGAAGAAAAGATGAAGTTTTATGAATCAGAAAGATAAGGGCTAAATGTCAGAAATTATATGGAGTTCCAGAGCATAAATTTAAATTAAAATTATACTGTTGTGGCACCTGGGTGACTCAGTTGATTAAGCATCCCAACTTTGGCTCAGGTCATGATTTTCACCGTTGGTGGGCTCAAGCTTCGCGTCAGGCTCTATGCTGACAGCTTAGAGCCTGGAGGCTGCTTCAGGTTCTGTGTCTCCCTCTCTCTCTGCCCCTCCCCGACTCATGCTCTGTTTCTCTGTCTCAATGATAAATAAACATAAAAGTTTTTTTTTAAATAATAAATAAAATAAAATTATACTGTTGTGCCTGATATGTTTATAGTATTTGGCACAGCACTCTTCACGTAGTAACTACTCAAAAAATGTTAATTCTAGTTATTTAAGTTTATTTATTTAAGAGAGACAGAGACAGCATGAGTGGGGGAGGGGCAGAGACCGGGAGAGAGAGAATCCCAAGCAGGCTCTGCACTGTCAGCACAGAGCCCAACACAAGGCTCAAACTCAGGAGCCTTGAGATCATGACCTATGCTGAAACTAAGAGTCAGACACTTAACAGACTGAGCTACCAAGGCACCCCAATTCTATCTTCCACCCCTTTAAATAAAACCAAATCTGGGTGTTATTTTTTACCAATTTTATTTTTTATGTTTTATAATTCATTAGTGTTTGCTTTTTGTTTCATTATTGTCATTCTCCTTCCCTGTTTAAAATTTTTATATTATTTTACTAGTACTTATTTTTTGATTAATGGTAAATCATTAAGTCTAAATGATGAATCATTTAAAGTTCCTGCTGAGGAGAGCTTTATCTACATATCATATTTTTTGATAATTAGAATTTTAAAATATTCAGAAAATTTAATTTTTTTTTCCAAAAAGTTAAGGGACTTAAAAAATGTTGTTATTGGGGCTCCTGAGTGTCTCAGTTGGTTAAGTGTCCGACTTTGGCTCAGGTCATGATCTCGCAGTTCATGAGTTCGAGTCCCATGTCAGGCTCTGTGCTGACAGCTTGGAGCCTGGAGCCTGCTTCAGATTCTGTGTCTCCCTTTCTCTCTCTATCCCTCTCCTGCTTATGCTCTGTCTCTGTCTCTCTCTCTGTCATAAATAAATAATAAAATATTTAAAAATTTTGAAGGTGGTAGTTTTATTTAAAAAATTAACTGTTATTGTTATTGCTTTATGTTTTCTTAAAATTTATTCACACTTCTCCTCTATGCTAGTTAATATTTAATGTATAACTATTCTATAGATACTGAAAATGAGTATTTTTCCTACATTTTAGTATATTTATATATATCAATTTTATTTATCATTCTAATCATCCCTTTATCCTGCCCTGTGCATTTGTGTACAGTAATCAATTTGATGAGAAATTCAACTTTGTTTTACACTACCCTCTGGCTAGTTTATGGAAACAAAGAACAAAAACAAATAATAAAAGTGGGGAATTGGAATGAAACTATAACTACAGTTATATAGATTTGTGTACACGCTTATGTGTGTATTTTGCAACTTGTTGATTCATAACATATATAATAGAATTCATTTATTTTAAGAACACAGCTAAATGACTTGTGGTAAGTACAAATAGTCATTTGAAATGCAGGTTTTAAATTTTATTGATGGTGCATTACATTTTATCTTGTATTTAAATGTATATTCTGCAATATTATATATTCTGGTAAGGATTCCACGTGATGCAAGTTCTATTCAGTATGACATATAAAGAACTTTTGACAGACACAGTAATGTTATATGCAAATATTTAGAGGATTTAATTAAAATAAATATTTATCTTCAACAAATACAGTGAGTAAACTGACTTAGTCTACTTAATTTCAAATAAAATACCTTGGAAAATTAATATTTCAAACATGTTTCAGGTCAATATAGAAATATTTTTTAAAATTTTTTATTGTTTATTTATTTTTGAGAGAGACACAGAGGGTGAATGGGGGAGGAGCAGAGAGAGAGAGAGAGAGAGAGAGACAGAATCTGAAGCAGGCTCTAGGCTCTGAGCTGTCAGCACAGAGCCTGGTGTGGAGTTCGGACCTATATACCGCAATATAATGACCTAAGCCAAAGTCAGATACTAACCACTGAGCCACCCCAATGCCCCAGAAATACTTTTATTAAAATGAAAGAATTCAATTTGGAAATCAGCTGCCCTGGAAATAGTGTGCTTTATTTCTTAGAAACAGTTTAGACTTTGGCTGATGGAGTTACTGAAAGAGGAGGTAGCCAAACCAAGGAGTGGGTCAAGGTAGATGCCTTTTAAGACTCCAACTTTTGGATTTTATTACTCTATGAAAAAGAAACAAACAATGGAACCATATTACTTCAGTTACTTCAGTTAAGAAATGTGATATATACTGTGTCATAATTCATTATTAACTTTGTAACAGTAACAACCAAATTATAAATAAAGTATACATTTAAATTAAGAGGATGCAGTTTCGGAGGCACCAGGAACTCTAGATTTCAGCTCAGGTCATGATCTCATGGTCCTCAGATTAAGCTCTGAGTTGGGCTCTGTGCTGACAGTGCAGAGCCTGCTTGGGATTCTCTTTCTCTCTTTCTGACCCTTCCCCACTCGCGCGGGTGCCTGTTCTCTTTCTCTCTCTCTCTCTCAAAATAAATAAATGAAAACAAACAAAAAAAGGAGATATATTTTCTATTCCATGTAATTCCAAATTCAAATCACGCTTTTTGTTGAGGGTCTCATGAGTTGTGGGGACATTGAATAGTTTCCCCGTGATGCCTCTGGTAAATGAGAATTAGTGACTAAACAGATGCTTTGGTTATTTAGAAAATCTGTTTGCATTCAAAGAACCCAGGAAAAACGTGAACATTCTTCAGTTTTGTCACTCATTTATTGATTTTTTTCTTTAAGAATTATATGTTTTTATTAGTAAATGCTAAATGTAATCAGAGCCATGGAATGGGATAAAATAAAATTATGAAAGAAATTGACTTTTCTTTATTCTCTGATTAAACTCTCTCTTATATATCAAATATTTTAGATGGAAGCTTGGACATACAGTTTGGTCTAAACTGGGTGGAGTTAAAAGGCACTTAAACAATACTTGCTGATGGATTTTCTTTTTTCAATTTTCATAGATTCAGTTTCATTTTTAATGACATCCAAATGGCTTTTCAAATATATAATCATTTTAAAAGCTATGATAGGCTTAAACAAACATTAGAACTTTTATCTTTTGTAATCTTAGCTACAGTACTCTTGTAAATGAAGGGGATAAATGTAAAGTCCTGAATCATTCTCAATTTAAGCATTTCAAATTGTTGGCAATAAATAATTAGAAATGAGAAACCACTCCAGGAAAACATCTCCCCGAGCCCATTTATTAAATACTGACATTTTCTGGTTCAAAAATATTTGAAGTTATTCCATCAGAATGTCAAAATAAACTAATCTACTTCCATAAATTAGGTTTTTCTGTTAATATTGCTGATGAGAAAAAGCAGTAACATGAAAATCACTTTGCTAAGACATTTCCAGATGCTGTAGTTCATGTATACATACATTTAACATTGTATTGATGATTATGCTTGCTTAAAGAGCCATACAGAGAGAAAAAGCAAGTAGAAAAGCCAAGGCATGGTAATGAGAAATGTGTATAAAATAAAAAGGAGTCACAGGTCAATTCTGAAATATTGTGAGTAAAGTAAAAGTATATTTAATTATTGGACATATTAATCTTAGTTTAAAATAGAAAAATATTACCATTTTGTGCTTTTCCATTCCCATATATATTTTTCCAAATATTTTTTCATATATTGTATCATCTTAAGTCCCTGGATGGTACAGTAATAAAACCTGGACTAATTGAGAAGACCTGGAGTCTGATCTTCCAAATGCTTTCAGTAGCTGAAGGGCTTCAAAGGTATGATCGCAAGAAGAAGAAATGGTAAGAGAAGAAAAAGCCTCAGAATCTGCCTTTAAAGAGGAAGAAGCAAAGAGAACAGAGAAAAAATGAAAGGCTCATTTCTGTTCAGTGTCCTCTTTGTCACCTGATTGAAAAGACACTGCTTGTCTCTTGTCCAGCTTTTCCTTGGAAAGGCAGTAATGAAAGCAAATAGGCCAAAAGACACAAAATAAGCAAACAAGAAGAAGGAGGAGGAGGAGGAAGAGGGAAAAGAGGAAGAGATGGAGGAGAGGAAATATGGACCTTGATGGTGAAGATAAAGGAAAACTAAAAATAGAGGAGACAAAACAATTCTTGAGAAGAGTCCATTACGTTCAATAAAACCAAACAGGAAGGATTAGAAAGTGGGATGAGTTAGATTCTGTAAATGACCCAGTGCTGAACAACAAAAATTTTCTTCTTGTCAGATGGATTTACAAATGAATTAAAACTGACTTTAAAGTATATGTGTGTTCAAGTTTATATAGTAGCAAAGAGTAGATTCAGCAATCTGAGGAAAACCAGTTTGCATCCCCCTCCAAAAAAGAAAAAAAGAAATGAAACAAACAAAAAAACATAAAACCACAAGAATGATGAAATATTAGAAGATCAGTTTAACACTAACTGGTGTACCATAATAAGTCATACAATGTAAACATCTGGTTCTTTATATAATTTAATCACTGAAGCGATATGACTTATATACACTTGGAAGTAAAATTGACATTAACTTTAGGATTATCATCAAATAAAGACTTTGCAGGATTTATCTCTGTCTTGCTCTCAAAAATATTAAAAATTTTAAAAATTAAAAAGTAAAAATATATTAATAGTCTCAATATTTTAAGAATATATATCAGTGTTTTTGAAAAGAATAATAGCAGAACATTTGCTTTAAAACCAAAGAATCAACCAAACAACAAACAAAAGTTTTAATAAGCTTAAAACATCTACAAAAGGTAAACTTGGTAAAAAATATAAATTACGGAAGAGCAAACAGCACCATACTGTAAAGTGAAATATTGGATGCATCTCATTACTAAGTATTTAACACTGTTTAAGAAGTTCTGGACAATGCAATGAGATAAGGCATGGTGCAGTTAAGTATAATTTTTGGAAAAACATTTAAAGAAATAAAATAAAATGAAAATTATGATAAAGTCATAATTCCAAGAATTAAAAAAAATGTAAGTGGCCGAAGTTGAAACCATTATACAGAACAACGTGACTTTCCTATATTCCAAAAATAACCTTTATAAAGGGTTGAACTTTAACAAACTACCTTCACCTTCCATTGTACAGGGAAAAAAGTAGTTTTGGTATTAGAAAACTGATTTCACCTTTCTCACCAGTGCCTGCCCGGCTAGGTAGTGTTGGGGACAGGGAGTAGAGATGGAGGACTTCAACTTGTCATGAAGGAAGCATCTCTGATGTTCTATCTCTAGACTTAGAGTCCAGGAACAAGTGAAGTTATTTTAGCTTTTGAATTTTTTAATCACATTAGCAAAAATGCAAGGTGCCATAAAAAATGCTTACTGGCTTGAGTGTGCAAGTCTGCAAAACATAAGAAATTATCCTGGAGACGGGAAGGTGAACTGAACAGCTTCTTTGTAGCTGTTGGGCAATTTTAATTCTAGAGCTGCCTGGAACCTCTTCCACTAGTTACAAATGATAGCTCCTCACGTCTCATCCTGATATCTTGTAGGAAGATGCCCTTTCATTGAGCTCTAATAGGGAGCTCAGGGAGAGATAGAAATCAGAAAGGAATTGAAATTCACAAAATTCTCCCCCAAAAGGTTTTGCTTACTTAAGACTACCACATCCAAGGCAGAAATTTAATTCAGTTGTAAAGTTGTAAGATAATCCCCAAAGCATAATAACTAAGAATGAGGAAGACAAAATAGTTTTTCTTTCCTTCTTTTTTTTTTTTTTTTTTTTTTTTTTGCTTTTACAAACTGTGTGATTAATGTGGCACATTTTGCCATCTTTTCCCCCATCGCTCTCTGAGTTTGGCATTTAACCAATGAAATGAAATCCATTTATAATTAAGCCATCAAAAGAGTAGTTTATTTTAAAAAAAACTGCTTGATAACAAAGGTGCCCTTATTCAATAAGCCTTTTATAATCCTCGGATTGGAAGATTTCAATTCATCAAACTCATTCAGACATAAAAGTCTGAAGATCATGGTATCATATTTAGG
Organism: Cryptoprocta ferox; assembly: GCA_028646485.1. NCBI lineage: Eukaryota > Metazoa > Chordata > Mammalia > Carnivora > Eupleridae > Cryptoprocta > Cryptoprocta ferox. The sequence goes on along the minus strand of CM053559.1, from coordinate 29,378,976 downwards.
GCAGGATAAATGGTATATTAAACGTGGTTAAGCTCCACATTCTCTTGAGACCTGTTCGTTAAACTTAAAAGAAGCTATTTATAATATTAAGATGCATTGGGAATGCTAAAGGGAGGGAATGCAGATACCGTGGAGTACATTTGCCAACACTTTAAAAATAGTGTTTTAGAATTCCTAGCCACCTTAAAACTAACGGCACCTGCTCACCATGCCTGCACAGTAGTTTGTAATTTATGCCTGAAGCCTCTGGTACACAAAGGTTAGCACATTTGGTGATGTATAAAAATATAGGTAAACGGTGATTCAGTTAAAAAAATATGAAACGTTTACTTGTTTTTGAGGGGGGGCACAGAGAGAGAGGAGGACACAGAATCTAAAGCAGCCTAATGCAGGGTCAAACTTACCACATGATCATGACCTAAGCCCAAGTCAGACCATGCTTAACCAACTGAACAACCAAGGAGCCCCAACAACGATTCAGCTTTTAAAAGTGACCATAACTTAGTGACATTCTTCAAACAAATAAGAGTATGCAAAAAAAAAAAAAAAAAGTAATAAGTTTACAGAATAGGAGACCTTGTGGACACCATCTTAAAACCATGAATATGTGTAGAAACAGTAATGATGTCAAATCTCTCATTGCTGATACTGGTTATTAGTGTCTTCTAGCTTTTGTACGTGATCGCTGTGGTTAAAGTTTATCAATTTTATTGATCTTTTCAAAGAAAGATTTGCCGTCAGTAATTTTCTCTGCTTTTATGATCTTTTATGATCTTTCTCTGTGCTCTTTAGCCCATCAGTATTTGCCTTTTTAAAACTTTTTATGCCATGAATTCATTATTTTTTTAATATTCCATTTCATCTTTTGTATCTACTCTAACAGATTTACTGGTTTGTTTTACAATTAGGTTTATAATGCTTGCATTAGGGTTTATAGGATATATCTGTAACTTTTGCGGTTTGTTGATGAGGCATATTATATCGCTTCATACATACCAGGATATACTTTGATTCCTCCTCTCCTAACATTTGTCCCATGTTTACTTCTGCATATAAGTTAAAGTATCGCAATTCATTTTAATATTTTTGCTTTAAATAGTCATCTAACTTTTCAAGTTAATAAAACATGGGGTGCCTGGGTGGCTCAGTCAGTTAAGCATCTGACTTCTGCTCAGGGCATGATCTCACAGTTTGTGGGTTCAAGCCCCACGTCGGGCTTTGTGCTGATGGCTCAGAGCCTGGAGCCTGCTTCAGATTCTGTGTCTCCCTCTCTCTCTCTGCCCTTCCCCAGCTTGTAGTCTGCCTCTCTCTCTCAAAAATAAATAAACATTAAAAA